>MCJB01011553.1:16640-57654 GCA_002018475.1 Nicotiana obtusifolia | reverse complement strand
AGAAAAAAAAAAAAGGATATAATTCAATCACTTAATTGAAGGTGCTAATAATGGGGTAAGAACTTTTTAAGAGGGAACACATACCGTTTGTAAAAAAAAAAAAAAAACCTAGATACTTTTTAAAAACTATAAAACCTAAAAAAAAAAAAAAAAAAAAAGTTTCTATTATAGTATACAGAAGAAAAACTCCCAAAAAAAGTATCCTAAAATATCATAAGTCTGCTATGTTTCTTTGTCTAATCTCCTTCAAATCAGTCTTAAATATATCAAAGATGATGGGAGAGACCGAGGATTATTTGTCATTGGTTGATCAATCTAAATTATTACTGAAATCTTCCACACTGAAAGTCTCGTTGAGGACAATGTCATCCCATTCCCATGAATCATTCTCTTGTGTCCTTTTTACAAAATATTGATTGTTGTCCCTGATATTCGCCTAATAATCACAAAACATATTAAGTGAGTATTAATTATCTGAATAGTATAGCACAATGAATTCATAATCAAATAAAGGCAGTTAATTACTCGATAATAATAATATCGCTTTGAACTGACCTCCAAAGCATAGCTACATCCACTAAGACCTCTTGCATCACTCTGAACTGAAGCATAATGATCATTAGTTCGAATGATGTGATTGTTGTTATGACTTGAAACGTTGATATCGCTTGGATATGGAAGTGTATTCCAATTTGTATGGGCATAATCCAATTCTAATTGAGAGGAATTATGTAATTGTGTACCCACAGTGGAGAGTGAACCCGAAATAGACCTGAGAAAAAAGAAATAAAATATATTTATAAGTATGACATTATTACTCTTTTAACAATTTTTCTATCATAATAATTTTGACATCGTATTGAGTTTAGATGCATTGATCATTATACTTCAAATGTGATTTTTTTTTTTTGTTTGAAATAGATGAAGTATATTATACGTTTTGCAAACAATAATTAAATGCATAACGTATTTGATCGACATATATATTGTCCAATCAAGTTTATCAAAAAATACCTCGTAGAATTGCAAAGATTGTTCCAAAAATTCATGATAGAGCTGCCACTACTTTCACCAAAAGTCGCTTGTGCCTGCAAAATGAATTTAATTAGGTAAACCTCAATTACAACATATTTATAATCAATGTAATAAAGGGGCAAATTTAAAAGGAATAATATGTTCAAGAATATTAATTGTACCTCTGATTGTCCAAATGCTTGTGCTGGATTCTGCTGCACATCTACTACCATGTTTTGTTGCTCGCTCTATATGCAGAAATAATAGTAGAAAGGTCAAATAAAATATCTTGTTGTCTATAAGGAGTTTTTAATTACTGCATTTTAAAGTAATGTTACCTGCGTTGAGATATAAGGCGATGAGTTTTGAATTTGAGGAAATGATATATTTCCACACTGTGAAGAACTTGCAAAGGGAACGTTATATGCGTAATTGCTTGAATTTCCTGCCACTCTCTTTCCTTTGTCTGTCAAATCTTGGAATTGGAATATGTTCCCTTGAATACTTGCACTATAATAATAACGACAATAAAAACAATAATAATAATAATATAAGCGGAGACGAACAATGATGACTATTTACATAACTCAACTTAAAAGGAAAAAGAAGAGGATATTTTTTTTTTAATTTTTTTAAAATATAATGGTTAAAAAATGACCTGTATGGATTATTAATCCAAGTATCAAGCTGCTGTGGATCTGTTTCTTGTGCAGCAAAGTGAAATGGTACAGTGTCCATCTTGCCTTGTTTCTCCAATTCCATCTGATCAAAATTCATCTGATAATAATCAGGATTTTATTGAACATAGAAATTAATATGACGAATAATTCTTAACAAAAATATTTAATTCTATTGTGAAAGAACAAACTTTTCTAGCCATGACTTTTTGCAGAGACTGTTGCAGGTTTCTCTCACACCAATAAAGTTGATGAAGAGAAGGCTCTTGGTCTAGTCCAGGTTCGTAATCCCTGAAAAAAGTTAACAATAAGGAAATTAAACCATGCCTATTGAATAAAATAAATAGTGAAAAGTAAAACAAAATGGAAAGCAATGATGTTATAAGAAGAATTAACCAACCAAAAAGGAAAACACTTGCAATATATGTTAAAGCAAATAACCTTATATTGGCATCCAAAATCTGCAATTCCAATGTGCTCTTCTTGATTTGTAGCTCCAAATTCTGCACCAAAGAATTTTTAAATTAGAGGTGAAGCAATTTAATTATCAACTTTAAGCTTCAGACATGGAGTTGTGCCCACCTCAATCCTATAGAATGATATCCCCAGCAACAGGTTGAAACATCCAAGGAGCCATAGATCATGAGAAAGTTTCATTAGTAAGAACCAATTTCACTTGATAAAAAAAACTCAAGTATGTACTAGGCCTAGTTAGGTAGTTATTACTAATTAGAAGTGGCATAATTAACTTATTTGCTTAACTTGTCTAAGTTTAAATGGTTGAGTTATGATTCGTTTGGCGACTGGACCCAACAAGTTAAACTTGAAATGATCCATCAAACTATTAGGTGAAAATGGGTCAAATTAGTTTTACAGATGGGTCAACATGCAACTCAAACCCACCCAAACACAAATTTAGAGGTTGGGAATTATGTAAATACAAAAGAACTTAAGCTAAAGAGTGCTATTTTTTTTTTTTTGTTTTTTGGTTGATTTAATGTTTAAGTTAACTAAACCTATCCATTTATCACCTCTATTATTGAAGATTATCCATTGACTTTTTTTTAGACAAGAGGTTATTGGGTAATATATGTTTCAATAAGAGAATAATAAATAAGTTTCTAATATTATATAGGAGTAAACATTCAATTCACACATATGTAATCTGTCTATTTACTTTGCAGAGAGTTTTTCTTTTTTCTTTTTTTTTTCTTTTCTTTAAAACGATGACGAGAAACAACAGGCCCGTAAAATTCGAGCAGGCGCTAGGAAAAAATTATACAACACTTTTTTTCATTTTCCATACCTCTCCCTCTGTATAATTCAAAAAAATGAAAGGACTAATGTGACAGTATACCAAAGTATAAGGGCTGGTCTACATTTTTCCCTCTTCAAATTAGATGTTTGTCATGCTTTGACCGACTTTCGGACCTTTTTGGTTCAAAGTAGGAATAGTGATTTTGTTGGGTGTTTTGGATAGGATTCTTTTATAGCAAGGTAAAATTGTCTCGTGGGTACTTAAATTTGCATTCGTTTGTCAACGCGGTATATAAATTTATATATTTTTTATTTGAACATTTCAACTCCGATATTTGTTAACTAATAAACTACTTTGACCCTTGATCATGCCAGTGTGGAGGCAACATATCTGATATGGTCAAATTATGTGCAAATCACGCTTAAAAAGCGCGTGAATGTAATACTTCGATAGAAAAACTATTAAAAATATATATAAATAATGAAAAGATAACAAAAAGAAAAAAGAAAAAGAAAACCCAACACTTCCTCCCACCCCCGTTCGGGCCCCTCCCCCATCCCCATTTCTTTCGTTTCATATCCAGTCCCCCAACTGTCCAATCCCATCTCGTCCTCTATCCCCTTTCCATTTTTTTCATTATCAATCTTTACTTGATAAGTATTAGGGCATCCATCTTGTTCTATTGAGTACAAGAATGCAGAAGAAGAACGATAAAAAAAGTTACCCAACAATTTGAGATGGGGAATGATTTTCTGGCTGCATCGATCCATTCACCATTCCGATTTTCCGATCTGGTTAGGGGCAATGATGTTTTCAACTGGCATTGTCTTTCGATCCAATCTGGTCGTCGCTCCTTTCTTTTTCTTTTTCTTTCGTTAAATTTGGCAGGGGATATTGAATTGAGTTATCTCTGATTTGGTCTATGCCAGTGGGCTTGGTGGGAAGGAGGTTTGACGGAGATGGTAATTAATATGGTTGAAATCAAATGGGTTAGGGGTTTTGGGCAAAAATGGTGGCTGGAAATTAACAAAATGAGTAGGTAGGCACCAAGAGTGAACTATTCGTCGCGGATCAGAGACATTTACCAATAAGTTCTCCGGCCAACTCGAGTTTTCCGGTGGTCTATGAGATTCTCGGATTTGGGGCTTTGGTCGGAGGCTTTGCCGGCAATAGCTTCTTTTAGCCGTCTCAACCTTGCACCATTTTTTGCATCAAATGTTATTTTGGTGCAAAAAATAGTGTATTGGAGCTCCAATCTTGCACTATATTTTGCACCATTTGGGTGCATGAATAGTGTTGCACCAAAATTGCACCATTTTACTATTAATCAATATATTATTATTATTTTATTATTATATAACACTTTTAATTTAACATATTATAAATTTTACTTGTTACATTTAGATTCCTAATATACCTATTCATCTACACCATTACTATTCATTAATATTTTATTATTATTTTTTATTATATAACACTTTTAATTTAACATATTATAAATTTTAATTTATAATTTTAGATTCCTAATATACCTAATTATTTTTTATGTAATATCTTATAATATTAATTATACATCTTAATTTTGGAGTGTAAGTTTTATAAATTAATTTTCGTATATAATTTTATATAAAATTGTAAGTTAATTTTATTATAAGTTATAATTGTATTAAAAAATATAACCATCACAAAAATAAAAATTAACATCATGTATTATACTGCACAACATGATAATCGAGGATGAGCGTGATCTTAATGCATCAATTCAAGATGCTTGGGAAGGTCCAACTTCAACAGTAGAAATGGTAGTAGATGAAAATTATCGATTTGAACAGTTTTTAGTTCGACACAAAAAAATTAAGAACAAAGATGCTCATTTTGCACTTCGTAATGCATTAGTAGAGCATTTATGGGAGCAACATACTAATCATGGAAGTTGAATATTTATGTAGAAAATTAAAATAAATTCTACCTTAATGTAATAGTATTTATTTAATTATATTTTATCAATAATTTCACTTTTATTTGAATTATCCATTAATATGTATAACGTATAATATTTGCTTACAATCTATATTATTTAAAATTTTATGGTATAAAATAATTTTATGTTAAATGATTTATAACAAAGGATTATGAATTACATGGGATGGATATGTAAAAAAAAAAAAAAAAAAAAAATTCTGAAATTATAAAATAAAATTAAGTAAAAGAAAATAATATAATATAAGAGAGAGAGAAGAATATAAAAGGAATATTCTTTTTGGTGCAAAAAATGATGCAATGGGTTGGAGTTAATTTGCACCATTTTGGTGTTTGTACCATTTTGGTGTTTGCACCAAAATGGTACAAAAAATGATGAAAAGGGTTGAAGATGTCCTTACTGATTTGAGGGGAGAAGAGTTCATCCGAAAAGAGAAGCGAAAATGAAATAAAATTCTAATGAATTAATTTTAGAAATGGGACCCAAAAATAACATATGTCAAGTAATCAATAGTCTAACATACTGTATTGTATGTGTCACCGCAATTAATATACATATTTTATTGGATGTATTTATTGATACTCATTCCGTCAAGTTAGAGTGCTCAAATAAAAGATCAGGAGAGCATTAGTTCTTCTTGCGGTAAAAAATATAGATTACTTTCCATTGTATTTACTTGCCATGTTTATCAAAAATAATTGTTTCAAAATACTTGTCATTCTAAAAACTAAGAAAGAATTTTTTTTTTTTTTTTTGTCATAACTAAGAAAGAATTAAATATTAGTTATTTCAATTTAAACTTTAGCATGAGAAAGTGTGCATTAATTGGAGAGAAATTAATATAATGAAATTTTCAAAACTAGTGTCAATCAATTAGCCAAATAATTTTTATTATTACTGCTCTCTCAAAAGCATTAGAGAAATTATAGGTGATTTGATTGTATACATGTGTAATCAAAATAAGCTCTCGTAAAGCTTATTTTGGCCCAACATGGACACCATAAGTTTTGCTATTCAAATAGAGCAAAGATTACTTTTAACCGGTGAAATAAAATAATTTATATTCGGTAGAGAGAGAGCTAGTATTTTGAGAGCGGTTTATTTTCTCATTCAATAACGCGTGACAGAATATTTTTGCAAATTAAAAAGATGAATAAAATATATACTAAGGTGAGACAAGAAATTAATCTCTTTTTTAATTGACAGAAGAAATTAATCAAGTGAGAGAGAGAATGGAAAGAGAAACAAACTGTTTTTCAAGAAAGTGAATCTTGCTAACATCTCCCTTGATATGGTTCAAGTGCCTCAGTGTTTCCACCTTTTCCTTCATTTATGTACAAAAAAAAAAAAAAAAAAACAGAAATTAATAAATAAGTAAGTGGTGAGCAGTATTGATCCCAATAATTAAATTTTTTTAGTAGTCTCTATCACGAATTATGCTATTTAAGACTTTCAAAAGTCAAACTTGTGTTCCTTAACCAATTAAAAAACTTTTTAAATATCATTTAGTATTTTGTATATGATTGAATTTTTAAAGCATTTTCAGGGTCTTTTTGTTATTAATTTTTCATTTCAAAACTCTTAATTTCTTATTCATTTTAAAATTAGCTAAATTGAGTTACATTAACGGAAAGAAGAGATATTCTTTAGAAAATAGAAAATGCTGCAAATAAATATATAGAAGATTACCTGAACGTCAGCTATGTGGCTAAGAAAAAAAGAAAGTCATAAGTTAGTAGGAATAAGTAAGTAAAAATTGTGAAGTGAAGAAAATTGAGGAGAAGTTCACGTACGTCAATCTCCTTTCAACTGGAAGATTAATATAGCGATGAATCATATCTTCAATACTAGAGAGAAGAGAGGAAAAAATAAAAAAGAAAATAATCAAATAACAATAGAATAAAATCAATAACTAACATAACGGAATGTGTTAGCTACCTCTTTTGACTACAGAATTTGCTTATTCGACCAGAAGGAGAGAATGCAACGAAAAACACATCAACATCACAACAGACAGCAATTTCTTCCGCCTTCTTAATTAAACTAGTACGTCGCTTCGAGAATGTCACTTGCCGTTTTGTTATCTCTTCTATTTTCTTCATCTCTATTTTTCTACCCATTTTCTTATCTCTTCTCTCCCTTTCAACAATTCTGAGTAGAGTTGACTGATTTATAAGGTCAAAAAGCTATTGGGGTTAAATATGAAATTAATAGAAAGTTTTGGTCAACCTCGTCCACACACGACCTACCTTTTATTAAATGCTAAATTATCATCATGAATTTGACATGTATAAATTTTCACATTTAAGTATGGATTTTATCTGATTTATTATACTGTTTGAAGAAAAAAATAAATCAAAGTGACTTTCATTGACTACATTCAAGCATTAGATTATCCTCACATTTACGTATATCAACTGCCCCTAGCTCATCCACCTTTTGTCCTTTTTGTCTTTTTATTTTACCTTTTCTAGGTAAACCAGTGAATACAATTATTTTTTCTTGTTTGGATGATTGCCAATTGAGCTTAAACCGGACAACAATAGTTTACTTACATAAAAGATTTTCGGATATGCTTATAAGTTAGTTTGATCAATTTATAAATACCGTTTATATTATTTATGCGATTAATAAACATTAAGAGTGTTGTTAACCCAAAAACTTATGAGCCAAATTCATCAAAAAACTATAAGTTGATCACCCAACTTATAATATTTACCTGATTATATGCACTTTTGGGTTGACTGCAATTTTTACTCTTTTATTTGTAATTCGTTTGATTTCTAAAGTACTCTTCCCAAAATAAAATATCTAACTCACTCTCCATTTCATTTTCGTCATTTGTCCTTTTTCATGTAAACTACTTTAAATATGTATTTTCACTAAATATTTTTATGAACATTTCGGTAATTTTAAAGGAAAAAATATTTATCATCACTGTTCTATCAAACTACATTAACTGCTTATTATTAGTTTTATCACTTTTATTCAAGCACATTGTTAATTATTTATATAATCACTTTCACTATTTAAAAATATTAATTTCAGTAGTTGATACTTACCAACTGCTATCTAGCTAGTTAAGCTAAATGTGCTCATAATACTTCCTTCAAAGGTTTGACATACTCTCGTCGTCATCCACGTCAAATTCCATATGCAATCTACTCAGAGACTCTTGGTTTCGAAATTCTTGAATTCAATTACTCATATTTAATGTATTTAATTTAAAATTTAACTTCATATAGGTTGGAACTTTTCTTCAACTTACTATTTTTTGTCTGAAAAAAGATATAATTGTCCATCATTGGTAGTATAAGATTTTCAAAGGGATTTAAAATAGCAGGTGCAACTCCATTCATAGTATTAAGATTTTGTATTGAATGATCAAATTATTTCACATAGTATCAAGCCTAACATTATTAAGCTTGTTTATCACTCTAGACTTCTCTCTTACAACTTAACCCATGGAACCGTTCTGGCTCTTCTCCTTCAATTCAAATCATCAATCGTTAATTATGCTACAAGTACAAAATGACAAATTCTTATTCTCATTAACATTCAATTCTCTAAAGTCAGTCTCATACTCAATCTACTAAGGGAGTCAACACTAAGTGGTTCAGAAAAATTTTGATGTCATGCTCCAGTTTAATATATTTAACTTAATACTAGTCAGCAGTAATCTTCATTCAACTTACTATTTCTCTCGTACAAAAATATGTATTGTTCATCATTCGTTTATAAGGTTCCCAAAGTGTTAAGATTATTGAATTCTCAGATTATTTCACATAGTATTAGGGCCTAATTTTGCTAAGACTGATACAATATCTACATGCATGTTATATCTCACGATCCAAATCCCATAATAGAGAGTGATGACGCCCAACGATGTTGTTAGGCAAGCCAACGCGTGAACCTCCACTTAATTTTCTATTTTAACTTTTAAAATCACGAATTTCAATAATTATATAGAATTAAATCTAGAACTCATAGAAACTGTAGGCATATAAATTTTATTAAAATTAAATCCATAAAATAATTTGGACTATATTTTTAATTCAAGATATATTGGTCCAAATATTATGGGCATAACTGAATTAATTATATAAATCCAATATATATGGCTTAAATAAATAAGTCTTAATCCATTGGGCTAGCCCATTTAATTGGGCTAAAGTGATTAGCCCACTTCATTAAGCCCAAGATGTCATCTTCCTAGAGGCCCAGTTTGGTGCCACGTGTCAAATGACGTGGCACGCCAAGTCAAATTAAAAGTCCAATGAAATCACGCCACATGTGCAAGTGACATGTTCTGACCAATCAAATGGGGCCTTGTCACTTTTCAATCTGATTGGTCGGAAATAATTTGTTCTCATCACAACTCTTCCCTCCACAACTATAAATAAGGGTCTTCATAACTCAGAAAAGACACCAGAAGTTATAACAAGAAGCAAGAGAGAGCACGTGAATCAATCGCTGCAAATTTCTCTACAAGTTTCAAGCTTCAAGCAATCAAGTTCAAGTTCAAAAAATCAAGTTCAAGCTCAAGAACGAAGAACAAATCAAGATTCAAGGAGTAGGAGTTCAAATAAAAGTTCTTGCTAGTTGAATTCATGATCATCGTTTGTGATAACAAATATAGATTCAAGATCAAGCTCAAAGCCCTTTGAATTTATTTACTATTGGAAAGAAGAATCAGAGGATTCATAGAGATTGTACACTCATATTATTTGAAATCAAATACTATGATTGTTGCAATATCTTTCGATCTTGATTTTATTTTTTTGACGCAATTTATTGTCTACAAATTCCGCACGCCCAGTGGGATAATATCTACCTCTCATCTCAACTTTTCAATCAACAAAGTTCAAGAACATCGAAATGGCGTCAAAGAAAATCAACTCCAGATCGAATTCCACCAAGGCTGCTAATTCAAGGTTCTATGCTGATGTGAAAAGCATCCTCAATGTTACCTTTGGAAGCTTTGGACCAGTTACAAGGAGAAAAGCAAGCTTATTAGGACAACAAGCACCCTAAGTGCCGTCCACATCAATCCCTGTTTTCGGATCTTCTTCCTCAAAAGGAGCAAGATCTTCTACATACACACCCGAAGGAAGAAGTGATATTGCTGAAAATATTAAGAAAACTCTAGCTCTGCTGGACCTCTCCGGATCTAAGAACTCTATTGTGCAGGAAGATAGTGATACTTCAAGTGATGGATCCTCCCCACTGACACCGTATAATGTGAGACAATCAAGAATCAATCTTTGTGACAGTCCATGCTACTCCACATCATCCACAACTATCATGCAAGCTATAGTGACAAACGCTTCATTTGCGGAGGAACAGTTGGCAAACTTGACGAAAGCAATCGATAGCTTGACCAAATACATGCAAAATCAAGATGCTATAATTGACAAGCTAACAGACAAGTTGGGAATCTTGTTGGAAGAATATTCCACCCATGCACCTGGCAAGCTCCCATAAGTTCAAGAGATTGATCCTCCCCCACGACAAGTTGTATCCACTAAGGAAATTCCAATCTCTTCGGAAGGGATGATTCCAATCAATCAACTAAAGGAGTTCATTGAAGGGACTATAAAAAACAAATATGAAGTTTCTTCCAAGTCCTCCCTTACCTATGCAAAGCCGTACACTTCAAGGATCGATATGTTGAAGATGCCTGCTGGCTATCAACCTCCAAAATTTCAACAGTTTGATGGCAAAGGCAATCCAAAGCAACATATGGCGCACTTTGTTGAGACGTGCAACAATATTGGGACTTATGTAGATTACCTCGTCAAGCAGTTTTTCCGTTCACTAAAAGAAAATGCTTTTGATTGGTACACAGACCTTGAGGCTGGATCTATTGATAGCTAGGATCAACTAGAGTAAGAGTTCCTCAATCGCTTTTATAACACAAGACGTACTATAAGTGTGATAGAACTTACAAATACTTGTCAACGAAAGGGTGAACTAGTTATCGACTTTATCAATCATTGGAGGAATGCAAGCCTCAACTGCAAAGACAAGCTTAGTGAAGCTTCGACCATAGAAATGTGTATCCAAGGCATGCATTGGGGGCAGCGCTACATCTTGCAAGGTATCAAGCCTAGCACATTTGAAGAACTTGCGACTCGTGCCCATGACATGGAGTTGAGCATGGCCTCTGCTAGAAATGAAAGGCTTCCCATCTATGAGCATCACAAAGGGAACGACAAGCAAGAAGTCAGAAAATGGACCAAGTTTGCACCGAAGTCTGAAAGCAAAGAAGCTATAAATGTCAACACATCATCTGTGAAGTTCACAACGAAGGTGAGCAAGAAGTAAAGTATGAAATCCATTTCCTTTCAAGATAGACAAGCAAAAAGTTGGCTCTGAACGAAATGCAAGAAAAATAGTATCCATTCCTAGATTCAGATGTGCCTGCGATTTTTGAAGAGCTTCTCGACTTAAAGCTCATTGAGCTTCTGGAGATGAAGTGGCCAAATGAAGCTGGGAAAACTAATGACCCAAGTTACTACAAATATCATTGACTTGTGAGCCACCCTCTGGAGAAGTGCTTTGTCTTTAAAGACAAAGTTATGGACTTGGCTCGTGAAAAGAAGATTGTGCTTGAAGATGAGAAAGCAAGCACAAACCAAGTCTCTATCACCTTTGGCTCATTTGTTCCAGATGAATTATGTAGTTTTAAATAAAGTAATGATGAAGAATTACTAGAGAATAACAAAGTTGAAGTTAATCAACCTGATGATGTAGAAGGTTGGACGTTGGTGACTCGCCGTAGGCGCCACAAAAGGAGCCCACGAAAAGAATCAATAGAACAACCAACAAGGAAAATTATGGTAAAAATACCAATGAAACTGAATCCAATTAAGCATTTTAAGAAGGCAAAAGTGGAAGTGCACCACCCTCAAAAGACACGACATCCAGTGACCTTGGAGGAGTTTTTGTCAAGTTGATCCGTACGAAGATTCCTCATAATGGTAGTGAGGCCTTTTGCTGCCATGTTGGAAAAGAGGAAGAAAAGAATGATGACCTACCATTGGCACCATCTTCGGAAGAGCTCATCGAGTCTATTCCACAAGAAGTTAATGCTTGCGAGGAAAAGGTTACGTTCACAAATGACAATCTTCTACTAGGTGACACTCCTCATAACCGCCCGTTGTACTTGGTTGGCTATATGCGCGATGAAAGGGTAAATTGAATGTTGGTTGATGGAGGATCCTCAACAACTTACCAATTCGCACTGTGAAAGAACTTGGTATTCCCATGAACGAACTTTCGGAAAGTCGTGTGATGATTCAAGTATTCAACCAAGGGGGGCAAAGAGCTATAAGTGCGATTAGGTTAGGAATCACCATTGAAGATATACAATCAAGTGCATGACTGCATATGATCGACGCAAAGACTTCATACAACGTCTTGCTTGGAAGGCCTTGGATACATAAGAATAAAGTGGTTCCATCTACCTACCATAATGTTTGAAATATTACGAGGGTGAAGTCGAGAATAAGATAGTTGCTAATGACGAGCCATTCACTAAGGCTGAGTCACACTTTGCCGATGCAAATTTCTACTTGAGAACCGCATTATGAAGGAGCTAAAAGCTGATGATGTCATGAATGGCAAGAATGACGAGTCCACGACTAAGAGAGCTGAGGTAGTTACCAACAATACCAAGGTTGTTGTTGGGGAGGTATACCTTAATTCAAATAAATCTCATGGAGGGAACATTGTGTCTTATGGAAAGAAAGTAACTCCTGCACTCCGCTATGTCCCTAAAAAGAAGAAAGAGGAGGGAGAATCAACCAAACTCCAAACCAATATGGTAAGGGAGTTAACTCTTCTGATCAAACGAATTAAGGAAGTAAAGTTGTACTCAACGCTACTTGCAGGGTTTGTGGCCCAAAATTATTTGCAGAATGCGGCATTCCCTATGAAGCTACAGATGAAGGCTTTGATCTTGATGCTTACCTGCTATTTGCAAAAACTGGATATAATCCCAATGAGCCATCAAATTAGGGAAGCTCCCATCAGAAGCTGCTATGAGGCAACCACGTGAAGGTCTGGGATACAAGCAACCGTCACCAGTGCGCATCTCCAAAAGAAGGGCGAGCAACAATTATATCACTGTGGAAGATGAATTTGCCGCTTCTAACAAGCCTTCTGTCTTTGATCGACTTGACATCAATTGTGAGGACTTTTGTATTTGAGAGATTGGGTCCATTAAACAAGGGAAACAAGTTCTAGAGAAATTATTAAAGCATAAGAACACCCGCTTTACCCAGAATCCAGAAGATCTCTAAGGATTTCCAAATTTTGGTTTCTTCTAGAATGAGGCAACAAACAAAACTTGTGGTTTCATATAAATAAATACTGAAGGTAAAGCCATATATTATGGTCTACACTAGGGAACGTGACGAAGACGAAGAAAGTGTGGGTCCTCCGTATCATGTTACTGTACAAAACGAGCATGGTATTTCATCTCTAATGGAGGATGACGAGAAATTCGAGGATGGTTGACCATGTTATCACATACCTTTCAATGATGGGGACCCTCAAGAAGATGAAGATGCAAAGGATGCTCCGCCTGAACTCAAAAAAGGGGTAAAGCCGACAGTGGACGCTTTGAAAGAAGTAAACCTTAACACTGATGAACAACCGAGGCCCACTTATCCAAGTGCTTTACTAGCAGCCAATGAAAAAAGAACTTATATGGAGTTATTCAAGGAGTTTAAGAATGTCTTTGCTTGGACTTACAAAGAGATTCCTAGATTGGAACCTAAAGTAGAAGTCCATCACCTTGCCGACAAGAATGGTTCTCCTCCTGTTAAGCAAGCTCAAAGGCGCTTTAGGCCGGACTTCGTTCCCTTGACTGAATGGAATTTAAGAAACTCATTGAAGCTGGATTTATTCATTAAGTTAAATACCCAACGTGGGTCTCAAGTATTGTCCCTATAAGCAAGAAGAATGGCCAGATTCAAGTGTGCGTTGACTTCAGGGATGTCAATAATGCGTGTCCCCAAGATGAATTCCCGCTTCCTATTCCAGAGCTGATGATCAATGCTACTACTGGACGGTTCATGGACGGTTCATCGGGCTATAACTAAATTCGCATGGCACCAAAACATGAAGAGTTTACTGCATTTCGCACCCCCAAGGGTATTTATTGCTACAAGGTAATGTCTTTTGGCTTGAAGAACGCTTGTGCTACATACCAAAGGTCTATGCAGAATATCTTTGATGACCTTCTCCACAAGAATGTCGAATGTTATGTGGACGACTTGGTGGTAAAATCAAGAAAGAGGGGCGACCACTTAAAAGACTTGAGAATGGTGTTTGAATTGCTCCGAAGGTACCAACTTAGGATGAATCCATTGAAATGCACCTGTGGAGTTACTTCTGGAAAGTTCATTGGTTTCATTGTCCGACATCAAGGGATCGAAATTGATCAAGCCAAAGTAGATGCCATTTTGAAAATGCCTAAGCCTTACGATATTCATGAACTGAAAAGTCTTTAGGGAAAGATAGCATATCTTAGGAGATTCATCTCAAACCTAGCCGAGAGGTGCCAACCATTCAGTCGCCTCATGAAGAAAGGCCTTCCTTTCAAGTGGGACCAAGCTTGCAGCAATGCCTTTGAGAGTATTAAAACTTACTTGATGAAACCTCCAGTTTTGGCAGCCCCTATACCGGGAAAGTCATTGATACAATACATTTCGGCACAAGAAAGGTCTGTTGGAGCACTGTTGGCCCAAGAAAATAGTGAGGGGAAAGAAAACTCCCTTTACTACTTGAGTAGGATGATGACACCAAATGATCTGAATTATTCGCCAATCAAAAATTTATGTTTGGAGCTAGTCTTCTCAATTCAAAAGTCGAAGCACTACTTTCAAGCTCACGCGATCGCCTTGTTTCTAGGGCAAATCACATCAAGTTTGTAATGTCAAAACCAGTCCTTTGCGATCAATTAGCAAGATGGTACCTCCAATTTTAACTTTTTGAGATTGTGTACATTCCTCAAAAGGCTGTAAAAAGACAAGCGCTGGCAGACTTCTTGCCAGATCACCCAATACCTGATGAATGGGAACCAACTGACAAACTACCTGACGAAGATGAAATAGTTGTTGAAGTACAACCTCCATGGAAGATATACTTTGATGATGCTGCACATCGCGGAGGAGCTGGTTCTGGCGTAGTATTTGTCACTTCTCAAGGGAAAGTCTTGCCCTACTCCTTCACCTTGACATAACTCTGTTACAAATGTTGCTAAGTATCAAGCATTAATACTTGGGCTTGAAATAGTTGTTGATATGAAGCAGTTACAATTGCAAATCTTTGGTGACTACCGGTTAGTGGTCAATCAACTTTTAGGTAGTTACGAGGTCAAGAAGCTTGAACTACGCCCTTATTATAATTATGCTAAGAAATTGATGGGACGGGTTGGTGATTTGACTATTCAACATGTACCTAGGAAATAAAATAATAAAGTTGATGCTTTAGTTGTCCTAACTTCATCGTTAACCCTGCCCGATCAAGCGCAAGTTACTATCTGCCAAAAATGGGAAATATGCCGCCAAATGAGGATGAAAGTGAAGACAATGAACTCAAGCATCTTGTCGCTGTTTCTGAAGCTAAGAAGCAAGAATGTGACAACCTATTATCAATTACTTGAGCTACGGGATACTTCCAAAAAATTCGAGGAGAAGAACCGAAATCCGTCATCGTGCACCTCGTTTCCTTTACTAAAAGGATATTCTATACAGAAGGTCATTCGAGGGAGTACTCTTGCGATACTTAGGGGAAGATGAAGCACTCCAAGCTTTGAAAGAAGCACATTTTGGGGTAGGTGGGTCACACCAGTCAGGACTAAAGCTTCAATTCCATATAAAAAGGATGGGATATTATTGGAATGATTGCTTGAAAGCTCAATAGAGTCTTGAATGTTATCAGGCTCGATTATCTCGCGCCTTCAATTAAAAAGTTCGCCCAAGATCCTTTCAAATAGGGGATCAAGTCCTTGCCATACGAAGACCCATTATTACTTCTCATAAACCTGTAGGGAAGTTCACTTCAAAATGGGATGGACCATATATCGTGCAAGAAGCTTATTCAAGTGGATCTTACAAGCTAGTTGATGCAGATGGCATGAGAATCAGCCATATCAATGGCAAGTTCTAGAAGAAGTATTATCCTTGAAGTTGCAACGCTCCTGGACGCACGAGCCTAAACTGCTTATCATGATGCTCTTAATATTTGAGCAAAATCTTCAGGTTGCAAAGCTCCTCAAAATATGAGGTTAAATTGCAAATCGTCATGGTCCTTAACGCAAGAGCATAAATTGCATGTTACTCTTGGCGTGCAAGAGTATAAACTGTGTACGGCCCAAAAATAAAAGTCCGCAAAATTGAAAACCTCGAAAGAGGCGGCCTAGGCAAAAGTTAGGACATAATAAAGATTCAAAAAATAAAAAAAAATCACCCATTCTGAACTACGGTATGATTTGATCCTCTTCACCAAGGTACGTAGGCAGCTTAGAGTTGCATTCTAAGTTTAGTCGCATGAGTTTAAAATATACATGTTACCCCAATCGTTATTTGAAGGAAGAATGATGGAATATAATCCACTTGATTAGAACTTAAAAATCAGGCTTATGTGAAGTTTGTGCCTTATCAAGGATGGATGGTTCCATGGCAAAAATAGCACGTGCTAGCTAGTTTTTGGACTGGTAATTAAAAAATAGTCAGCATTTGCAAAGTCATTGAAAATTAGCCACTATTTTGCTGCAACACAGAAAGTTCCAGCATAATATAGTAGAGATTGGTGCACCTGTGCATGAACTTCAGCATATTATATTGGAACTCTAGCACACAGAAAGTTCCAGCATAATATACTGGAGATTGGAGTACCTATGTATGAACTTCCAGTATATTATGCTGGAAGTTCAGATGTAAAAAATTCGAACTCCAGTATATTATGCTGGAATATTTTTTGGATTTTGGACAGTGTTTTTGTTCAGATTTATCTTTACATGAAAAGTGATTAAATTTTGATTACTTTTGAAACAATGGCTATATTTCAATTACCACTTGTAAATCTGGCTATTTTTGTTTCACCCATGGTTCAATGGGGGCAAGCCTCCATAGAAAATTGGCATCTCCGATGGATGGATGTAGACTTTTAGTAGAAGGCCAAATCTTTAATTTGAAATCCTCAAGTTCGCCGGTCTTCAAGTTGAATTATAAAAGCACTCCAAATCTTCAAGTATGTCGCTCTTCAAGATAAATTTTGCAAGTCCACCACCTTTCAAGTTGAAGTCTGCAAGTCCGCGAAACTTTAAGTTGAATTATTCAATCCTCCAAGTTTTCATGTCCGTCGGTCTTCAATTTGAAGTCCTCAAATTCGCCGGTCTTTAAGTTGAATTATTTAAGCCCAACAAGTCTTAAAGATGAAGTCTTCATGTCTGCTAATTTTTCAAGTTGAAGTTTAAAAGTCCACCGCTCTTCAAGTTGAAGCATCAAAGTCCACCAATTTTTCAAGTCCGTCAAATCTTCAAATTTGTTGGTCTTCAAGTTGGAATTTGCAAAGTTCGCCAAGTCTTCAAATTGAAGTTTTCTAATTTGCCAATCTTAAGGTGGACATGTTACTCTAATTTCACCTTATGTTGACCTCTTCGCGGGTTTGTCCTTAAAAGTAACTATAATTTTTCAATCTTAAGGTGGACGTTGAAGTCCCTTTACACCTTAAGTTGACCTCTTCGCGGGTTCGTCCTTAAAAGGAACTACCAACATCGAGATATAAAGGTTTTGGTGAGGCTGCGATAATTAGAAACTGTTGGCGCATTAGAATGCAGAGCCGACTTCAAACAAAAAATCATCTACAATGCTACTGAAAGTGATTAATTTTGAATTTCATATATGTTATAGATCTTGAATTCTCATTTTTGATAAATTAAACGGTGTGTGTAAAATGATTTGATCGGTCGTTTTGAGCATTTGCACTTTGCTCGGTAGTTTATGGGCATGAGTAGCTCCGTATCATGTATTATGACTTATGTGAATCTCAGTTTTTGTTTTTAGGTTATTCAAAATCGATTTGGAAGAATGAATTTCGTCATTGAAGCTTTAAGTTGGAAGAGTTGACCAATTTTGACTATTTTGTATTTGACTTCGGATTGGGGTTTTGAAGATTTCGTTAGGTCCAGATGGTGATTTTGGACTAGGGGATATGCCCGGATTTGCACTTTGATGTTCCTAGAAGGATTAGACACTAATTGGCGAAAGTCGAAAAATTGAAGAATTGGAAAGTTCATAAGTTTGACCGAAAGTTGACTTTGATGGTCTCGGATTCGGATTGTCGTTCTGGGAATGAAGAATGAAAGCAGATGCGAGTCCGCAGATGCGGACAATTGGTCGCAGAAGCAAGGGAGAGCTTGGTAAGGAAGACCGCATAAGTGGAGTTTGGGAGCACAGATGCGAGGTTCCAGCTGCAGAAGTGGCGTGGGGCGCTGAAGCGCACTTGGTCATCGCACCTGCGTGTGCGCAGAAGCAAAGAAATTCCGCAGGTGCGATAGGCTAGTCTTTAGTGAATTCTCGCAGGTGCGAGGTATTTACCGCAGAAGCAGTGGTCGCAGATGCAACATTGGGACCGCATATGCGGAAACTACTAGGCAGAAGCTATAGAGATCGAGGTTTGGTTCTTTTATCATATTTTGAGATATAAGACTCAGATTGAGGCGACTTTTGAAGTAATTTTCATCACAAGGATTGGGGTAAGTGTTCTACACTTGGTTTTAATTTTTATTTCATGAATCCATCTTCATTTTTGGCAATTGGTTGATGAATTTTAAAGAGAATTGGAGATTTTGTCTAAAACTTTATAAAGTGAATTATTGAGTTTTGAACGTCGATTCAGAGTCGGATTTGAGTGAAACTAGTATGATTGGACTCGTAATTGAATGGGTTGTCGAATTTTGTAAGCTTTGTCAAGTTCCGAGGCACAGGCCCCAGTTGGACTTTTGGGTTGATTTTGATTAAGATTCGACCTATATTATTTGAAATGGTTTCCTTGGGATTTATTTGATGTATTTGAGATACTTTTGGCTAGTTTCGATCCGTTCGGAGGTCGGTACACGTGGGATGGCATTGAGGAGCATCGTTTGGCTTGCTAGATATTGGATTTGGCTTGTTCGAGGTAAGTATCACTTCTAAAGTTGGTGCTGAGGGTATGAAACCCCGAATTACGTGTTATATGTTTGGTGTTGAGGTGACGCACATGCTAGGTGACGGGCGTGTGGGCGTGCACCGTGTGAATTATGACTCCGTTATTTTTGTGGTACTGTGTAGTTACCTGATCTTATCTGTAACCATGAAATCTCTACGTACTGGAGCTGTTGAGCTGTGATCCATGTTAGAAACTATGTCCAAGCTACATGCTTATTCTGTTGGGACCCACTAAGGTCATTCCTACTGTTGAGTTATTTGTTTACATTGCAATTTCATACTCAGTCATGTTCATTCATTTCATATCATATCTTAGTCTTTGTTGCTATATGTTAACACATCATCATTATTTTTGGGCTAGTTTCATGGCATTGTGAGCTCGAGAGACTGGAGAGATTAATGACTGAGTAAGGTCAAGGGCCTGATTGTGAGTGATATTATGGTATCGGGCTGCACGTCGCAACATGTTATATTGATTTATGCCTGGATCTAGCTTATTATGGCGCTTGGGTTGAAGGAGCCCCTCTAGAGTCTGCACACATCCCTAGTGAGCGCAGTTGATTTATATTAAGGGATGGATCTTCCTTGGACATGGATCTTGTCTGAATCTTTTTTACTTGGGGATGGATCTTTCCCACGGGCTGGATTGGCCCTATCCAGTACTGAGTGACTGATGCTCAATTGATGTATATATTCCGGGATGGATCTTCCCTGGGCTGGATTGGCCATATACAGTACTGAGTGATTGAGTATGATGAGTGGAAAGTGTGAGAGAGTGATATTAAGTACTCTGAAAGTGTGAGTACACGAGTTCATCTATGAGATACATTGCATTTGACATGCACACTTACATACAGGCATAGAGATGCATTTTTCCTCATGTTGTACGATATTGCGTCATTCATGATTTCACCTGCATAGTGACATGTAGGCATACAGATGTACTTTCCTCATGCTATCTGAAAAATGAAACATCTTAAGTATTGTTGAAAAGTTTTGGGAAAAAAATCACAGTTTCACAAACCTACTCATATTTTAGTGATTTCGGCATAGGATTTGAGTTTTACTGTATGCCTAAAAAGAAGCATTTATTTTTCTGAATTTTATACGAGCTGAGCACTTATTTATTGAGTTATTTGTTTACATTACAATTTCATACTCAGTCATGTTCATTCATTTCATATCATATCTCAGTCTATATCGCTATATATTGACACATCATATCATCATTTTTGGGGCTAGTTTCATGGCATTGTGAGCCCGAGAGACTGGAGATATTGATGACTGAGTGAGGTCGAGGGCCTGATTGTGAGTGATATTATGGGATCGGGTTGCACGCTGCAGCATGTTATATTGATTTATTCCTAGATCTGGCTTATTATAGCGCTTGGGCTGAAAGAGCCCCTCCAGAGTCTGCACACAACCCCAATGAGTGCAGTTGATTTATATTGAGGGATGGATATTCCCTAGACATGGATCTAGTCCGAATATTTTATACGTGAGGATGGATTTTCCCCACAGGTTGGATTGGCCCTACCCATTACTAAGTGACTGATGGTCAGTTGATGTATATATTCCGGGATGGATCTTCCCTGGGCTGGATTGGCCATATACACTACTGAGTGATTGAGCATGATGAGCAAAAAGTATGAGACAGTGGGATTGAGTGCTCTGAAAGTGAAGTGCACGAGTTCATCTTTGAGATACATTACATTTGACATGCACATTTACATACAAGCATAGAGATGTATTTTTCCTCATGCTGTACGATATTGCATCATTCATGATTTCACCTGCATAGTAACATGTAAGTATAGAGATGTACTTTCCTCATACTATCTGAAAAATGAAACATCTTAAATATTGTTGAAAAGTTTTGGGAAAACAAATCACAGTTTTACGAACCTACTCATATTTTGCTGATTTCGGCATAGGATTTGAGTTTTACTGTATGCCTAAAAAGAAGCATTTATTTTTCTGAACTTTTATACGAGCTGAGCACTTATGTATTGAGTTATTTGTTTACATTGAAATTTCATACTCAGTCATGTTCATTCATTTCCTCATATCTCAGTCTCTGTTGCTATATATTGACACATCATATCATTATTTTTGGGGCTAGTTTCATGGCATTGTGAGCCCGAGAGACTGGAGATATTGATGACTGAGTGAGGCCGAGGGCCTGATTGTGAGTGATATTATGGGATCGGGTTGCACGCCGCAGCATGTTATATTGATTTATTCCTAGATTTGGCTTATTATGGCGCTTGGGCTGAAAGAGCCCCTCCGGAGTCTGCACACAACCCCAGTGAGCGCAGTTGATTTATATTGAGGGATGGATCTTCCCTGGACATGGATCTAGTCCGAATATTTTATACGTGAGGATGGATTTTCCCCACAGGTTGGATTGGCCCTACCCAGTACTTAGTGACTGATGGTCAGTTGATGTATATATTCCGCAATGGATCTTCCCTGGGCTGGATTGGCCATATACACTATTGAGTGATTGAGCATGATGAGCGGAATCAGTGAGATTGAGTGCTCTGAAAGTGAAGTGCACGAGTTCATCTCTGAGATACATTGCATTTGACATGCACACTTACGTACAGGCATATAGATGCATTTTTCCTCATGCTGTACGACATTGCGTCATTCATGATTTCACCTGCATAGTAACATGTAAGTATAGAGATGTACTTTCCTCATACTATCTGAAAAATGAAACATCTTAAATATTGTTGAAAAGTTTTGGGAAAACAAATCACAGTTTTACGAACCTACTCATATTTTGGTGATTTCGGCAAAGGATTTGAGTTTTACTGTATACCTAAAAAGAAGCATTTATTTTTCGGAATTTTATACGAGCTGAGCACTTATTTATTAAGTTATTTCTTGCACCATCTTTACTATATTATTATGAACTGTTGCTGGTTATTGAAGTTGGACTCTGACCCTTGTCTCAGCTCGTCACTACTTTCAAAGGTTAGATTTGTTACTTATTGAGTACATGGGGTTTGCTGCACTCATACTACACTTCTGCACCTTGCGTGCAGATGTTGGATGCTGAGGTTGCTGTGATTGACAGGAGCTGGATTTGAAGACGTACCTGCGTTCCGGTTGTAGCTGCTTCTTGTTCATGGCAGCCTTTCAGACAGATGGTGTATTTATCTGATACCAGCTTTGTAAATTCTAATCTTAAAAGCTCATGATTTGTACTACCAGTCCTTGGAAAATTATTTTTATAAAAGCGGTGTATTATCAATTCTTTTCTTAATAAATCTCATTAAATTGAATAGTTGCTAATTGGCGGGTAAGGTTAGGTGCCATCACGACTAGGTAGATTTTGGATCGTGATAGCGTGATTCCGAGGTTCCTGCATTAAGATATAAAACTTTTGGTGAAGCCACGATAATCTGAAACTATTGGCTCATTAGAATATAGAGACGATTTCAAAAATTTATTTAAGAATGATCCTGAAAGTGTTTAATTCTGAATTTCGAATGTTGTAGATCTTGAACTCTAGTTTCTGATAAATCAAACGGTTTGTGATTCCGAGGTTCCTACATCAAGATATAAAACTTTTGGTGAAGCCACGATAATCTGAAACTGTTTGCGCGTTAGAATGTAGAGCCGACTTCAAAAATCATCTAGAATGATCCTCAAAAGTGTTTAATTCTGAATTTCGAATTTTTTGTAGATCTTGAACTCTAGTTTCTGATAAATCAAACAGTTTGTGATTCTGAGGTTCCTACATCAAGATATAAAACGTTTGGTGAAGTCGCACAAATCTGAAAATATCAGCACGACAGAAATTAAAGCTAACTTCGAAAAATCACCTAGGTTGATCCACGAAGATTCTAATTTTAAATTTCGATTATGTTTTAGAACTAAAGTCTAGCTTCTATAGAGTCAAACAGACCGTGTGCAGCAAGATATCAATTTTATACCCCAAAATATGCTGGCTGTAAAAGAATAACGAAAATTAAAAAGAAAATAAAAAAAAATTACCTTCAACTCTTCCCAGCGTGAAACGCAAATTCAAACAATTTGCAAACACCATAAATTGATGTTCAACAAAAGATGAACGTGCAGCTATTTATAGATGGTCAAAAGAGGCTATGGATAATAAATTCTCGATATGAGACTGTACAGTTATCTCCTAAATAGGATCAAAGTACATTTGCCATTCCCAGTCAAATTGGACTAGCAAAGGCGGCTATGATAATTGTTACATATATGGACGCAAGTAGCATTCTTTAGAAAGGAATCATATCATATCCTAAAAGAATTTGGCTTGGGATGACATCAGGGATAAGAGAATGCCAAGTTTAATTCTTGCCAAAGAAGGATTTAAAGGCAAACAAAGAAACGTTGGCAGTATGCCACGTTAAAGATCCACGTTAAACATGTTTGGTTACTGTGGCATCATAAAATCAAAACTACAAACATGTCAGCATGCTCAAAGTCATAACAAGGAAGAAAATACTAATTTCTTTATAAATAAAAAAGGGAGGGGATTATTTTACAGTTACTTCAAGTCTAATCTTTGAGGTTTGACAAGTTTACACCTCGATATGTCTTGAAGTAGGGGTATTTGTAGACATATAAATTTTATTAAAATTAAATACATAAAATAATTTGGACTATATTTTAAATTCAAGAGATATGATCTAAATAAATATTGTGGGCTAATATAATTGAATTAATTATATAAATCAAATATATATGAATGAAATAAATAAGTCTTGATTCATTGGGCTAGCCCATTTAATTGGGCTAAAGTAATGAGCCCACTTTATTAAGCGCAAGATGTCATCTTCCTAGAGGCCCAGTTTGGTGCCACATGTCAAATGTGTGGCACGCCAAGTCAAACAGAAGAGCCAATGAGATCATGCCACGTATTAAAATGACAAGGCATGCCAAATCAAATTAAAAGGCCAATGAAATTATGTCATATGTGCAAGTGACATGTTCTGGCCAATCAAATGGGACCTTGTCACTCTTCAATCTGATTGGTCGGAAAGAGTTTATTCTCATCACAACTCTTTCCTCCCACAACTATAAATAGGAGTTTTCATAACTCAGAAAAAATATCAGAAGTTATAACAAGAAGCAAAAGAGAGCTCGTGGGTCAAACGCTGCAAATTTCTCTACAAGTTTCAAGCTTCAAGCAATCAAGTTCAAGTTCAAAAAATCAAGTTCAAGCTCAAGAATGAACAACAAATCAAGATTCAAGGAGTACGAGTTCAAGTCAAAGTCCGTGCTAGTTGAATTCAAGATCATCGTTCGTAACAACAAATATAGATTCAAGATCAAACTCAAAGGCCCTAAAATTTATTTACTATTGGAAAGAAGAATCAGAGGATTCATAGAAATTATACACTCATATTACTTGAAATCAAATACTACGATTATTGCAATATATCTTTCGGTCTTGATTTTATTTTTTCGGCGCAATTTATTGTCTAGAGAAACATATGTTCTTTTTTACCAAATTACCGAGTATGAATACATCATAAAGCGAAGTAATAGTAACAATACTGGGTACAACTGTGAGTATCCACTAGAAACCCCCAAAACCCGGTGTCACAAGTGCACGAGCACCTACGAGGAAATTCAATACTACTGCAATATCTGCTTGGAATATAAAATAGATAGGGTAAAGTAAATAAATAAAATGAGGACTCTGTGTGTTGTGGATCGTAATATGGAATGCAGCTCACCACAAATCTCTGCTGTTGCGCCTATGCATCCAAATGACCACCAAATGTACATATCTCAGTACCTGCACAATCAGTGCAGAAGTGTAGTATGGATACGTAAATCAACGCGTGCCTGGTAAATATCTAACCTAACCCCGAAGAAGTAGTCACGAGGAGCCAACATCGACACCGTCTAGTGGTCTAATAAATCAAGTACAATAAAATTAGACAGGTACGGAGCATGGCAAGTAACAATGAAGACAAATATATGTGCATAAAAGCGATCCTCTATAGATGAGTAAACACAACATCCTCGAGCAGAGTATTATCGCGAATGGAATGTATGTCCGTCAATAACCACTAAAATCTCACATTTTAAGTTAGATAAAATCATAGATATGCTGACTCCTTATCGAATATTACGCACAATTTTGTGGAGGAAAACAACTCGATCCCATAAGAGTAATGGTATATGATATTCCGCCGTGACGTACGGCACAATCCCATAACTCTGCCGAGTCGAACGACCTTATCTCATAAGATTATTCTCACAATCTTTACGTTGTATCTACATGCATGTTATATCACTCTAATCTTCTCTCTTTCTCAACTTAATCCATTAAATTGCTCTAGGATTTTCCTAAAAATCCTCATTATCAGCTATATTCAATTATTTTAAGTCAATCTCATACGTAATCTACTAAGAGAGTAAAGATTCAACGATTTTGAAATTCTTCAATTCAAATGCTCAAATTTATGTTTAAAGTTAACTTTATATTGTTTAAGAGTATATCTTCGTTCAGTTTACTACTTTTTCGTGCGAGAACAAATATATTGTCATCCATCATTAGTTGTATAAAGTTTCTAAAGGTGTTTAGACTGATCACGTGCTACTCCGCCCATAGACTTAAGATTTTGCATTGAACTAATGCTGAAATTATTCTACATAGTCTCGCAACAAAGTTTGATAAACTCGTTTTCTTTACTGGTTTCTATCTAAATGTCTATCACTCGAAGCTTCTCTCTCCCAACTTAACCCATCGAACTGCTCTAGGATTTTTTACCTTCAATTCAGACCATTAGTTTTCTAACTGTGCTACAAATGTATAATGATAAATTCTTGGGCATCAACCTTCAATTCTCTTAATTAAGTCAATATTCTTATTCTCATTTTTTAAATTTTTTTTAATTACACAAGGCTAGGGAAAGGGAAAATGTGGAGGGTATTACGATGTGGGAAACTGAACCATTACCAACAAGATGAAAGTGTATAGGGTCGGATACAATCGAGCACACAAGGAAGATCGGTCTCGAGTACAGTCCGAGGTCGGACTGCTTTGAAACGGAGCCAGTACTTTAGAAAGGAAAGTTTGAGATCGGACATCATTGGATCGGGGCCAGAGCGGTCGGAATAAGGCGGTCGAGACCGGTCTGGGTAAAGGCATTTTATGATAAAAGTATCAGTTCCGTATAACGGAAAGGCCGGAAATCTTGTGGTATACAGATATCTCGGCGGGAATCACGGCCCCAATCATCAGAGACGTTAGACCAGTATTTTTAGGGATAATTCATCCTACAATTAAGTTAATTCATCCTGTAATTAAGTCTTTTACTATATGTAGAATTCCTTTCTTCCCTATAAAGGGGTACTTGATTTCATTGTAAAAAAAAAGATACGTGACCAGCAATACAAGTTATTATTTTCTGCCTGTTTCTTGCTTAAGTTATTCATTTTTCACTGTTATTTGCTCCGTCGCGAAAAATTCATTCAACCTCAACGGTTTGGTTATTCTCTTATTTATTTAAGTCAGTCTTTACTCATTGTTACATTTTTCATTGTGTCAAATCATTTCACGTATCCTTAATGCCACGTATAAATTCAATTGTTACTCGTATCTTAGGGTAAACAGTTTGGCGCCCACCGTGGGGCTAAGGATAATAGTGAACGTTTGACACAAATTTCTGTCACACACTATTTTACGCTTGTTCTTTGTAGAATTTTCTGTTTTTCAGATTACAACATAGTCATGTCACGCACACTTCCCATCAACGACGAGCTCGACCACCAGTGCGAAAACAACATGATGCTCGGTAACGAGGTTCCGATCGACGCTAACACTCAAATGGCGGTCGACGCAGATCAGACCTCTGGCCCGTCGAACAGCGTTTGGGGAGAGCACCATTCGAGAATTCAAAATAATGAAGGGGACGGGATCAGCCTCAAAATGATATTTGACATGCTGCAAGCCCAGCAAGCAGCCATCGCTCAATTACAAAGTTGCAGTCAGGTTTCGGACAGGTTCGAAGCCGTTTCTTCTCGAGGGATAGTTCCTCAAAATGAACCAATCGCAGCAAAACCGGATGAAAATGGGTCGGAGACGAACTCTGGAATCATGAAGATGTTCGAGGAGCTGACCAAGCGTGTCGAATCGGGCGAGAAGAAAATCGAAGCCAACGACAAAAAAGTGAAAACGTATAACTCAAGGGTGGACCAAATTCCAGGAGCACCCCCGGTGTTGAAAGGCTTAGACTCAAATAAATTCGTGCAAAAGCCTTTCCCCCCGAGCGTTGTGCCGAAACTGATACCAAAAAAGTTCCGCATGCCAGAAATCCCCAAATACAATAGGACGTCCGACCCAAATGAACACGTAACGGCGTACACATGCGCCATAAAGGGGAACGACCTCGAAGACGATGAGATCGAGTCCGTTCTTCTGAAAAAATTCGGGGAGACCTTGTCAAAGGGAGCAATGACTTGGTACCACAACTTGCCCCCGAACTCCATCGACTCCTTCGCCATGCTTGCAGATACCTTCGTCAAGGCTCATGCAGGTGCTATTAAAGTCGAAACAAGGAAGTCAGATTTGTTCAAAGTCGGGCAGAGAGATAATGAGATGTTGAGGGAGTTTGTATCTCGCTTCCAAATGGAGCGAATGGATTTACCTCCGGTTACCGATGATTGGGTCGTACAGGCTTTTACCCAAGGGCTTAATGCCCGAAGTTCAACGACTTCTCAACAGCTCAAACAAAGCCTGATCGAATATCCCGCTGCCACTTGGGCGGACATACATAATCGATATCAGTCGAAGATCAGGGTCAAAGATGACCAGCTCGGGGTCCCCTCGGGGTCCATTTATCCTATCAGAACTAATGATCGGGTTCTGAGAGATAACTAACGAGAGCCGAGGTCGAACAGAGATAGACACCGACCATATCCTGGCGATCGAAGGGCCATCCAGACAAAGGTCACCGAGACAGGAGAGAAGGAACGATCCTAATCAAAGGAACCGAGGACCGTTGCCCAGAAATAACTTCGAAAGAGCCACTAATCACCAAGAAGCGCCCAGACTGTCCAAGTATAACTTCAGTGTCGATTCAGCGACCCTCGTATCCGCCATTGGCCGCATTAAAGATACCAAATGGCCTCGTCTGCTGCAATCGGATCCGGCCAAAAGGGACCCAAACTTAATATGTAAATACCATGGTGCCCATGGTCACAGAACGGAAGATTGCTGGCAACTAAGGGAGGAAGTGGCACGGTTGCTTGAAAAAGGTCATCTCCGAGAATTTCTAAGCGATCGGGCTAAAAACCATTAAGGAAACAGGGACAGGCCTACAAGTCAAGAAGAACCCGAGCACACGATCAACATGATAATCGGAAGGGTAGATACACCCCAAGGACCGGTGTTGAAGCGCACCAAGATATCTATCACCCGGGAAAAACGTACTCGGGATTACGCAACGGAAGGAGCTCTATACTTCAGTGATAAAGATGCAGAAGTGATTACGAATCCCCATAACGATGCCTTGGTAATATTAATACTTGTACATAAAACCCGGGTGAAACGCGTACTTGTCGACCCCGGTAGTTCGGCTAATATAATTGGGTCATGGGTCGTCGAGCAGCTCGGATTATCAAGCCAGATCATCTCCAAAATTCGGGTCCTCAATGGTTTTAACATAGCATCAGAAACAACCAAAGGGGAGATAACACTGATGGTTAACGCCGCTGGTACTATCCGGGCAACAAAATTTTGTGTGATCGAGGGCGGCATGAGGTACAATGCCTTGCTCGGGAGGCCTTGGATTCATGACATCGGAGCTGTACCTTCAACATTGCATTAGATGTTGAAATTCCCATCGGCTGATGGGGTCGTCACCGTTTATGGAGAGCAACACGCTGCGAGAGAAATGTTCGCAGTGGATGAGGCAACATCAAAGCCGATTGTTTCTTCCCAGAAGGCCCAATAGCAATCAAAGACGCCACCTTCAAAAAACGAGGGCGAGCAGGATCAACTTGACGTTGATAATTACGAGGTTCCTCGATCATTTATCGGTCCTGACGAGTCTGATGCGACCAAATCGACAGTCGAAGAGCTCGAACAGATTTCACTCCGTAGCGATGCGCCCGATCGAAAGGCATACCGCCGGAAATTGCAACTCACAAGTTAAGCATTGACCCAAAATTCTGGCTGATCAAGCAAAAGAGGAGGCCTCAGTCCGAAGCCAAACAAGGCTTCATTAAAGACGAGGTAACTAAACTTTTGAATATAGGATCCATTCGGGAAGTTAAGTACCCGGAGTGGTTAGCTAACGTAGTCGTAGTTCCTAAGAAGGGAAATAAGCTTAGAATGTGTATAGTATTATAAAGATCTAAACAAAGCATGCCCCAAAGACTCTTTCCCCTTACCTAACATCGATCTCATGATCGATGCTACCGCTGGCCACGAGACTCTTAGTTTTCTCGATGCCTACTCTGGGTATAACCAGATACAAATGGATAAGGATGATCAAGAAAAAACATCCTTCATCACTAAGTATGGTATTTATTGCTATAATGTGATGCCTTTCAGGCTGAAAAACGCAGGGGCTACTTACCAACGCCTAGTAAATAAGATGTTTGAAAAACAACTAGGAGTAACAATGGAAGTTTATATCGATGACATGTTAGTTAAGTCCCTGCGAGCAGAGGACCATTTAAGCCATTTGCAGGAAACATTCGACGTCCTGAAAAGATACAACATGAAATTGAATCCGGAGAAGTGTGCATTCGGAGTAGGCTCAGGGAAATTCCTTGGTTTTATGGTCTCGAACCAGAGAATAGAAATCAACCCCGATAAAATCAAATCCATCGAAGACATAACGGTCGTCGACAGCGTAAAAACAGTGCAGAAATTGACAGGCCGGATAACAGCACTAGATCGATTCATATCAAGGTCATCCGACAAGAGCCATCAGTTCTTCAACCTGCTGAAGAAAAAGAACGAATTCTCATGGGGACCGGAATGCCAACATGCATTGGAAGAACTTAAAAGGTATCTCTCTAGCCCGCCTTTACTACATACGCCAAAAGCAGGTGAGCAGTTATACCTTTACCTTGCTGTGTCGGAGATAGCAGTGAGCGGGGTCCTAGTCTGAGAAGAACAAGGTATGCAATTTTCCATTTACTACATCAGTAGAACACTAGGAGAGGCTGAAACTAGGTACCCACACCTAGAAAAGTTAGCACTTGCATTGTTGAGTGCCTCTAGAAAGTTGAAGTCGTACTTCCTGTGTCACCCCATATGCGTGGTGACAACTTATCCACTTAGGAACGTTATGCACAAACCTAAGCTATCAGGTCGATTGGCCAAGTGGGCCATCGAAATAAGCAGGTACGATATCAAATATCGGCCTCGAACCTCGATCAAGTCTCAAGTACTGGCTGATTTTGTCACCGACTTCACGCCGTCGCTCATCCCTGAGGTCGAGAAAGAGCTCATGACCAAATCGGGGACTCCTTCAGGAGTGTGGACTTTGTTCACAGACGGCGCCTCAAATTCGAAGGAGTCGGGGCTGGGCATCGTACTTAAACCTCCGACCGGGAATACGATTCGCCAGTCTATTAAGACTGTAAAGCTGACTAACAATGAAGCAGAATATGAGGCTATGATTGCAGGTTTAGAGTTGGCAAAAAACCTAGGAGCAGAAGTAATCGAGGCCAAATGCGACTCCCTCCTTATAGTCAACCAAGTAAATAGAACATACGAGGTCAGAGAAGGGCGTATGCAAAGGTACGTGGACAAAATTCAGGTCACACTACACAGGTTTAAAGAGTGGACTCTACAGCACATACCTCAAGAACAAAATAGTGAAGCCGATGCACTCGCCAATTTAGGCTCGTCAGTCGAGGATGAAGAAATTGACTCTGAAAAGGTCGTGCAGTTATTGAGGTCGGTGGTGGAGGAAGGCCATGCCGAGGTCAACTCAACAAGCTTGACCTGGAATTGGAGAAATAAATACGTGGAATATCTTAGTTCAGGCAAGTTGCCATCGGATCTCAAAGAATCAAGGGCGTTATGCACAAAGGCAGCCGATTTTGTTTGGCCGGCGATGGAACTTTATACAGAAGAACATTCGGAGGTCCTCTCGCCATATGCCTTGGACCTGGAGACCCCGAGTACATCTTAAAAGAAATACACGAAGGAACTTGCGGCAACCATTCTGGATCCGATTCATTGGTTCGAAAAATAATTCGGGCCGGCTATTATTGGAACGACATGAAAAGATATGCAAGGGAGTTTGTACGCAAGTGCAACAGATGCCAAAGGCATGCACCGATGATCCACCAGCCCGGAGAAACACTGCATTCGGTCTTATCGCCATGGCCATTTATGAAGTAGGGTATGGATATCGTCGGCCCCCTCCCTCGAGCACCAGGTAAAGCTCAATTTATCCTTTTTATGACTGACTACTTTTCTAAGTGGGTGGAAGCACAGGATTATAAGAAGGTCAGGGAAAAGGAGGTGATTGACTTCATATGGGACCATATTATTTGCCGGTTCGGGATGCCCTCGGAAATCGTATGCGATAATCGCAAACAGTTCGTTGGCAGTAAAATAATAAAGTTCTTCGAAGATAACAAGATTAAGAGGATATTGTCGACTCCATATCACCCCAGCGGCAATGGTCAAGCCGAGTCAACCAACAAAATCATAATCCAGAACTTGAAGAAAAGGCTAGCCGACGCAAAAGGAAAGTGGAGGGAGATGCTGTCCGAGGTCTTGTGGGCGTATCGCACAACCGAGAAAACCAGCACCGGGGCCACCCCGTTCTTCTTAGTCTATGGCACCGAAGCATTGATACCCGTTGAGGTAGGCGAACCAAGCGTCAGGTTCCGATATACAACCGAAGAATCAAACCAGGAGGCTATGAACATCAGCCTGGAATTTTTGGATGAAAAGAGGAAAGTTGCTCTAGTTCGGATGGCGGCCCAGAAGCAAAAAATCGAGAGATATTATAATCGGAGAACCCGTCTCCGATATTTCAACGTTGGGGACTTGGTACTCAGAAGAGTTACACCCAACGCTCGAGACCCCAACGAAGGAAAATTGGGACTGAACTGGGAAGGTCCCTATACTGTCTTGAAGGTCACCGAAAAGGGGTCTTACAAGCTCGGGACTATGGATGGCAAGCAGCTGCCAAACAATTGGAACGTGAGCCACTTGAAGCGGTATTATTGTTAAGGTAATTCATTTCATCTTTTCTTTTGTTTCATTTGTTGATACTAACACCTGCAGGTTGGATCGGTCTCGAACCAGGAAACACAAGGCGTTAGGACTGAAAGCACGCGTTGCACTCTTTTCCCTTCGACCGGTTTTGTCCCAAATTGGGTTTTACGGCAAGGTTTTTAATGAGGCAACCAGGAATCGTGCTAACTTAGATCGATCATTCATCGGAGTTCATGAAATTTGGTGCTCGATTTCAATCGACCTCGAACAACTGGAAATTGCTCGTTATTTTCGAAATCTTCATCCACTTGCTTCGATTTCAAAGGGACTTTACAAAGATCGTTAGGAACCAATGTAAGGGTCAAACAGTCGAAGGAACCGTACACGAATAGATCGAACTGCCCCTCTTTAAGCAAAGATGTACTAGCATGTGGATATTAATAAAGTCTTTTCGGCACCAATATTGTGTTCCTAAGTCCAAGGGCTTCTTTGATTATCATCGCGTTATCAAGAGCTTACATCGTTTAAATATTCACGCTAAATTCAAAGGGGAGTAATACCTAACAAGGCAGACCCCAAAATCGATTGCTAGGCCAAGGCCGTATTGAGTTAACAAAACTCGAAGGGAAGTAAGACCGGCTCAGGCAACCCAGTTTATAAAAGGCTACGGCCAAACTAAGCTAAAATTCGAAGACAATTGGGGCTTGCCAAGGCAAGACCTCGATTCTTTGAAAAGGGGCTAAGGCCAAATTAAATCATTGAAATTTGAAAGGGACCAAATTTTGCTAAGGCATGATCCCGATTCCTTAATGGGCCCAGGCCGCCACAAACTAAAAGGTTCAGGGATAAACAAAGCCTATTAAAGCCACCCCCGAACTTGAGATAAGACCAAGGCCAAATCGATTTTAAATTTTTTAAGACCGACTCAGTTCGTTAATCGGCCGAGGTTCCCCCGAGCTGTGGACCGTATTCGGTTGGTCATAGAAAAGAAAAATTTACGAAGAAATTTACGATCCTAGCTAAGGCAGGAAAGTTGCAAGATATAAAAATTGCAGAACAAAGTCAAACTAAATAAAGGAATTTTATACACAACGAGGGAATCCTTTTATACATTCAGATTACAAAAATGACACTTCATTCTACAAACAACGTCAGTCAGAACCGTCTTCATCTTCCTCAGGGAAAGCCTGCTTCTTCGCTTCAGCTCCAATCCTCGTTGCTTCATCGACTTCAGAGGATAGATAGAAACCCCGAGCTTGCAGCCCCTTAAAAACAGAGAGGCGGGTCTGGCACATAGTATACTCGACCAATATCTTCGATTGCTCCTGGGGGGCCTCGGCATCGGCCCTGTATTGGGCTATCAAATCATCAGCATCGGTCTTGGTGGTAGCAATCTCCGACTTTGCTTCTTGCAGTTGGTTGACCAGAACGCCCCGATCCTGAGTGAGCGACTCGACTTGGCATTGAAGAGATTCGGTGTTCTTAGTCAGAACTCCGATTTTCTCTTGCGCCTCCGAAACTTGTTCTTCTAAGCGAGCTTAGAGGGTTTCTTTTTCTGAAGTCAGAGTTTCAATCTTTGTTTTCCATTCACTGGCCTCAGCCTTAGCCTCGCTCGCCTCGAATCGGAGTCGATCTAATTGGTCGACCTGGTGCCCTAGCTGATCGACTACTTTGCTGTGCTCCCTCTGCATGAAGTCCAGCTCGGCTCGAAGGTTCGACATCTCGCCTTCGAGCAGCTGACGTTGTGCCCTTTCTTGTGTCATTCCTTCCCTTATCCGAAGGAACCCCTCGTGGTGAAGCACCGAAGACTGCAAGGTATACATGATAAGATGGTCAGTATAAATCCAAGAGTAAGATTTTGGGTATCAGATAGAACATATGGGGAAGCATACCTTGTTCGATGCCTGTTGAGCTTCGTTGAATAAGCATGCCCAATCTACCGCGTTCATTGCAGCCTGATCCTTGTCGGTCACCAAGCAACGAAGATAGCTAGCCACACCTACAGGCGCACCGAAAGCTCGAGCATCCTCGGGAACGGTGAACTTTATCACCCTCTTCCGATCAGGGTTGGAGCTCGGAGCAGGAAATCTGTCGACCAACTTGGTACCGACGGACACCCCACTCGTCTCCGCGGGGGGACTCCTTCTTGGCACTTCAAGCCCGAAGGTATCAGCCGATGGAACCTCATCAAAAAACTCTTCAAAGGCTTCAGCTGCAACCGGACCTTTACTCGGTGTGTGCGTTCTTGCAGCCTGGGCCTCATTCAGAGTTGCCTCCGAAAAAGAGGGTGAATCCATAATCTCTGGGAGGTCCGAGACCCGTTGCGTTGTCTCCCCTGTATCAGCATGTACCCCGGTCCTCGTCCTCGCCTCGAGGTCCTGCGCTCGAGGAATTCGAGCTTCATCGGCCGCTGGGACTGTCCGAGGTAATTCGTTACTTCAAGTATCAAGGTTCCTGTCTTCCTCGGATTCGTCGCTCAACCGAATGGCCAAATCGGCTATTCTAGTTTTATGAGCTATGTGTTTTTTCTTAAGCCTCCTTTTTTCGGGCTCTGTAGAACCGGGGACTTCTTTTCTCTTTTTCTCTCCCTCCTTCTCCGAAGCAAGGGGAGGGAAAGAAACTTCACCACCGATGGACGTCGACCTCAATTCAGCGTCCTTCGAAAGGCCTATGAAGAAAAAGGGGGAATTAGTGGCAGCACCAATCACCTCGAAGTAACAAAGAAGAATATTTTGTTAAGCTCACCATGGTTTTTAGCCTCCCAGAGGCCCTTCGATATTTCACGCCAAGCCCGTTCGGAGTAAGTCCTCTGAGCCACCACTCTCCGGACCCACTCCTCCAAATGATGAATCGTGACTGGCGTTTGAGAGACGGCTGTACCTTACAAAACATATCGGTTAGGCACCAGAAGGAAAACAGCAAATGATTAAGTAGGGAAACGACACTTACGTCTCAAGTTCCACTTTTCAGGGAATGGCATGTCTTCTGCGGGGATCAAGTCGGAGGTTCTTATTCGGACGAACCGGCTCACAGCCCTAGTCCTTGTCTTCATCAATGCTCGAAAACGGAGCCTTGTTGGCCCGGAGAGCAAGTTTTATTAGCCCCCCTCGAAACATTCGGGGACTGTATAGTCGGAGTAGATGGTCAACGGTGAAGGGGTGCCCTTCGACCTTACTCACAAAGAAGCGAAAAAGGTGAACTATCCGCCAAACGGAGGGATGAACCCGGCCCAGAGTGACATTGTACCTTTTACAAAAGGTGACGATTATGGGGTCCAAGGATCCCAACGTAAAGGGATAGGTATATACACTCAAGTAACCTTCCACATAGATGGTAATCGCCTCATTCGGAGAGGGGACTACCACGTCCTTGTCGGCCCAGTTACATTCCGTCTTCACCGTATCAAGGATTTTGTGGGTGACCGAGCTAATGTACATAGAGACCGATTCTCCCCGGCCAGGTACTGAAGAGGCTTTCTCGACTTTAAAGTCGGAGCCGATAGAGCATCCAACCGGTACGAAGGCTTTCAAGGGAGGCTCTGAGGAATTTTCCCCAACAGGAACTGGTTCAGTCTCTTCAGCAGGCTGAGAAGATGAAGATTGTTGCTTTTGTGGGACGGACTTTGATGTTTTCGCCATTGGAGTTGAAGTGATGAGAGTAAAAGCGAAGAATAATGTGTGTGAGAAGTTTGAAGTGCAAAGAAGCAGAGAACAAAAGCAATGAATGGTTTGAACGACGTAAAGTCTGAAGGTTGAAGAGTGAAGGAGCTATTTATACTTTCAAAAACGGCGGTTCGGAACACCAGATGGGAAGGAATTAAATGGCATTTGCAGAAGTTGCAGGGTTTGTCGCCAGCTAGGACATGCGATGATCCTTTTTTACAGCAGTCACGTGCGTCATCGTGCTGCCGTCATCCGTCGATGAGACGTTTTTTAGGATGAGTGATTTGACGCTTCGAACTTCGTGTCATGATCAATGAGTGTGCTTTTGCTTGACCTAATTCCAAAGGGCGGCGGTTCATATTGTTTTTTGTCATTACTCTCCAATAAATGAGGGGACTATCTGTTTAGGGTCGGATACAATCGAGCACACAAGAAAGATCGGTCTCGAGTACAGTCCGGGGTCGGACTACTTTGAAACGGAGCCAGCACTTCAGGAAGGAAAGTTTGAGATCGGACATCATTGGATCGGAACCAGAGCGGTCGGAATAAGGCGGTCGAGACCGGTCTGGGTAAAGGCATTTTATGATAAAAGTATCAGTTTCGTATAACGGAAAGGCCGGAAATCTCGTGGTATACAGATATCTCGGCGGGAATCACAACCCCAATCATCAGAGACGTTAGACTAGTATTTTTAGGGATAATTCATCCTATAATTAAGTTAATTCATCATGTAATTAAGTCTTTTACTATATGTAGAATTCCTTTCTTCCCTATAAAGGGGTACTTGGTTTCATTGTACAAAAAAAGATACGTGACCAGCAATACAAGTTATCATTTTCTGCTGGAACAATATGTGGCAGTTCATATGGACCAAATAAAATAATGCGTTTTAGCAATACAAGTTATCACTCAATACAGGCTAAGATGCATTATTTTAGAACAATATGTAGCATAAGTTTATCGGAAATTTCGTGTCCTACAATGGATGTTGAAGTCACTATTTATAGCTATACTTAGGGAACAAGGTCCTAGGATCAAGCCCCTCTTGAATGACAATTATGGGGGCCATTGACGAATGCGTAACGGCAGGCTATGAATGTCAAAATTCTCTGTAACTGATTGTGTATTTAATACGGAGGAATATTCTTCATTGAATGTCATCGGGTGGCAAATATTCGTTTTTCCTCGTTAGCAATATTCTCTTAGGGGTCTGCCCGGTGCCAACCGAAGTTGTTGTCCTCGGATTGGTTTCCACTTGCCTTATTTTCAGTCCGTCTCTGGTTTCACGTGTCGCTATATTATTCGAGTATATGAATCGAATTTACCTTATACAGATAGTCCCCCTACTTTCCGGTGGCACATCTTTGTGTCATCGAGAAGTTGGTGAAGATACCTTTTTTGGCGGAAAATTTTCTGATCCCTTCTGAAACGTTTCAGATGCTTGATTAGACGCACGTCTCTCCGCATTTAATGCTCTGAACACCCGTCACTCCACGATTTAGCAATATTTTTACCGATTTTCGAGGTAATCATGGTCACAATTTTAGCCGCCCATTTCTTTACTTATACGCCTAATTCTTCTTCTTTTACACTTCACAGTTCTTCAAACTCTCTCAACTTATTTGCATTCAACTCTTTCTTGCTTTCACTCTTCTTTAATCTTCTTCTTCAAAGAACTCTTATTTCCTTCTGCTAACCATGGCTTCCTCCAACAAGAACTCAAGTTCTCTTAAAAACAAAGAAAACACCGATGATGCTTCCCCTTCTACGGTGAGTACCATCATTCCCAGGAGACTCAACACAGCCAAGGACTTTGAAGAGAAGTTTTCTTCTACAAGCTCTCAAACACGGGCTAGTCGTGTGTACCCTTCTTCCATCGTCCTTCTAGCATTCCTGTTGTGAAGGAAGACTGTGATTGCCATGATCTGAATATCATCGCTCCCGAATTGGTGGAGCAAGTAACCTTTCCTAAGAAGCGCTTTACGTACGTTTACACGTACCCCTTCACTTTTGGCCCATTCTCATTGAGTGGGGGACTTGACCCCGTGATCTTGGAGTTCTGCCACCGGTATCAAGTTTGCTTAGCACAAGTAGGCCCCTCTGTGTGGCGGATGGTTGCCTATCTGCGGCGGCTGTGCCAGCAAACGAAGGAAGAGCTTACCGTAGCTTGCATGATAAACCTCTATTCCCTAAAGACTTTCCGTAGGGGAGTAATAAACTTTATCCAACGTGGCCACCATGCTTTACTTACTAGCATGGATGATGACAATGACCTCAAATGGATAGAGCGGTTCATTGTTAATGCCACCAGGATCATCCCGGCCACAACTCCATCTTTCCCTGAGTCATGGACTCGTACACGTAAGTTTAACGTCTATCTTTTCTATGGAATAGGTTGTTTCGTGTTGATATTGATCATTCTCTTTTCATTATTTCAGTAACTCGGTGGACACCACCAAGGGTTGATGGCTTGGACCAGTGGGTTCAAAAAATTCTGGACATTACCATGCCTGAGAGCCGCCGGTGGAAAGAATTAGCCCCCAACTACGGGTGGAAGACCAAAAATCATGGTAAGTTGACTCGGGAAACTAATCTTGTCTTTATCTCATTTTTGTGTATAAGAAAATTGGTTAACTTCTTTTCCGTTGAATCCAGGTCTTCCGCAGGTCCCCTAGGAGGATGTTTTGGCTGATTCTGCAGATGCTGTGAGGTTGCTGAAGGAGGACTTCACCCGAACAGGTGCCATCGGATCCACTTCTGGTGCAAGCGCTTCCTCTAGGAGCCCCGGGCCAGAGAGCAAGCAACCAACCAAAAAGGTGGCGCTCCTCCTAGTTTGAGGGCAGAAATAAAAAGGTGAAGAATACCGCGCCCTAGCCAGCTGCAACCACTATAGTGATTGATGATGATGGGGAAGCCAGTGATGAAAGGGCTTCACAGCAGAGGAGACGATGACCTTTATCAGCTCAACAGAATGCTCAATCTAAAGAGCTGATAACAACAACCGAGGATGACGCCCAAGTGCTCTAGAAAGAGTGTGACCTAGTGGAGAATGCCAATTCTCGCTTTCGAGCCCCAGTTGCTACTCTCGATACTATGAGGCTGAGTACCGGGCTTCTTCCGTCTTCGGTTGATGAGCAACATACAACCAGCACTGTTTTTGCCGCAATTGCTTCTCAACCCATAACGCCATTAGCTTCATCTCCTTCTACGCCAGTCATACCTTTGTCACCAGCAAGTGTTACATCACCCCCACGGGCTGCAGACACCCAAGAGGAGGATGTCCCTCCTCCCGGTCCAATGACCATGGGAATTTGGGGCACAACTATTCGCCTCCCTCTGCAGATCCCCAGAGGAGGAGGAGTGTCTCCTTCTCGGTCGTACCGAGTGCCATCTGCTATCCCGACTGGTGGAACTCGCCAATTACCTGAAGCCACTAGGTTCAGAGAAATACAAGAAGAAAATACACTCTCTTTCAATATGATAAATAATACCATGCACAACGCAGCAGTGATATGATACTCATTCTTTTTGCTGTCTATTTTCTCTTGATTTGTTATGACAGGATTTCTAACTTGGGTTTTTGTTTCACAAGACAACTTCCTTGATTCCGAGAGCCTTCAGAAGTTGATCCTTGATAAATAAAAACTCACGTCCGAGCGGGATCAATTGTTGGCTGAGAAGGACCAAGTTGTTGCTCGCCTCCCGGCAGTGGAAGCACAAGCTGCTGAAGTCGGTGAGTTGGAAGCTCGGTTGCAGCAGAGTAAGCAAGAAATGATGGCCCTTAGCCAAGAAGCCTCCCAGTTAAGTATATAATTTCAAGAAGGCAAGGCTAAATGGTCTAAGGTCCAAAATGTTGTTCTTGCTACTGCCGAGCGCAAGGCTGCCTCAACTGTGAGATTGAATAACTTGGAGGCAACCTTGAACTCCAAAGCCGAAGAGGTTGATGCTGTTTAAGAGAAGCGTGCCTAGATGGAGGAGAAGTATAAGAGGGTCATGGAACACAATAAAGTTTATATCTCTACTATATGCGACCTTGATCTCAGCCTTAGGGCCACAAGATCTGAGCGGGATAGCATTTAGACCGAGGTTGATCAGCTTAAGTTAGAACTCCAGTGCCGAGCCAAGTCTCTCATTATTGAGAAAATATATTCTATGTATAGCATGAGGAGAAAAACCTTAGAAGAGGCCAAAGAGGGCGTCATTGATATTGATGCCGAAATCGCCAAGGACCGAGAGCTGGAGTCAATCGCCCGAAGGCGCCTCCCGGCTCGGCCCGATGCAACTGACCTTCTGGTATTCTGAGTTCTCGAGAATAGAGGAGGAAATTGAAGAGGATAATGACAAAGGAAAAGATCCCGAGCTGGAGACGAATCCGCCTACTTCTCCTAGGGGCGCAAATACTTCTCTTCCCCCGAGTTCTAGGGATGCAGTAGTTTAATTTTTTGCTTTCTTTTTTCTTTGTTGTTTTCTTTTCATACTTTTGTATTTACACTGCTTGGCACGTTTGTTATATAAAAGTGCTTTTCGTTTAAGCATTGCGCAAAGTTTACTTTTTGCGTCGAATTATGCAAGGATTGGGTATATTTTTCCTCGATAGCATCTGGGTTTTGGGCATAAATTCTTCCGAATCCAACCCTTTACTGTGAGATTTTCATAAGAGAGGGCCCTCTTATGTTTATGGTGCTCTTGAACAGGACGTCCCATGTTCATTCCAGTACTAGTATTTGAAGTACTTGATTACCTTCCAAATGATAAAATTAATTCATCGTTTGGACAAAAAACAAGATAGAAATAAAAGGATATTGTTTTATTCCTTCTATCATCAAAATAAGCATTTGTTTTGCTGAAGACAAATTGCCATTACTTGTGGCTTATTTGCACAATTTTCTACGGCTGCTGCATAGTCCCTAGTCACTATGATACATTTTTGTTCCGGGATTCTATAGTCCCGGTTTATGTGGAAATCAGGTTGTCATATTCTCATACATTCCCCCCTCCCCCCCCCCCC
>MCJB01011553.1:0-16620 GCA_002018475.1 Nicotiana obtusifolia | reverse complement strand
CCCCCCCCCCCCCCCCCCCCCAGTATTTGAATGCCAGTATGCGAATTGGAACACTGGAAGTCTTGCTCCGTTTAAGGTTCCACTAGTCTTCAAGAATCTGCTGTCGTCCCCCCGGCCCCGTTGAAGCCAACCTCACCCCTTGGAGTCTTGTTATCAACCCTTTCCGCTGTTTGATTTGCGGGAGCATCGAGAGGAACTAGACCTCTTCCATTCACGTTGTTGGAAGCATCCGACAATACTTGCCTCAATTCTTTCATGGCTTGGTCTTGCCGCGAGCGATGGCACATGATGGCCTTTTGTTGTTCTCTCAAGATCCTTACCGTTTTCGCAACATCTTCGTCTTCGGTATCATCAAGAGTCGCCTCATGTTCATATCATGGATATTGCCTGCCATGGACTAGCGTGGCTATGTCCTCCTCATTGCGGGTATCACTAATCGAATCTTCGTGCTGAGGCTGATTTCCTTAAGCCTCAACGTTTGAGTGATGTTGATATCGTTATCTTCCATCTTTTACGATTTTTTTGTAAGACACAAAGAATCAAACAGATTAGTAGTAGATGCAAGGATCAACTCAATTACGCAACTATTTAAGCCCCATAGTGGGCGCCAAATTGTTTACCCGTAAACGGTACGGTTGAATTTATAACGTGGTTTATATACACGCGAATCGATTTAATCCCAGAATGATAAATAAATTAAATAAAATGCAAGACTTAGCGTAGAAATCGAGATAGAGAGCAAACAGCTTGGTCCTCGGAGCAGGGCTTCCGAAAATAGCAATAAGAATATCAATAGACTGAGAATAAAGTATTATTGAGCTTAGAACAATGTGTAGCATAAGTTTGTCAGAAATTCCGTGTCCTACAATGGCTATTGAAGTCACTTTTTATAGCTACACCTAGGGAACAAGGTCTTAACATCAAGCCCCTCTTAAATGACAATTATGGGGGCCATTGATGAATGTGTAACAGCAGTCAATGAATTCGAAAATTCTCTATAACGGACTGCATATTTAATACTGAGGAATATTCGTCATTGAATGTCATCAGGTGGCAAATATCTGTTTGTTCTCATTAGCAATATTCCCTTTAGGGTCTGCCCAGTGCCAAATGAAGTTGCTATCCCGGTCTTGGTTTCAACTTGGCCTCCTTCCCAGTCCGTCTCCGGTTCCACGTGTCATTCATAAACCAAATCTACCCTATACACTAAGATTTAAAGCCCATGGGTTTGAAGCTTCTGAATTTTAAATTAATAATTTGTGTATATTTAATTAATTGCTACTAATTCAACCGAACCCGTAATATACTATAGTTCTGCTCTAGAGTGTTGGATGAGGGATAGTGGCGAAGCCAGAAATTTTCCTAAGGGTGTTCAAACTTGAAAGAAGGGAACAAAAATTTTCCGACAAAGAGTGTTCAATATATGTATATACATAGTGTAATTATTTTACGAGTACTAATTAATTGACCACCTTTAGGACAATGTGGCTTCGCCCCTATTGAGAGTTGAGGGAGGAATTGTGAATATAGAATTTTATTTTATGATGAACTATTTCTATTCTTTTTATAGAATTGTCCATTTCATTTTTCAATCCAATCAGTGCCTATAAATATCAATTCAATTATTAGATTCTCTTATTACTAGGACAAGTGGTCTCTTTGTCAGGAGAGAGGTGGTCCAATCATCAATAGGTCTCTCAAGGAACTTAAAAAAAATTATATATCTTGAAATATTTGTCAAATAACATAAAATAAAAATACCTATTATGACATACTTTTGATTGATGAGACGAGAGGCGGTGTTAACTAGAGGCTGGAGGTTTGAAGATAGGTCCCTGAGTCTACAGGTTTCAGGCTGAGCATGACTAAGACAAAGTACTTGGAGTGCAAGTTCAGCGCCGAGCCAAGGGAAGCGGGCATGGACGTGAAGCTTGAATTACAAGTCATCCCCAGTAGAGGCAGTTTCAAGTGCCTTGGGTCGGTTATCCAGGGGGATGGGGAGATCGACGAGGATATCACAATCCATATTGGGGTGGGGTGGATGAAGTGGAGGTTAGCATCTGGAGTTCTGTGTGACAAGAAAGTACCATTGATACTCAAATATAAGTTTCATAGAGCGATGGTTAGATCGGCCATGGTGTATGGGGCAAAGTGTTAACCAGTTAAGAACTCACATATCCAGAAAATGAAAGTCCCAGAAATGAGGATGTTGAGGTGGATGTGCGGGCACACTAGGATGGATAAGATCGGGAATGATATCTGAGAGAAGGCGGCGTGGGCCCATTTGATTTCAAGATGCGGGAAGCGAGGCTTAGATGGTTCGAGCACGTTCAGAGGAGAAGCTCAGATGCACCAGTGAGGAGGTGTGAGCGGCTGGCTTTGGAAGGCACAAGAAGAGGTAGATGGCGGCCTAAGAAGTATTGTGGAGAGGTAATCAGGCAGGACATGGCGTGGCTTCAGATTTCCGATAACATGGCTCTAGGAAGCTCTAGAGGTCGAGTATTAGGGTTGTAAGGTAGGAGGTAGTTGCGCCTGTTTCTACTTCGTAAATATGTGAGGCTAGTCAGATAGGATTTTTATCTTAGACTGCTAGTGGTTAATGATGTGTTCTCACTACTCTTTCTTTTTCCATAGTGCCGGGTCTATTTACTTGTTATTGCTATTGCTTTTCCTATATTTTCTGATGCTGTTATTATTATTTTGGTTTCTGTTGATGATACTGATATATTGTCTCTTTTCTCTTTTCGTCTTCTTAAGCCGAGGTACTTTTGGAAACAGCCTCTCTACTTCTTCGGGGTAGGGATAAGGTCTGCGTACACACTACTCTCCCTAGACCCCACTAGTAAAATTTTACTGGATCGTTGTTGTTGTAGTATTCTATCTTTTTTTTATAGGATTGTCCATTTTATTTTTTCGATCCAATCAGTTGCCTAAAAATATTATTTCAATTATTAGATTATCTTATTACTAGGACTTAGTGGTCTCTTTGTCAGGAGAAGTGGTCCAATCACCATTAGATCTTTGACGGAACTTCACAAAAAAATTGTATATCTTGAAAAACTAGTCAGATAAGACAAAATAGAATAGAGTATTATGACATTGCAGCAGCAATAAGTGTAAACTATCTACTTTCAACACTAAAGATCTTTATAAAAAAAATAAAAAAAAAAGGTGTAGAGATACATAAACGAAAAGCATTTTAATTACAAAACTGAAATTTTGTTTACAAGTTACAAATGACCTTTGATTCTTGGCAACGACCAAAAGAATTTCCCGCAATAATAAACAAAGATAATTTGAATATACAGTTATCTGATTTTGATAATGTTAAAGAACTTATGGCCTGTGGAACCTTTTGCTGTCACCACACCCCATAATAGAAGTAGGCAATTTTCCAACCTTCTCAATCCCTTCTTCAAAAACAACTCCCATTCCCATGAAGAAATGTGACTCAATATGGCAATGAAAGGCCCAAACTCCTGGATTATCGGCCCGAAACCGCAGTGCAGTCCATCCATAAGGATGGACTGGGATTGTGTTCTTCATAATTGGGTTCACAAGGTTGTAATTCTTTGGGTCAATAGATTGGTTAAATTTTCCATTACCATAGCCCATGACCCAAAAGTCATGCCCATGTAAATGCCAAGGATGTGTCTCACTGTTGTTGGGATTCATTGTGTTGGCATTTTGCAAAATGATGTCCACTGTCGTGTTGAATTTCAACCTGTAAATTGAGTTGCTAGTTGTGGCATTCACATTCTTCTGGACAATGGAAATGTCATAATTCTCATGGTTATAGTTGTCCGGTGGAGGGGTTTGCTCGAAAGTATGCAATAAGTTGTGCTTAAGGGCGATCAGATAAGGCGTATGGGGCATGTTGAATGATACATTATTGACAGACCAACGCACGAAACCATTTATCCTGTTTTGGGTATTGAGCATGACGATAACTCTGTCAGATGTTTTAGGAGGAGCGTGAATGAAATCCTTGTGGGATTTGATCGCAACACTCTGAGCCACCCTCGGGGCAACGTCATTCCAATGGGGCCCCGCAGGTGGTACAGTAGGAGGGTTTCTCCTAGGATGGTTTGGGTAGTAATTGATAATGCCCAAACCATTAGGAGTGGCACTATTCCTGCTGACAATTTTGGTACTTGCCCAGTAATTTCTTGAAGGATCTTGATCAGCTTTGATTAGGACTGAGTATGTTTCTCCTGAATAAAGAAAGAGCTTTTGTACCACAAATGGCTCCACATAGTGACCATCTGCCTCTACAACTGTCATATTATGCCTCTGCAATACAAAATTCCATTAGTAACAGACTAATTTTATTTTTATTTTTTGAGTAGTTGATAAAGGGGAATTGTGATTTGTGAGAAAATTACCTCAATTTCAAAACTTAGAGCAGAAAGAGCAGTCAAGCTTCCAATTCTAAGCCTATAAGTCTTGCCAGGAATAACAATCATTGTATAAGGTGAACATTGAGGATTTGTAACATTGCAAAGACTAACATCTGTGCCTGGAGTAGAACAATTGAACCTTCCTCTTCCATGAATCAAGAGTGACTGAAACAGAAAAAGAAAATAATATTAGAAACATTATCAGAAAAATAGAGCAAAACATTATTGAATGTTACATAATTACCTGAGGTTCTCCAACCCAAACAAAAGGTAAAGAAGCAAGACCAGTAGCTTGTTCATAAGTACTCTTATGGTACCAATCAGTGAGAAGAATGTTCTTATCATAGTCATATGAAAATGGCTCTACAACTCCATTTGGAACTAATACTTTGATCATTCCTTGTAACCCTGCTTGTCTTTGCATACCATAATGAGCATGGTACAAATATGTTCCAGGCTGCACAAAATTTGCAAAAGAATTACTTAGAAAACTGATCTCACAATATATAATTCCATACTTAAAAATAAAATAAAATAACTTACCCTATCAACAACAAATTTGTAAACAAAAGTATCCCCCGGAACAACTGGACATTGTGTGATTCCTTCTGTTCCATCAGCCCATGGTGTTCCAATCTGCAATGAATATATAAAGAGTTTTTTACATAAATATTGTTTACTTTTCTTAGTCGGTATACATAGATTATGCGTTGATTATACACTGTTATACATATATTATACATGAATAATACTTATATTACACATCCGCCTGTTATTTTTAATTTAAGCAGTTGGATGGACGGCTATTTAGGTCAATTCTTCTATATAAAAATTATCGTTATTGATAAACCACTTAATAAAAAAAATAAAAGAAAATGGGATATTTACCTGTCTAATACCATGCCAATGGATAGCAAGATTTTCAGTTAACAAGCTATTTTTGACTTCAACAACAATAGTGTCACCTTGTTGAGCAACAATAGTAGGACCTGGAGTTTTACCATTGATGCTAATAGAAAGCTTCTTGAAACAATCTGGGGATTTGTATTCATACTTAACCTCCCATTTATGATGTCGAACTCGAGCTTCAACTGAAACCGCAGTTAGAAATAACAAGCATAATACCAGAAAGTTTACCAAATGACCTTGATGAAAATGCTCAACCATTGAGGATGAGCTTGAAAACAATTTGAACTAAGGTTTTAAAAGAAGCAAACAAGAGATCTCTTTGTTCTGTTCTTTTACCAAGTTTTTTTTGTTTTTCTTATGTTGATGATTTGCCGCTAAATATGTTGTGTAGTGTGTATCTATATATAGTTTCTTAATAGACTGGTCAATCAAAAATGGCAGCTTCTCTGACCAAGACAACTTGGGAGTGGGTAATACTCGTTTTCTTCATTCTTCTTTTGTCTTTTTTTAGTTGGGGGGTGGGGGAGGGGGCTGGGATGAAGGGGCTACGGGAGATATTGATTTTAATTTAAGGTCTTTGCTAATTGCAAAAGTTGGAAATTTTCTTGGGTTCTGGAAAGAAAGAGCAGTGAAGTTTCATTTGATTAAAAAAGTTCTAGTGGGACTGTGACATTTCGGTGAAGAAATTTGACTTTTGTTAAGCTTAGGGCACTGTTACGGCCAAGATTAGATAGAGTGTGGAATCCACGAAAACTTATTATCTACTATTAATTAGATTAGACTATTTTAATTATTTAGATAAGGATTAAATTCAAACGTAGTAATGCTAAAATAATTAAACTAAAAAGAAAATAAATAATAAACTCTGAACAAATAAATAGCAGATTTTTATGTTATTAATGTATTGAAAACGATATAGGGTTATGGGCTATCTAACATTTCTGTTGTATTCTTCAATTGAATTGAGTAACTAATTCATCTAGTTCATTGATTGACGGAGTTAATAATAATCGTAAAAATCTGTTGAGTTCTTACTCACCTATTCAAGCTAACATAATGCCTATATGTCTATGGAATTAGAACTAACAAGAATGCATTCATAATTCCTGTACATCAACTAAGTAAGGCAATTAGGTATCTGTCTATCCTAACTGCAAATCCGTTCCCCAATGCCCAGGGTCGAGAACTTGTTCTATTCAATCCTATGTGCAATCTAGAATTTTCACTTTAGAGTTCAACTCTAGATTCGTAGATAGTATTCAATTGGTGATCAAGCAATTAAATAATTAAGCGCAAGATTGAATAAATAAACCAATATGATAAATCAAGAAAGCAAAATCAATATCCGAATAACAATAGTCATGAAAGAACCACAACCCTAGAACGTGAAGTTTAGCTACATATAGACATGGTAGCAAAATAACAAATCATACAAAGAAACATAAAAATTACTAAGTTTGGCGGAAGAAAGATGGAATTTGATGAATTCCGGACTCCACGGCGGCTCAGTGTTTATGTTTTCCCCTCAAAAATGCCCTCCCCCTCCAAAATAGGTTTAGGACCCCTATTATACGAATTGGGGGTGTGTAGGATCGAAATAACCAAGTCCCAGGCGAAATATGACAAGTCCCAGTCATCAGCACCCAGGGTAGCGTGGAGCGCTAGCCTTGGCGCTGGATATTTTATGCTTCTGGAAACTGGGCCACAGGTTGCGCCCCACGCTACCAGTGGCGCTTAAATGTGCACTTTTGCCTTTTCTTTCCATTTTCGCTCCAATTCGCACACTTTCGTCCCAAATTCCATCCGAATGATTCCTACACATTGAAATACCACAAATTAGCCCCAAATTATTATATTATACATCCGAAATCTACGAGACATGAGCACAATGCGAGGCAATATACATAAAAATATGCATACTTTAAGCCGAATATCAACACCCCATACTTAACGTTGTTCGTCCTCGAGTCAACTAACAAATTACTCTATCTTTGAGCACGCTACCACCAATGACCATGGTTGATAGCAACAATTAAACTCTAGCATATGCAATCACATACACTTCCATTTACTTATGTCATTCTTCAAAAATATTCAAACAAAGACAATATGCTCATAACAATCCTAGCCTCAAAAACCAACTCAATGTCCCACTGCACTCATAGCTTGAACACCCAACATCCTAGAGAAGTCTAATAATGTTACCTATCCCTCGTGAAACCATGTGTCCTCACAACAAAAGCGAAGAGAGTAAGTTGAATGCATACATCCGAATCTCGTGATCAAATATAGTTTAAGGACTCACTTGTATATAAAAGAAATCTCTCACTCTCACAAAGAAGTCACATGCATGCAATTGGTACCATAGGCTCTCCCTTAATGTAAATCTCTACTAATGTAGGTTCACTCGATCTAAAATCAATTAGGACTTTTTATGATTGTAATGTGGGCTAAGGGATGGGTAGGATATATTTAGGAATAGTGGTTCACCCTCCTAGGCACTTTAACACATCACATAATAAACTTTAAACACATCTTTCCTCAATCCAACTTCAACTTCACAAACAATATCACCCCCAAAAATATTTTCTCTTTCTTTAGGTACTACCGTCATTTACACTCCACTAGCAAAACAAGATTTTTATTCATCTACATTTATTTTTCTTCTTTTTTTTTTCCAGGTTTTTTTTTTTCTTTTTTTTTTCTTTTTTAATTTTCGGTAGTGGTGTATTATTTAACAAAACAAAGTGCATCCTACTTTCTTTCATTGGTTCCACTCAAAAGTCACCCACACTTAGTCCCTTCTTACTTCTTTTATCGCTCATTTTACAATTAAAGTGCTTTAAGAGGTAAAAGGATCAAAACAAAGTCAATTAAGAACAAAAAGGGTATAGGCTTGTAATTTGGGTGCCAAATAAAAGTCTATAGGCTCAAAGGAGTTAACTAGGAATAATTTTTATTTATGGTAAGCAATAAGCTCAAAAAGATCAAAGAAAGCCTAAAATCATTTTCCAAACCAAGCATCATCTAAAATTTCGCTTCGACTCACATATAGGGCAAGTTCTAGACACATGTACAATACGTGGACTACAGAAAAACCTCACCACACATGGCACATGACTCACTAAGGACAGTCCCATTTCGACTCTCAACAAATTCAAGTATTCATGGAGCCACGAGATATTAAGCATTAAGCACAAAGTGAACACAAGTCAAGAAAGTGAGACATAAGCGTCACAAGACATGCTATCCAATTTAACAAGGCATCATGGACAATTTCAAGACATAGGGAAGATACTACATATGTCAAATCTTAAATATGCTACTATCAAACAAGTCAAAGGCGCCTAGGTTCATCTCATCTTTCTTCCTCCATTTTATTCCCTAAATTCCTAATCTACTCTAAAAGAAAAAACTACCCGGTTCAAACTACATCACATGGAAAAGAACCGATACACAAAGAAAAACCATGGGGGATTATTACTACCTATGGAAAACTAAAAACCATACTTTTTTTCTATTTTGTAATTTTTTGTTTAGACTTTAATCCCTCAAGAAATTTGTCTAGGAGATCCATCGTCGGGAAAAGTCTAATTTTTAAAAAAAATTAATTAATTTTTTCTAATTTTCCATATTAAAAAAAAAATTAAGTTACTAAAACTACTACTATAATACTACACAACTACAGAATAAAAGTAAGAAGCTAACATCAAAATAAGAAGTTAACATTTTTACTAACATACTACTACTAATTATCTAATGGAATTCTCCCATCCCACACTTAAAAGAGTGCAGTATCCCCAATGCACAAATAAAGAAAAAATAACAAGGGTAGATAAGAAACTCCCTGAAAGGCCAAAGGCCGAAACAATAGCAGCTCACGGGGTACTCAAACTTCTCCCACGGTATGATCTTTTGTGCGGGCACCTCACACTAGTTTCAATGATCTGGCTTGCTTTTGCACACTTCCAATGACTTTCTTCCTATGCTCATAATCCTACAAAATAAAAAAGCACTACAAAAATAATAAAAAATAAAATAAACCAAAAACAAACAAAAATAAAAGAAAGCAGTAAAGTTAGGTTGCCTCCCAACAAGCGCTAATTTAAGTCGCGGCACGACATGAACCACTTTTTGCCTCCACCTTGAACTTATGAATTGTACTCTTAACAGGGCATCCAGTCTGCGGCTATGCTCCTTTGGTGGGGCTACAAAGATAACCATGCCAAGTAATAAATTTTTCACTCTACACTTTTCAGCCTTTAGATGAGTAATGTAATTTCTTTTCTCTGGCACGACAAATCCAAGAATGTAAGCACCGTGTTCCTCTTCCGTTGACTCCTCCAAAGGATCAGATGACTCGATTTGCATGTCATCATCCAAACACAATGTCGAAAAATATTTAGAATGAGGACCAACAAGCCCCAACTCTAGAATTGTATTACTATTTACTTCCTCATTTTTACACACACACTAGAGTCTTCAAATATAACATTATCTACTCCCTCATATGACTCTAGAACACTCTTCTCAACATTGGCATCCTCAAGAAAAATATGGCCAATGCTCGGTATTCTCGTTTTAGCTCCTCAATTTGGTCTAGAAGATTTTTTTCAGCTTCACACAACTCATCATTAAATTGTTGGGCATTGAACGCATCAACATTTGCACTCAAATCTACATCCAAGTTGTGCAAAGCCAAGCCAAACTTGTCAATTTTCTTGTGCAAGATTAACTCTCTCCTTCAACCAATTAGTAAACAACTTTATTAGAAGATATCGTCGTTCTGTATATTCGCCTAATCGTGAATATCCGTCCCAATGCCAACCCTTACTCCCATAGTCAAATTCAGACCTCCTAGAGTTCAGGTCATGACAAGCCCAAACGGGCCATAAAAGTCTTCCGTCAACCAAGTGTCTTCATCAATGACCTTACATCCGGATATTTCATCCACAGATGACATGTTGAGAGAACTACAAACACACTAAAAGAAAAATTAAATTGTTATAAAAATAAAAATATTTACAAAAAGAAAAAAAAACCTATAAAGATAAAAGCAAAAGTCTAATTTAGAAAAATAGTTAATTCTAAGTCACCGGCAATGGCGCTAAAAACTTGTTGCGGCCAAACGCACACGCAAGTATACGCGGTCGTCAAGTAATAAAGTGATAAGATAGAGTATCGAACCCACAGGGACGCATTATCAACTACTAACTAGACTAGACTGTCCTAATTATCTAGACAAGGATTAAACGCAAACATAGTGATCCTAAAGTAATTGAACTAAAAAGAAAATAAATAATGAACTCTGAACAAAGGAAGAGCAGATTTTTATGTTATCAATGTATTGAAAACGATCTAGGGTTATGGGCTATCTAACATTCCTATTGTATTCTTCAATTGAATTGACTAACTAATTCATCTAGTTCATTGGTTGACTGGATTAATATTGCTCGTAAGAATTTGTCGAGTTCTTACTCGCCTATTCAAGCTAACCTAATGCATGTATGTCTATGGAATTAGAACTAACAACAAAGCATTCATAATTCCTGTACATCAACCAAGCAAGGCAATTAGGTATATGTCTATCATAACCGCAAATTCGTTCTCCGATGCCCAGGGTCAAGAACTTGCTCTACTCAATCCTATGTGCAATCTAGAATTCTCGCTTTCGAGTTTAACTCTAGATTTGTAGATAGTATTCAATTGGTGATCAAGCAATTAAATAATTAAGCGAAAGATTGAATAAATAAACCAATATGATAAATCAAGAGAGCAAAATTAATATCCGAATAACAATAGTCATGAAAGAACCACAACCCTAGAACGTGAAGTTTAGCTCCACATAAACATGGTAGCAAAACAACAAATCATACAAAAAAACATAAAAAATACTAAGTTTGGCGGAAGAAAGATGGAATTTGATGAATTCCGGCCTCCATGGCGGCTCTGTGTTTATGTTTTCCTCTCAAAAACGTCCCCCCCCCCCTCGAAAATAGGTTTAGGACCCCTTTTATACGACTTGGAGTGTGTAGGGCCAAAATAACCAAGTCCCAGGCGAAATAGGACAAGTCCCCGTCACCAACGCCTAGGGTAGCGTGGGGCGCTGGATATTTTATGCTTCTGGAAACTGGGCCACAGGTCGTGTCCCACGCTATCTGTGGCGCTCAAATGTGCACTTTTGCCTTTTCTTCCCATTTTCGCTTCAATTCGCACACTTTCGTCCCAAATTGCATCGAATGGTTCATACACTTAGAAATACCATAAATTAGCCCAAATCATTATATTATACATTCAAAATCTACAACGCATGAGCACAATGCGAAATAATATATATAAAAATATACATACTTTAAGCCGAATATCAGTCACATCAATGCTCTTTCTTCCTTCGCTTCTAATAAAATGACAGTAATTTTGCATGAATAAACTCACTCATTTTATTGGTTTTAAGCTCACAAAAAGAATGTTGCACTGGATTGACAGTCAATGTAAAACTAATTAACTTTTGTCAATTTTTCACAATACATAATATATGATTCCGACGTGCTCAACTAAGCATGTGTTACCTTTGCATCTCAACATACTTGGGACTAATTAAGACATAGTAATTAATATTGTTATTTAAGAAAAAATGACTATGGTTTTCCTTTTCCATTTTCCATTGTATATATGCCAATCCTTTCTATAGTAGTTAGCTCATGTGGAGTTAGTTAGAAAGACTCCTTATCTCGTGCTCCTTTTCGTGCATTTTTAATGGTTCATTATATTTAAAATATATGTTTATCTTTATTTATCTATTTTAGCAAATAAAAACAACAAGACAATTTTTTCTTGTTTTACCCTTATTATTAACTACTCATTTCTCAAATCACTATTTAAAACTTTTAAAATGCTATCATTATTATGGATAAATTATAAAATGTATACTTTCTCTACTTTTATTTTTTAAAGAGAGTGCAATATTAAAAGTGAATAATTAAAAATAAATGAAAGGAGAATTTGGTAAGAAAAATCTCATAGGGTAAAAAAATATTGGGGTTTAATTTGTAACAGAAAAATTATTTTTAAAAAGTAATAAAATCAGGTTTTTAAAAGCTAACTAAAAGTTTTAAATACTGGAAAAAGAGTAACTTTTATAAAAACGAAAATTGAACTTATATAAAAGAGCTGAATTATTCGTCTTGACCGCAACTTATGATCCAGTGATTATGCGTGAATGAAGTTGTTTGTGACTTTGTAAACCTTCAATTATTATTTATTTTCCTAATAATTGCAACTTTTGAATGAAGCATAGCAGAGAGCACATGGGGGGTCGAAAATTGTAAATTGATTTAAAAGGAAGATTTCCATGTGAAACCGCGTTATTAAAGTCATCACATATACAGAACGTAAAGGATATCTTTTGTATATTATTCCTAAAATTATGGCCTAAAACGTAAATATTTTATTCATGTCCACGAGATGTAAACTAAGATCCACCTAAGGAATGTGGCTTTTTCTTTTTTCCTTTTGGTCGTTGGTCCCTGATCTTTACCTTTTTTATATTCGTAGTGACGACAAAACAGGATTTGATCCTTACATTTTGTACTTATTAACTGAAATTAGCGGGGAAAAAGAAAAAGAGCAGAATTTTAAGCTTTAACCAGTGGAGGATTATTCTCCGTCAACATTTTTTGGTGAAAAAATATTAATTCGAAACTTTTTTTTTTCATTAATTCGTAAAAAATTAATTTTATTTGCGGATCACTTACACTTAGATCTCTGTTATTACCGATTGTATCTTTTGCTTCGCTTATCTTATTATCATGCTGTTGTTATTGCATCTTGTTACGTATTTTTTTCCATGGCTTTTCCGTCACTATATTTCTTTTCAACTATGTTGTGGATATGCTTTTTCTTAGTCGAAGGCGTACCGAAAACAGACTCGCCACCTCCACAAAGTATGGGTAAAGTCAGGGGCGGATTTATAGCCCATTATATGGAGCACGTGAACCCATGGTCTCTCCACCAAATTAGGTATTTTGTGTACATATTTTCTAGAGTTGGTCTAATATTAATAGCCGGCACTCATGTTCCAAAGAGGCTAAATAGTGCACTTGGTTAAATATTGAATTATTTATAGAGAGAAACAGGGATCAATTCCCACTTAATATATACCTTCTTTTTTCTCCTTTCTTTAGTGGTGCACCATGTTATAAAAATTCTAGATCTGCCTACATAGTACCCTCCCCAAACCCTACTTATGAGTTACACTTGATTTGTTGTTGTTGTTATTATTATATCTTCTATTTTAAGCTATCAATACCACCAAAACTTATTGTTTATTGGTTTCAATAAAAGTTTATCATACAATAACGTAAAAATAGCACGGGCTAGTCAGTTTTCGGACTGTTAATTAAAAAATAGCTAGCGTTTGTGAAGTCATTGAAAAATAGTCACTGTTTTGCTGAAAGACGAAAAGTTCCGGCATAATATGCTGGATTATGGAGCTCCTGCTTATAAACTTCCAGCATATTATGTTGGAACTCTAGCACACGGAAAGTTTCAATATAATATGCGGGATTATGGAGCTCCTGCATATAAACGTCCAGCTTATTTTGATGGAACTTCAGCATATTATGTTGAAAGCTCATATGTAAACAATATTGAATTCCAGCATATTATACTAGAATATTTTCGAACTTAATTTTATTTTTACATAAAAAATAACTAAATTTTAATTATTTTTGAAATTGCAGCTATTTTTCAACTACCAGCTGTAAGGACGGCTATTTCTGATTTTTACCCCACAACAACTATGGTTCGATTTTCACGAGCTCTCTTCCTCTTCCCTCATGTAATATAAAATAAAGAAGTTATCTTTGAACATTTTTGGGCGTACAATTTGGAAGTAAACTCAACTGATTAATTTTGATGGAATTATGCAGTTCATTCAGATATTAAATATTAAATGATTTGCTTAATAACCAAAGCTAGATATTGGATTTTAAATTTATGCAATTCTGCGTTTTTTATATCCAATAACTCAATTCAAATTAGGGATATTAGTTAACAACCTAATTGACATTTTTTAAATCCAATAACACCCTTCATCCAAAAGAATTTTTCTCGTCCAGTTCATCCAAATTTGCTCTATGCTGATAAATGTTATCTATCTATTTTCTTTCTCTAGACATTCATGTTTTTAGCATGTTCTATTTCTATTCATATCCAAAAGAAGGAAAATGTCATATGTTGGTTGGAGATCTTCAAAGATTATGAATATCTTCCCCTGTGATCATATATGTATATATATATATATATGTTAGGATATATACTATTAACCATGCATTTAGATATAGAATATTCTAAAGATTGTCATGGTTAAAAGTCTAAGTGGGAGATTGTTGGAATATATACTATTAACCATGGATGTTGGTTTGCATATAGTATTTATTACGGAACAATTGCTTATTCAATTTTAATAAAATTTTAAATAGATCATATATCCGTTTGTGTCCTTTACCTATATGGTAGATGATTTAGTGTATAGAGTTTAGCTTATATACAGAAGATTAAATCCGGTTCTTGTAAGTATAAAAATTATGTTTATAATCTAATGATGGAATTGGACAAACCATCAGAGATGATTGTAGCATAAGATTAAATATAATTTATCTTGATTATGAGAATGGCTTAATTCCAACTTCTTGTGCTAGTACATTTTGTATGTATTGAACGGACCAAGTAGAGATTAGCTGTGTATATTATTATTGTTTTGATTTATTAAAAGGCGAGATCCTTTCGTGGGTCAATATGCTTGGTAAATTGGACAATAATAATATACATTGGCAAAGTAATAGTTAGTTGATAGAATTCATGTCTCGGTCTAGAGATTGATGATACACCTTTATGAAAGCTTATAAGCTTTCATGTGTAAACCCTACAGGTGGATTTTGTATCCGTCACATGAAATAAATTAAGCGAAAGTCTAACGGAAATAATCAATGAATTAAATTGTCAGTAATTTAATTTATTTTATTAGTATCTGAATCTTAATATGGGGAGTTAAATAAGGTTTAATGGAAGAATTTTGAAATTGAACTGAGGAGTGCAATTATGAATTTTTAGCGGAATAATTCAAAATTTATTATGGTAGTATTAATTCGGATATTTTGAATTAAGTCCATAACAGGAAGCCTCGTTAATTAAATATTGCGGTGACTGCTATACTCGAAAAATTAGGAATTAGATAAAATTCTATTTCTTGGTGGAAAAGGAAGACCCAACATGTTTAGGAAAAGGTTTTAAACCCTAAAACCTGTGGCTATATAAAGGGGTCTTATTCCATAAGGAGGCTATGGGTTTTACTACATGGTTTTCCTAGGAGAAACTCGCCCACACGAGTTCCGCTAATTTCGGACATTATTCGGGTCACACAGCAGAAGATCGTGGAACTGGAGGATGATCTCGTGGATGGTTTTTGTTCATGCTAGAAGGTCTTTTCGCGATCACGGTCACGCTTCAAGAGATACGTATCGATTTTATGTTTGATTAAAATCTGTGGTTATGTGTTGTTTATATAACACGCAAGTGATCCTGACTATTTGTTTCCGATATTTATACCTATTTATATATATATATATATATTATAACGGAAAAACCGAAACTATGAAATCGTGTACATTTTTTTGATGCTAAGAATATATTATGATCTGAACAATTCACCGTTTACTTTTTGTTTTACTTATTCATGGTCACATGTTATTTTCTAACGTCATTTAAATCAACATGCACATGGTTTCACTACTAAAAATCAGGTAAAAAGCGACCGGAAAAAGCGACCAAAGTTGGTCGCCAAATTACTAATAGCGACCGAATAGCGACCACAATGGTCTGGTCACAATTTAGTTGGTCCCTTTCCAATAGCGACCAATCTTGGTCGCCCTATAGCGACCAAAGTTGGTCGCCAAGTACAAAATACAAAAAATTAAAATCTGCTAAAAAGCGACCAACTTAGGTCGCTATACAAGTATTATTAATTTTGTGTATTTCTCAATTGGCGACCAAAGGTGGTCGCAACTTTCAAAAAAAAAAAAAATTAAAAATCTGAAAGGGCGACCAACTTTGGTCGCTAATTTAGTATTTTTAATTTTCTGCATTTCTAAATAGCGACCAAAGTTGGTCGCTCCCTGAAAATACAGAAAATTAAAAATACTTAATAAGCGACCAACGTAGGTCGCTTATTTAGTATTTTTAATTTTCTGTATTTTCATATAGCGACCCACTTTGGTCGCTATTTAGAAATGCAGAAAATGTAAAATACTAA
>MCJB01011542.1:45419-93827 GCA_002018475.1 Nicotiana obtusifolia | reverse complement strand
TTATATGGAGATTTTAACTCCTTTGTTATTTCCTGTTGGTAAAGCCCTGTTCCTAGATCTTGCCTCATTTCAAAGGAGCAGAGGTAGTGTTGCTAAGATCCAGATGAAGATTGACCTTACCAAAGACTTACCTACACATGTATGGCTAGGATATGATGATGATGTCAATGGAGAAGGTCAATGGCTCCAGATTCAATATGATAACCTCCCACAATACTGCTCATACTGCAGGCATCAGGGTCACTCACCTCAAACTTGCCAACTTAAGCTGAAAGAGGAGGAAAATCAATGAAGAAAGGAGGATTCACCAGCTACAGAGAAAGATTTACCAGCCACAACTCCAAGTCACACCAAAGATAACCAGCACAGGGGTCAACAAAAACCAAAACTGCAAAACTCCAATGTAAATGAAGCAGCAAGAGAGCAAAATAGTAACCAAAAAGCTGAGGAACATCAAAAGAGCAGGAATCACCAAAATCAAGGGGTAACTCCATCAAATGATGAATGGCAAACACAGAAAAAGAAGCACTTTAAAGGTAACTCCCAAGCCAACAAGAAGCAACAACATATATACATACCAAAACAAAATACAATGCAACTTGTTGATGCTGCACCCACACAGGAAGCCACCAGAACTACACCGTCAGGTATACCGTCAACTTCTTGTCAGGTAACTTCAGAAGTATTGAATTCTATTCATACGTCTGGAGGCACCAACACTGTATCCCATTCCCATGATCCGCCTGTTATACCTGTTGTTAATGAAGTTGATGGAGGAATGGAGAAATGTCAGGAGAAAACTAGTTTTTTGCAGGATGGGGTACCTACAGGGGTTGGGATTCCTCATGTTTTGCATGAGTTTGCTAGAGCACAATTGATAGACCATAGGATGGCCCCCCCAATCCCCCTACATCAGTTACTGTAGAGCCTCATATAGTTACTGTAATGGGAGAAGAGACATGTGAAATAAACAGCTCAGATGAATACCAAATTGATTAGCAGGAAGATGCAATAAAAAGACTCCTAAAAGGGAAAGCCCCTGCAGTGTCAGACGTCAGCATACAATCCCCTAATCTAAAAATAAGCCAAGCCAGAAAAAGAGAAAAGCCATGAGAAAACAGTTTGCGGGAATCTCTATTAATGAACCAACAACAGATTAGCACCTTCAGGAATCTACTACTCCATACCAAAGCCCAACTGCCAACTTGAAATAGAATCCTGATGGTGATACTGCTAACAAATCGCAGACATATAGAGACCTTGTGCCAGACCCCTCCCTTTCACAACCTCTGCTAAATGACATTGAGTAGGACAAGCAGGAGGAACTGAATAAATACACTGCTCTAATACCTGCTCCACTAGATGAGTGTCCTCTAAAATATTCTTCACAACATGATGAATATAGACCTATTCTCTCAGAGGATGAGATGAGTGGAGGCTTTGAGGAAGAAGCTGGACTCAGTGATGCCACTGAAGAGGACCAACATTGTGACCTCCTTGCAGCAGCCATTAATGGGGAACATTATCAAAATGCTATCATTCAGAACCAGGGGTTATCTCCTAGAGCATACAATCCATCACCAAGGATCACAAGAAACATGACCTTTAGAAAAAGCACTGTCCCACCAAACTCCAATCCCCCCTCAATGTTTTAATGATCAATACACTTATATGGAATGTCAGAGGTATTAGAACCTCTGGAGCCATTGAGAAACTCAAAACATTAAAACAAATCCATAATCTCTCCCTCATAGCTATTCTAGAACCATTCCTAGACTCTTCACATATCACCCAATACCAAAACTAACTTTCTATGCATCATGTAGCTTCCAACATCAATGACAAGATATGGATTTTCTGGGATAAGGACTTTTCTGGTAGTATCACAGATCAAGATGAACAGCAAGTCACAATTGATTTAAAGCATGCTTAAGCTCCTGAAATCTTCCATCTCACAGTCATATATGCTAAATGCAAACCTCCTTTGAAGAGGCCACTGTGGGACAAACTAAGGAACAAAGTACGAAACTCTAGTGTACAGTGGTGTGCCATTGGGGATTTCAATGTAATTGCATCAATTGAAGAAAAGATAAGGGGTATTCCATACCAACTCAACAAAAGCCTGGAGTTTCTGCACAATTGTCTGGAAAATTGGATACGATGGACCTAGATACACTTGGTCTAATGGGAGAGGCCCCTGCTCAATTGTCTGGAAAAGACTGGATAGGGGATTGGCCAATGACAGCTGGCTTGCTGCACACCCTGCCACTACCTTTACAAATCTAGCATCTACAGGATCAGATCATTGCCCTCTTCTCATAGAAATCAATGTCAGACAGGATAATGCCACTAAGTATTTTAAATTCCTAAACTGCAGGACAGAAAATGCAACCTTCTTGCCACTGGTACAGCAAGTCTGGAATACACCAGTCATTGGAAATGCAATGTGGATTTTCCATCAAAAAACTAAAACACTCTGCAAAGAATTATCCAAATGGTCCAGACAAGAATATGGAGATATTTTCCAGAAAGTCAAGGAATTTGAAGAGAAATACAGAAAAGCAGAAGAGACCTGGGCACAGTCCAACAAAGAATCAAATAGAACAATTGCCCATGAACTCAATGCTCAATATGTCAAACATCTGAAGATTGAAGAGGCTGCCCTGAAGCAAAAAACAAAACTACAATGGTTCAAGGATGGAGATGCCAATACCAAATATTTCCATAGTCTGATCAAAGGCAGAAGAAGAAAGATGTATATCCACAAAATCAAAGATGAAGATAATGACTGGATATATGGAGATAAAGCAATAGGTGAAGCTGTCTGTGACCATTTCCACAACCTGTTCACTGATCCTGGGGGAGTCATCAGGGAAGATCTCCTATCTTACATCCCTACACTGGTCGCAAAAGGAGATAATTATCAACTTAACAAAGATCCTACAATGGAGGAGCTCAAAGACACTGTTTTCTCAATGAACCCATCCAGTGCTACAGGTCCAGATAGCCTCAATGGAAAATTCTTTCAGCATTGTTGGGATACCATTCAGTTTGACCTCTTCAATGTGGTGAAGGCATTCTTCTATGGTCAATCAATGCCTAGGTATATGACACAAGCATGCTTGGTGCTGATACCTAAAGTGGAATTCTCTAACACTTTATCAGAATTTAGACCTATAAGTTTGAGCAATTTCATCAATAAGATTATATCCAAGATTATTTCCAAAAGAATTGCACCTATTCTCCCCAAGATCATCTCCTCAAATCAGACTGGCTTTATTAAAGGCAAAAGTATTTCTGAGAATATTATGCTTGCACAGGAGATTGTCCAGGGAATTAAGAAGCCAAACATAGGTGCTAATGTAGTGATCAAATTGGATATGACAACGGCTTATGATAGAGTATCTTGGTCCTTTACATGTATAATGATGAGAATAATGGGTTTTAGTGAAAGAATCATTGACATAGTATGGAGAACAATGTCCAACAACTCGTACTCTGCCATAGTCAATGGCACAAGATTTGGCTTATTTCATTCCACTAGAGGTCTAAAACAAGGAGATCCTCTGGCACCTTCACTCTTCATTTTGGGAGCTGAATTACTGTCTAGGATGCTCAACAATCTCACACATGATCAGTTCTTCAACGGTTTTATATGAAAAAGAGAGGACCTCAAATCACACATCTGAGCTTTGCAGATGATGTGATCATCTTCACCTCAGGCTGCAGAACTTCTCTAAAGAAGATCATGAAGGTCCTTCAAGATTGTGAGCAGACATCTGGGCAGCAGATCAACAAAAGCAAAAGTCATTTTATGACCACTCCCTTTGCTTTCCAATATACTACCAGGAGAATTCAGCAGGTCACAGGTTTTACCAAAAAGGAATCCCCTCTAACCTACTTACGCTGCCCCTATACATTGGCAGGAAAAAGGATTATGCACTTCAATGGTATCATCTCTAAAGTGGTAAGTAGGATAAGAGGTTGGCATGGCAGGCTATTATCTTATGAGGGCAGATTGACCTTAATCAAGCATGTCCTGCAATCACTCCCTACTCACTTGCTGCAGTAGTCATACCCCCAAAAACTGTCCTTAAACAGATAGAGAAACTGGCAGCTAACATTTTCTGGGGAATGAACAAAGAAAGGAACAAATACCATTGGGCTTCATGGCATACACTACCATATCCACTAGAAGAAGGGGGCATTGGACTGAGACCTATAGTAAAGATTTGTAAATCTATTAAATACAAACAATGGTGGGGATTCAGGACCAAACAGACATTATGGAGCAATTTTTTACTGGCCAAATACTGTAAGAGATCACACCCTAGATCAAAAAAATGGAGCTCTGGATAGTCACAGACATGGAGAATAATGATGATCAACAAAGAAACTGCTGACCATCACATTCCATGGAGACTGCACTCAGGAAATTCCAGCTTCTGGTGGGATAATTGGCTAGGTATTGGGCACTTAGCTAATTTCAGACAAGGACAGGGCAGGCCTGGCAACATCAAGATCTCACAATACTGGACTGACGGGCAATGGGATATCCAGAAACTCAATCAAATAACATCTCAAATAGCTCCTCTGTCCATAATCTCACACATTCTCCAAGTCAAAATCTATAATAACCCCCACATCAATGACACACCAATATGGCAGCCTTCTACTTCTGGGGAATTCTCCTGTGCATCAGCATGGACTGTGTTGAGAGAAAGAAACCAAGTACTGCTCACAAATAAGATGATATGGCACAAGAAAATTCAAATGGTCCTTTTGCCTATGGAGAGCATTGAAAAACAAGCTGCCCACAGACAACAGAGTAGCTAGGTTTGGAGCTCCAAGTGTTAACAAGTGTGTATGTTGCACCAAAGCAGGGAATGAAACAAGTGTTAACAAGTGTGTATGTTGCACCAAAGCAGGGAATGAAACAGCGGAGCACATACTCAACTCAGGTCATTTTGCTCAAATCATCTGGAAGCACTTCAATGCACCAGTTGGGATTCAAAATCACAGACAGTCCCTAACAATGAAGTTAATGAACTGGTGGCTACAAAAAAGAGAGAATGAGGTGCAGAAATTGGTCCTAGACACATTGCCAATCATTATATGCTGGAATTCTATGGAAGAACATATGTGCAGCCAAATATGGGGGAAAATCATCATCAGTTACCAGAGCAATGTACTCAATCACATATGATCTACTTCTGCTGCTCAGAACATCTTATGCTAACATCAAATGGCTTGCCACATGGCCAGAAATGTACATCGCTATAGAGAGTTTACAGTATCACACCAATGTGCAGCAAGTAGTCTGGTTGAAGCCAACAGCTGGGTTATGTCAAAATCAACTCAGATAGCAGTGCTCTAGGCATCCCAAGGAAAATAGGAGCAGGGGTCATCATTAGGAACCAGCAAGGTAATTTCATTCATGCTATTTCAAGTCCACTGGGAGAGGGAACTAATAATTTTGCAGAAACTCAAGCAACACTCATTGGCATCGACTGGTGTATGCAAAATGGTTACACCAAACTTCACCTGGAAACAGACACTAAGCTGCTTACTCAATGGCTAAGAGGACAGTCTAAGCCACCATGGACTTTAGATATGCTAATACAGGAAATCAAAAATTTGAGCCAACATTGTGAAGGCTTTAAGTGCACTCATGTCCTGAGAGAAGCCAATGGTCCAGCTGATACATTGTCCAAACTGAGCCATTATTCCAACTTCCTAAGACACTATAACAGCCTAAGGGACTTGTCTGCAGTCATAAGGGGACAGATTCACCTTGACAGTAAAGGCAGCCCTGCATTTAGTCATAGGAAGTCCAAAAAACTCAACTTCCCACCACACATGATGATACTCAATGCACCTGGATGATTAAAATGAACATATTCTTGAAGGAAGAAATAGTAACTTAACATACCACAAAGTTAGGATACAGTAATACCAGCATAAGCAGTAAACTGAGCAGTAGACTGCCCTTCTCTCTGACTGCTCTGCTGCTGGAAATCCACTGTCCACTCAAACTAGCTCAAAATTCCCTATTTATTATAACAACATACAAGCCAAAATCAGTAAGCCAACAGGAACTCCCCCCCTTAACATGTCTACTGAGTTTTGCAGGTACAGGACAGAGCAATGCTTCACTGCTGCAGCTACAAAGGCAGTCACTACAACACATGGTGCTACAACCTTTGTAACTGCAGCAACATCCTCTACACAACTTGCTTTTTTGCAGGGAAATAGACCCCTCCAGTGCATTACTAAAGCTAAACATCACAGTAGCAACCTCCTAGTAGCAGCAGAAATCAAACAAATGCATAATACCAGCAGAAGCAGTAAACTAAGCAGCAGATAGTCCTTCTCTCTGACTGCTCTGCTGCTAGATTCACAGCTTGCTTTTTTGCAGGGAAATAGACCTCTCCAGTGCATTACTAAAGCTAAACGTCACAGCAGCAATCAAAAAAATGCATCAACAACAGCAAAAGCCCATCAACACTTCAGCAGCAGACATAATTTTCAAAAGCAAAATAGTGGCAAATTACAGAAACAAAAGGCGGATAGGTTGGATAGATCCAGGATCAACACAAGGTAGCATTCAAATAAGCATCAGGAAGCTAATGACAGTAGCAGCTACAACAATAGCAGTAATGACAGCTGCAGTAGTAGCAACACCATCAGCAGCAACATCAGTAACAGAGCCAGCAGCAACAACAAGGATGCATACTCATCAATGCACCAATAGCTACCACCCACAGGAATACAGGACAATCAGCAAGAACAACACATAAAAACACAGAAAGATTTCAAGGAAAACAACAGTCACCAACTCAGATGCAATCATCATTGCAGAATCAGACAACACCATCAACAGAAGCCATCAGAGCAGGAAGCATATGAAGAATGTAGCAGCTCCAACAGTACACTTATCAACACTAACAGTAGCAATCATCACCAGAAGCCTTCAATGCAGGGAGACATCAGGGTCACCACAATGCATCATCCTCACAAGAAACACACAAACAACACACAAGCTCAGAGCATTACAGCAACAACATTAGCAGAAAAAATAGCAGCAGCACTGGCAGTAACAGCAATAGTAGTAACAAGAACATCAACAACAACAGCAAGATGGATAATCAATCAACAAGCCACAAATATCTCTACCAATCTCACAGAGGCAGCAGACTATCCAGAAGCAGCAGATCACACAGGATTAACACAAGGCAGTCTTCTCACAAGTACAAGGCTGACAACATACAGCTCTACAGCAGCAGCAGCATAGAACAACCATTCAGAAGCAGCAACAACAAATGTAAACACAGCAACAACAGTAAAAGTAACAGCAAGAACAGCAGGAGTAACAGCAAAATACACAGCAATTGCAGAAGCAACAGCAAAGACATCAGCAGTAGCAACACCAACAGTGACAACATCAGCAGCAGTAATAGAAGCAAGGAAAAAATACAGTGACCACCCCACCAGAAGTCACAACACACAGAAACAGAACATCTCCACAGCAGTAGTAGCAACAATCCTCAACTATGCTTCCTTTGCCAAAGCAAAGTTGAAAATTGTTACCTTCTGTTTTATGATACATCACGTAGAAGATCCTCATTTTTTGCTAGAAATAGACCTCATCGTACATAGAGGATACTATTTCAAATCACTTCTTTGGTAGATTTAGGGACATATGTACTCTTTTGTATAGTTGACCTAGATTCACTTCACAATGTTTTTGTACATATGATTGTTTGTCGATGTTATAAGATAGACAATCATTACATCATCATAGGTCTAACCCATCACAGCTACCTAGGTATACATGGTTGTCAAGTCTCGATGACCAAGAATGTACATCTTTCATATTGGGAGGTAAGGTCTATGCCCCCCTCCATCCTTGTATTTTATGTTATATATATGAAAATTAACACTACACACACTGCCTAGTGAATTTGATTAAAAAAAAAAAGTTGATGATGGCTATTTGAGTTGGAGAACAGTGTTATTTTTGCTAGTGGATGAGCAAAGTGCTGAGTACTTCTGTTGACTGTGTGCTGAGGCTGCTGCTGTAGAATGTGTGTGTGTTTCCTGTGTCTTATTTTGGGTAGTCTGCTTGGCTTGGTGTTTCTTTGGGAGCTGCTATCTTCTCTTGTTTTAGCCTTTAGGTTTATGACTGCTTCTGTTGGCCCTGTGTGACTGCTGCTTTTGATGGTGGTTTGTTGTTGCTTCAATGTCCTGTGATGTATGTTGGCTTAGTATGTTGCTGCTATGCTGCTGAGTGAGGTCTAGTATCTAGTGTTGCAATGTGGCTAGGGATGTCCATGATGATTGCTGTATTTGCAAGAGATTGAGCACCAAAGGAGCTAATACCACACCTTGCAACTGCAGTAATGATCTGGACCATTTCAAGCAGTTTACAATGATGAGTGGGATGCTGAGTTTGGTGAAGGAGATGGTTATTGTGTTACTTCTATTTTGCTGCTTTATAGTTCTGTGATCCTCTATGTTAGATTCAGGATGTTGCTTCTGTGGATTGACTATTGGTTGTGCATCTGTGGCATGTAATTGTTGTTGGCTCAGATTGTTCACATTGCTGTTCCTGTGTATTTGGGTGTCGTTTGAGTTCTAGTGGTGTATTGTAATAGGGAGGATCCATGGTGATTGTTAAAATTGCAAGAGATTGAGCACCATTAGTGCTAATACCACACCTTGCAATTGCAGCAATAACCTAGACCATGTCGAGTTATCTGCAGCGATGTGGTAGTTGTTGAGTTCAGTGGTGTCTTGCTGCTGCTGATGTTGGTGTGTTCTTTGAGTTTGCTGAGTTTTTTCTGTTGCTGGCAGTGATCTTTATGATCCTTTGTGTTCTATTAATTTGAGGTGACTTGTTGGCTTGAAATGATGATGAGGTTGTAAAAATTGATTGGTGTTCAGACAAATTGCCATAGCAGCAATGGAGATGCAGCACATGGCTTCTGTAGTGGTAGACTGATTCCAGGAGTGTATCATGGTGGATACAGGCCTGTGTTGTTGATGCTGCCTTGTGTAACTGCTGTATCTTTGATTCTGCTGCTGCTGTGTTGCTGCTCAAAAGTGTATCATGGGAGTCCAGCCTAAAAGCCAGGGTAGCAATTGGACACACTTTGCTTCTTTAGCAATAGGCTGGCCTCAAGAGTGTATCTTAGTGAGTAGAAAGATGAGCTGTGGATGGTGTCTTGGATGATTGTTGTGTCTTTGATGAAGTCTCTTCTGCTGCTGTGTTCCTGCTATGGCAAGGTAAAGCCAGAGTTGAGAGTTTGAGGTACTGGTAGATAACAAGTTGAGTAGTTGCTGTCTTCCTGGAAGGTTATTTGATTGAAGCTTAGAGGGTGGCTGCTTGTGTGACATGCCCCTTGTGTGCTGTTGTTCCATTATAAACCATGTATCTGAGGCTGGTGTGGGGGTTCTTCTGAACTGCAAGTAGCAAGAAATGCTGGTCAGTGTTTCTTACAATAGAAAGCAGCAAATTAGTGTAAAGCCACTGTCCCAGTCTCTTCTGGTCTCCCTTATGCTTTTTGCTGATGCTATTGCTTTGTTCCTCCAGTGTGCCTGCAAAATTAAAAAGCATGTTAGTAAAACATTATTTGATCTTAGGCTCAGGTTATTGTTCCTTTGCTGTGAGGTCGGGAGATTGTGTGTCTGTAGCTCAGTGAGGGACCACTGTCCTGTTTTCTTCTTTGCTACTTTGCTACCTTTACTCTTATGTATGGACATTGGAGTTTATCTTTATTTAGTATCTTTCGACCTTGTAAATCTAGATGCCAGAAGTCATGACACTCAATTCTCCCAACTTCAAGTGCATAGTTTGCTAAGTGATCAGCTAGCTTGTTTCCTTCCCTGTATATGTGTGTCTTATTGAGTGTGAAAGCTTCTTTCATTTGCAGCACCTCCTCCACCTGTTCAGCTATGCATGAAGGTGGTTTCCATATTCCATTGATTGTGTTGTTCAGCAGCATTGAGTCTGTTTGCAGCCATATGTGAGAGTAATTGTATGATCTGCAGAATCTTAATGCCTCCACAATGGTTGTTGCTTATGCTATTGTGTTTGTTCCTTTTGTTATTTCTTTGCCAAGTGCATATATGATCTCCCCTGCTTCATTTATCACACAGAAGCCTATTGAACTCCTTCTTGGATTTCCCTTGGATGCTCCATCAGTATTGACCTTAATCCATCCTGCCATTGGGAATTCCCAGATTACTTTATTGTATTTCAATCTTGGAGTGTAGTTTTCCATCACTTGCAGAAAGTCTTGCCATTTGTGAGGGACCTTGATTCCTGGCTTTCTAGTTTGGACCAGTGCCTGTAATGTTGTGGAAATCTGATAAATGGCTCCGCTGGCAGTGACTGTTTCTCCATATTTACAGTTGTTTCTTCTTTTCCAAAGTTCCCACACAATGCAGGATGGGATAGCTTGCAGCACTGGTTTAAGCCTGGGATATGTTTGTGCTGTCCAGCATTTGATTATTGCTTGGTGAAAAGATAAGCCCTCCCATGTTATTCCTGCTCTTGAGAGGAAATATTACCACACTTTGGTTGTAGTGTTGGATGTGTAGAAGAGGTGCACCATGGTTTCTTCCTTTGGTTCTGTGCACCACCAGCATTTTGATGCATTTGATATTCCAATCTCTTCATGAAATCATCTAAAGGCAGTTTAGCCTTCCACTTTCCACATGAAGAATGCAATCTCAAATGGTAGTCCTTGCACCCAAATCATTTTGAAAGCTCTTTTAGGTTCATCCCTCTTTCTAAGGTACTCCCAAGCAGTTTTGACACTGAAATGGCCTTGAGGTTCTAGCATCCAATATGATACATCTATGTTGTTCTCCTTATTTTGTGGCTTAACAGTTTCTACTATGTGCAGTGCAAGTTCTTGCGGCAGGATCTCTGATAGTTTGCCCAGATTCCAGTTTCCATCATCTTGCAGATATCATACACATTATGTATGGTTTCATCAATTGCAAAATCATTTGGCACAGTGAAGTACAATGCTCCCAGTCCTGTTAAGTACCTTGTGAGTTTTTTTTGTTGTAAATTCTTCATGTTCTTGAGTAAGAATTGATGAACAATTAGCCTACGGTCTCCTCCTCTCTCTCTAGAACACTCTCCTTTCTTTCTAAAATATCAGATTTCTCTTTCAAAACGAGCCCCAAGGGCTTTTAATCAAATTAGGGTCAGGTAAAAGAGACTAGAAAAATAAAGCCCGAGCACAGATATGCGGTCGCATATGCAACCACATAACGCTTCTGCGGTCCGCAAAATGGACCGCAAAATGGTCCTCCGGAACTGGGCACCCCTGCCTCACTCTGCGATCGGTTTGCGATCCAAAGACCTATTCTGCGATTGCATAATGCACATCGGAGCTACCTGGGTCTGCGATGGGTTATACGGCCCACAAAACGATTATGCGTTCGCATAATGGTCCAAATCTTTGCCCAGATTTCTACTTCAGTCTGCGGCAGATCTGCGGTCCATAGATCAATTCTACGACCTCAGAAATGGCTTGCACTTCCAAAATTTTTCTTCAACTCCCAATGCACTGTTCAACCCAAAAAGTCCAAACCGCGGCAAGCTAAGATCCCCTACAATGGTCAACACATAAGCCTACTTTGGCACCACAAAATCTCGGGTTTTTGGTAAAATTTTACGGGGCCTTACAATACTCATCTCGATAGGACTTCACATGTCTAAAATGTCACGTTAATACTCATTTACGCATCCAAACCTAATTCGAATTTCTAAAGTGTTACAATTTCGCCCGATGACATGCCGACAGTAAATGCGTCACAAAAGTAAGCAGGCTCGATCGATGTAGAATACACATTCTCATTAGGCCGACAAATAACCTTTCAAAAGTCCATAGTAACATATCCATCACAAACCATCAGCTGCCTAACTCTTAACATATCTTCACAGTCCATAACCAAGGAATATTCAGCTTCTGAGAATATCCAGCCAAACCTCAAGAATGTAGGAATCTCCATATCCGATCCCAACTCCATCACTCAATAACCGAGACATCACTCATACACAGTCATCTAACAGAAATACTCACATAAATATTCTTCGCCACGTAGCAAAAACCTGAACATCAATAGTGTCACGACCCCAATCTCCTTTCATAGGATGTCGTGATGGCACCTAGTCTCTAAGGCTAGGTAAGAGTAACATACATGAATAAATAACAGAAATAATAAAAGAGCTTCAAATCTAAACCAACCAGCTATCATAAAAAACTCCACAACACAACTGAGAATAACTCCCAAAATATGGTGCGACCGAGTCATAAACGCGAGTATACTGAAGTCTCTCTAATACATCACTATCTAAATAAGAGTATGCAAGAGAACGCCGATAGGTATACCTTGAATTCTCCGATCCGAAAGCTCAACTCACTGGTGCTTAGCCAGGTATGAGGTACCTGGACTGCACAAAAAGATGTGCAGAAGCGCAGTATGAGTACACCACAATGGTACCCAATAAGTATCAAACCTAACCTCGGTAGAGTAGTGACGAGGTCAGGTCAAGATACCTACTGGAATAAATAAAGAAGCTGAATAGGTAAGGTCCAATATAAAAATGGAGACAAGGAAATGATAAATGAAGAAATACAACAAAATAAGCTATAATGAAATTAAGGCAATAAAGGCATCAAGGGAGGAACACATAATAAGAACACCAAGGAAACGATGCAAACAAACACAAGTGATGTAAATGAAAGATAACAACAAGAATCACGTCCGAGCTACCGCCTTGTATCTCATTTCACAACCACAATCTTTCCATATATCACTGCGGGGGCCTTACATTTAGTTTTGAAAATCATTTTGTCTTAAATAGCTACCCGCGTTTTAGCCTACCTTATCACACCGCGTGGATTCCAGTAGTTCCCATACTAGCAACACGCGTATCAAGCCCACCTTATCTCACTGCATGCGTATCAACCCATATCCTTATACCACCTCATGCGTATCAATATCATAACGTATCACAGCTCGCACCTCAAGTGCCCAAATACCACAACTTGCCAAAAGAATCAACAATAACAATGTTTCCATAACAAATAGCCCACGGCTCAACCACAATGTGTATGAGAGTCTCAACAAGTGCAATTGAAAGTGAATAGCTCAACAAGAAGGGTATTTCAACAATTGAAAAATTTTCCTCAATGTGATAACGACTTTTACAACTTCAACACCAAAACTCATCAGTATGATATTCCCAGAAATAACAACTTCAACTAAGGTAACTCAACGGTCAAATAATTAACAAGGCAATAATGAACCAATAACTTCAATTAAGCATGTAAGGGCAATAACAAGTAAGAGATGTGACAAGTATTAACAATGTCATATAAAGCATGTGAGGATGGATGAACGATGATGGATATAACATGTTATGACAATTCGATTAAAGGCATGAAAAGAATCTACATAGCTTAAACCGGTCACTTACCACATATAGCCCGTGTGCCCACTTGTCACCTTGTGAACACGGATTTCACATACCACAAAAAACACAAAACAACTCCAATCCTAAGGGAAAATTCCCCCGCACAAAGTTAGGCAAGATATTTACCTCAAACACGCTAACTCAATCCACTAGTAATCCCTTTTTCGTGAATATCCGACTCCGAACAGCTCGAATCCTACTAAAATAACTTTATACCATAAATGCATACCATATGAAATTATTCCGGATAATAAAGTTACAATCTTTAAAGAAAATCAAAAAGTCAACTCAAAAACTCAACCCAGGGCCAACATCTCGGAACCCGAGCAAACTTACTAAATCTAAACACCCAATCAATAATGAGTCCAACCATACTAAAATTATTCAAATTCAACATCAAATAGACCTTCAAATCCTTCGAATATAGCTTATGAAGTTTTCACAAATTTTTCCATTTTTTCCAACTCAAAACACTAATTAAATGATAAAACAATGATGGATTCATGTATAGTAGTCAAATCCGAGTTAAAATCACCTACCCAAATAGACTCCTTGAAAATCTCTCCCAAAATCGCCCAAAACCAAGGTCTCTTACCCAAAAGATGAAAAATGGGAAAAAACCCTCGATCTGCCCCTTTTCTGCCGAGTGGTTCCGCTTTTGCGGACAATTAGCCGCTTCTACGGCTCCGCACCTGCGGAAAATCCATTGTAGGTGCGGCTTTCATTTCAGCCATGGACTTCCACATCTATGGACAAGAGACGCCCCTGTGGTCTCGCTTCTGTGGAGCAGTGACCACTCCTGTAAGCCCGCTTCTGCGGCGCGCGACCGCACCTGCGATCCAATACCAAAGGCCCAGGTTCTGCACCTGAGGGGCCTTATCCGCTTCTGCAGGTGCGCATCTTCGTGCCACACTCTGCACCTGCGGAGCAAGTGCTCCTGCCCAAACCTGGCTCATGCGACTCTGAGGTTGCATTTGAGGCCCAAAGTGTGCAGGTGCGATTGCACCAGACTCAGCAGTGTTTCAGCAATCAACCAAGTCCAAAATGGTTCCCGATTCAATCCGAATCACATCGGGGGTCCCGGGACCCTGTCCAAACATGCCACTAAGTTTCAAAACACATAACAAACATATTTGAGGCCTAAAATCACATCAAACAACATCGATTATACGAATCGCAACCTAATTCAAACCTTTTGAAACCATGAACATCCAACTTCCAACACTAACGCCAATTCATACCAAACATACTCCGATTGTCTTGAATTTTTGCACAGAAGTCATTAATGACACAACGGACCTTTTTTAACTCCCCGAATTGGAATTCGACCCCGATATTAATAAAGTCAACTCTCGGTCAAACTTGTCAACCTTCCAAACCTTCAACTTTCTATCTTTCACCAATTCAAACCAAAACTACCTACGGACCTCCAAATCAATATCCAAACACGCTCCTAAGTCTGAAATCACCATACGAAGCTACCAGAGCCATCAATACTCCATTCCAAATTTGTCAACCAAAAGCCAAACTCTGGTAAACTCTTTCAACTTAAGCTTCCAACTTTGGGACTAAGTGTCCCATTTCACTATGAAACTCACCCAAAACAAAACCAACCGCCCCGGCAAGTCACATAACCACAATGTAACATAGAGGATGCAATAAAAGGGGAAACAGGGCTAAAATACTCAAGATGACCGACCGGGTAGTTACATCCTTCCCCTCTTAAACAAACATTCGTCCTCGAACGAGTATAGAGACATACCTGAAATGGTGAAAAGATGAGGATAATGGCTACTCATATCATGCTCGGCCTCCCAAGTCGCCTCCTTGACTGCTTGACCTCTCCACTAAACCTTCACTGAAGAAATGTTCTTTGACCTCAACTTATGGACCTGCCTGTCCAAGATGGCCACCGGTTCCTCAACATAAGACATCCTTTTCCAATTGGACTGAGCTGAGATCTAAAACATGGGATGAATCACCGTGATATTTCCGGAGCATGGAAACATGGAACACCGGATGAACTACAGATAGACTAGGTGGCAATGCAAGCTTGCAGGCCACCTCACCAATCCTCTCAAGAATCTGAAAAGGTCTGATATACCTAGGGCTCATCTTGCCCTTCTTCTCGAACCTCATCACACCCTTCATGGGTGAAACCCGAAGCAAGACTCGCTCTCCAACCATGAATGCAAAATGACGAACCTTCTAATCCGCAAAACTCTTTTTTCTATATTGGGCTCTACGATGCTGTTCCTGGATCGACTTGACCTTCTCCACGGCATCTTGAACCAAATTTTTGCCTAATAACTTAGCCTCTCCCGGCTCAAACTAACCAACTGGGGAATGACACCGTCTCCCATATAGGGCCTTATAAAGAGCCATCTGAATACTCGATTAGTAGTTGTTGTTGTAGGAGAACTCCGCAAGCGGCAAGAACTGATCCCAAGAATCCCGAAAATCCATAACACAGGCACGAAACATATCTTCTAATATTTGAATGGCGCACTCGAATTGTCCGTCCATCTAAGGGTGAAATGCTGTACTCAACTTGACACGTGTGCCTAACTCACGCTGTACAGCTCTCCAGAAGCGCGATGTAAACTGCGTGGCCTCGATCAGAGATGATAGATACCGGCACGCCATAAAGTCGGAAAATCTCTAGTAGATATAGACCTGAGCCAGCTGCTCTGAAGAATAGATAGTAACCACCGGAATGAAATAAGCTGACTTGGTCAACCTATCCACAATCACCCATACAACGTCAAATTTCTTCTGAGTCCGTGGGAGTCCAACAACGAAATCCATGGTGTTGACGACCAATTTTGACCCTCCCTTGTTAAATTAATTTATTTATACTTAATAAGTTACAATAAATATTTTCAAAGTATTAATCTTAAGATATGAGGACCAAGCAATAGCTTTTAAGTTAATCACATAACATTGACATTAAGTAACTACAAATATATTTACTATTTTAGGATTGTTAAAATAATTTTTATACATAGGTTCTATAATTAATTTAATAAATTACTCTTTAATTTCTAGTTAATTAGATTACTATGTAAAGATCTGAAACTTAGCAATACAATGAAGGAAAAGGACGTATTTTATAAATAATTAATTACAATAATTAACAATATTGAATAATAATAATTTTACTATATTTTATTGAAAATAATTAAGTTTATTTAAATTAATTTAAAAAGGGTAAAGGGCTAAAGGGTTATAATTGCAATTCCTTAATTAAACATAGAGTTGCTATTCTTTAAATAAATTTCAGCCCAATTATCAAGCCTAAAGCCAAATCTGACCCAGACCCAATTCCCTTCTCTTCACCTTGGCAATCTCCGTCACCTCTTCTGGACCAATGAGATCACGCCACATTACCGTATCTCCCACTCACAATGAAAACACAATTGAATCTGTACCATTAGTCTATCCTATCAACTGTCCGCATTTAATCCTCATTTTTCTATTTTTTCTTTAGTCATATAAGACTCAGTCTCTGCCGTCCAAACCCAGAGATCCGACGACCCTCATATTCCTTCATTTAAAATGTATTAATCTTAAGATATGAGGACCGTTGATCTAAAAGATCAACAACCTAGATCCTATTCCCCTATCTTGAACCTAAAGACGACCACCCCTATCTCCCAAACCCTAATCAATATAACATGAACCTGGACGCCTTACCTTCCGCTTTCTCTCCCTTTTCTCTAAAACTTACAGGCTCAAATCAATCAAAAACCTTGCACAAATTCGTGCAAGGTCATGAATCCATCAGGAAATCGTCCATCCTGTCTCCCTTGTCTACAATTCTCGCTAAAATTTTCCCCTCTCATCGATAAAATTTGAAATCCCCAAAGCTTAACCCTAGACTCAAAGACAAAAGTTCAAATCATCTAGTTTCAGTTATGTTCTCAAATCGGAGCATGCACGAGCATATCTCCCAGAATCTAATCATGGTTATTCGAGGTCCAGAGGTCATACGCAATGACCTCTAGACATTCAAGCTTTATCTGATAGTCCTTGTCTTCAACGATCAATCTCTCTCCCTATCAGGTAAAACCCTCAATGATTTTCACCTATGTCTCTTAGATTTCACTTGATTTTCCTTGCATCAACTGGTAATCCTCACTGTCCACCACCAAGTCTGAATCTGCTGAAAACCTTATGCTTCAATAGCCACTATAAGTAGGATCTTTCAATGCTCTTACCTAACACAACCAACCACCCAACACTGAAAAGAAACACACATAGAGACAAAAACACTATTAATTTTCTAAGAAATTTAGAGTTCAAAGCCTAGGATTTCATACTGTTCTTTTCTTTTGTTTGTTGAGTATTGTCGCTGCTTCAAACTTGAGGTTCATGGGGTCTTAAGCAATTGAGAAAGAGCCTTCGTTTGGTCTGTCGCTGTCAAAAAAGTCAGCACATCTCTCATCCTTCTCTTTTGTCCATCTCCTTTGAGTGCTACAAATATGTTAGTTATATTCTGAGTATTACAACTGTTTCATGGTGTTCATTATGTTAATGTTTGTGTTCTGTTAGTCAAATATCCACGTGTGATTATTTGTCCTGCTTTTGAGTCATTAATCGATGATTGATTAAACCCTTAATTGATTCCTGCTGATAGTTGTTCCTAAATTTCCAACAGTCTACATGTTTAAGTTATTATGTGTTTATGTTCACATGAACTTCATAGCTTTTCATTGATCTGCAGTAACCTTTATCCTTATCTGTTGCATCTCTGTAGTTTGTGAGTCTTGAAGTTGAGCTTATTATTGGATAACAATGACTGAGATGAATCTGAAGGTGTTTAAGTTTATATCTTCTATCCCTTAACCTTAAGCATAAACTCTAAGTGTTTATATGTTTTCTTCGATACTTATGTTTGTTAAAGTATTCCTGAGTTGCCATTATGGTCTTTTATCTTGTCTACTTGTTGTTGCTTTTGTTGACCTACTCTTGTTTGAATTAAACTTTCTTCTCTTCTCCCAATAGTCCTATTATACACATTTGTTAAAAACTAAGTTATGTTTCCTCATAACACAATCATAATCCTATTTATTTTCTTTGTTATAAAATACTAACAACTTGTTTGACTGGATTTGATTGTTTTCTTGATTAATTAACATCATCAGCTACATGCTCAATCTAAAACTTTCTTGGTATCACACATCCCGTCTCTATTCATTTAAGTTTATCATTGATCTTTGAAAAGTTGACATGCATTTTATCATTTAAGATTGTCTTCCCTAGAAAAACATGACCTAGTTACTCTACTATAACCAAGTGATAACTTGTGAAAACAGAAGCATGACCATTTCAGACTTAAATACTAATTTAGACTTAGCTTTGAGTTAAACATGTTTTAATGCAATGCCTTTTCTTTATCTGTAACTCTTTCTCCTCATGACATGCTTAATCTAATTCTATAAATGTGTAAAGTTTCCCCTGTCTACAGAAAATGATTAGTGTATTTGAAGTGTTCAAGTAGCTAACTGAATACTGCATGTTCTTGTTTAATTCCTGATTTCACACCTTGTCCAGAACCACTCCAGTCCTTTCCCTATTGTTTATTTTAAAACCAAATTTGACCCCCTAAAACCTTATAAGGAGCTTTACTGATGCTATATGAACATGATGATTTGTTTTGAAGCTAACACTATTAGGAGTATGATTCTATAGAAATCTATAGAGATTCAATGTTTTAATTTGTGAATTTGTGGACCTACTTAGAAAGATAATCTTGTCCCAGATATCTTTGATAACCTATGTAAATGGTTAGCCATGACTCTGTTGCCTGAACCTTCGTTGATGACCTTTAAAGTGTTAAAGTAGTATTATCAACCTATACATGTGCTAAAAGCAACATCAATCAGTTCACACTAGGTTTGCCAGAAACAAGAACCTCTTTATCTGTTGAGTTGTTACAGTATAGCTTTGCCTTTCCTTGGAATATTGTTCAACTCTAATGTTCAGACCTTTGTAGAATGCTTATGATGCTTCTACTCCTCATCTATATTTGTTTTAAATTCAGATCTTTAGCTTCCTGCGATATATGCTTGTTTGGTATCCAATGTAGACTATATATTCTTATGTTAGGAGGGAAAGTTTATTTTTGTGGTAACTACTACTATAGCATTTACTTTACATTGAAAGGGCCTCATTAGCATTTAAACCTATAAGGAAAACATGTTGTTCGTACTCAAGGTTATTTGGGAGTGGAGTTTGACTCTAGGTTAAGCTGCCCTCCCCGGCTCAAGTATTTCCTTGGGCATTGAGTCCTTTGGGAACTTTGAAATGTCGGGGGATTCAAGGGAGTATCGACCTTGAGTGGAACATTCTTCTTAGCCCTTAATTCATTGATACATTTAGTTGTTTGGGGGTTTAATTTTTAATGACAACAAAAGGTTTTCAATGTGAATTATTAGAACCGCCCCATTAATATAATTTCCCACAGTATCGATTATTTGCTTATTCTAATTATTTGTCTATATACATGTCATATATATTTGAGTATGTTGATGATGTGGGATATACTTCTAATGACCTTCTTTCTTTTTGGGCATGTATACATTTGGGCATACTGATTTCCTTAGGAAACTCAGGCCCAAACCAGCTTTGCTGTATTTTTTGAAGAGTCCAGTCAACTATAGTCGCGCTTCTCAATTGCTAGGCCTCTCTTATTGAGGCCCAACCATCAGAGTCCAGTTATCTCTCCCTTACTTCTCTGTTACTGTTCATTATTTCTATAGCCTAGTTTGCTGCTTCATTATCTTCGCTTACTGCCTTTGTCGTTTTATCATATTTCATTATCATATATTCAACACTCATATATTAGATTATATGCTTTATCTTCATGCTTTATACCACATGAAACAAAGGCAAACCTTAACTAATATAGGACTTAAAGGGAATTAGGTAGTAATTAATCTTCACCCCGCTAATTATAACTTGTTCATCTTGTACACTCACCTCTCTTAAAGATTTTTTTCGAAGCTTAGGCTCTAATAAAAAATAGCAACCCTTTTTCAAGAGAAATTAGAAAAAGAATCGCCGGTCTTTGCTAACAGGGAATGAAACCTTCGAGAAAAAAAATAATGAATGGTTACCCAAATGAATTTTCAAAGATTCACCTTTTTTCTGAATTTTTAAAACCAAGTTACATTTAGAATCACTTTTCTTACGAATATCTTTTAAAATTGTACAAGCATTTAATTCTTTAAATTAATTACTTTCATAACTTAATAGCCATAAAATATAGACTACTTTTGAAACTCTCTTAACCTTCAATAATTTTTTTTTTTACAATCTCAGATCCCTCCTAAGTCTTAATATATGGCCCCTTTAATATATAGTAAGCCATGCCTTAGTAGTAATAAAGAATAGTATAAATAACTAATTCCTTTAGATTAGTCTATGTCCTATAGAGCTACCTCAAGTAGATTTAAAGGGGTGCCTAACACCTTCCACTTAGAAGAACAATAACCTTACCCATAATCTCACTAGTTTGCAGACCAGTAAGGAATATAACTTAGTAATTAAATAGGTACCCTAGTATACCTTTAAATAATAGGTGGAGACTCTCTTTCATCAACAATAGAGAAACCACAAGTTGAATCTTGTCTTGACTAGTGCAAAATAGGGTGAAACAACATGGCGACTCTGCAGTCCCCACTTAGGTTTTGACCTTAGTAGACTTAAACTAACTTGGCCTCTAGATTTATTTATACCTTACTGTGATTATAGTTGAAATTGAAATTACATGTTTACCTTCTTTCTTTGCCCTTTGTGATTATTTGCTTTTTATGATTATCATGCTTATTGCTACTACACCTCTTTCTGTTACTACTTTATACATACTGTCATCACATTCTTCCAATCGAGTCTTGCCCGTACATTATCACACACAATGGCACACGAGTGCTATTCTTTTACACCCCTTCGAACCTTATTTTCAAAACTCTCTAATTTCAGAGAATGGCTTTGTCAGGTCAACTGACATAACTTCTCGCAGCCTTTAGTCCAATTCAATAGTAGGAAACACTCTACTCTAGTGAAATAGGTCATACTGCATAAACCTTAGGTGAGTCGGTCCTTGGTACTGACACACAATTAGGAAAGCCACCCTGATGTCAACGGGTCATGCACCTAACGACATGACTTCTGTGGAAATACAAACAAACATGACAAGACACTTAAGGATCCGAAGAAAACACTTACCCAAATATAATTTTTTTACCCACATTAGAAAATGGAAATCAACCAAAACATCCTTGAAATTAGCATGGTAATGAGAGCACCACATAAGTTGAAACTATGGTAGAAGAATATTTGTCGAGAACACGGAGATGAGGGTCAGTCGCACCTGGGGGCATTAACTGCATTGATGAACATCCGAGCAGACAGGGTGCTCACTCGGCTATTGATAGAATTTTGGAATTCAGCTAAAGTGGTGTTCAAATTTGCCGACTGTGAGTTAGTACTGACATTGGAAGAAGTCACAAGTTTCACGGAGTTGCCGTTCAATAGAAGAAAGCCAGTATTGCCGTTTACTATGCCTGGTTACCGGTTCTTGGATGCCTTAGGCCTTGCCAGCAGCAGAAGCCTCAAAAGTACCGAGGATGGATCGGTGTGCCTCAACCAGATGTTCGGCAACTTTCGGCATTGTGAAAGCTACGAATGGTATTCAGGGGAGTTTCAATATGACTAATCGATGTGGGACAGTCTCAAGCCTATCACTTTCGTAATGGCACTGTCGGGATTATTGGTCTTCCCGCAGCGAAAGGGCTGTATCAACATCAACTTATTATCAGTGGTCCTGGCAAACTTCCTTGGAAATCTTCAAGCTACTTTGGTGCCGATGGAGTTAGCTGAGATGCTGAAGGCTTTGTCTACATGTGCACGAGGGTATGATTTCTTTAAGGGTTGTAAGTTGCTGCTTCAGAATGGGCTACTGAACATTTCTTTCGGTGAGGGGCCACCACTACTTCCTGGCATCAACAGTATGATCCGCAGCCACAATGAATGAATGAGACACTGGATCTCCCCACAAGGGCAAGAAGAATGGAGGGAAACACTGACCAATCTGACAGGAGAATGGATCAACTGGAAACTATCTTGGTTAGGTGGATAGGAAATCTTGAGGACACCTCTGAAATACTTCATTGAGTTGATCGGACTGGAAGGCATTCAACCATACTCACCCCTGCGGGTCCTCAGACAGTTTGGGATGATCCAAGATATGCCTCTGTGGACTAGGTTAGTGCTATACGAGGATGAGTACAATGTATAGATCCTAATCCCAGAAAGAATGCTGCAAGAAGAGTGGAACAACCTAGTGACAATGCCTATGGATAAAAACTCATGGTATACTCTTGAGTATTACGTCTAGATTAACAAAAAAGAAGAACTGGCCCGCCCAAGCAGAGAGGGTATAGCCTGGTTAGAGGACGCGGTGGTTACTTTGCAGATTTACCATGAGATACTGCCGCATTTTCTTGTGACCACGTCAATATATCGTCTGGTGGTCCCAGGATCCATTGACCACATGTTGCCACCTGTTGAAGATGATGATGGGGTAGTGGAGTGCATCCAGATAGAATCAAGCAGAGAGCCGGAAGAAGATCCAGAGGAGGAGTCTGAATTCAACGATGATGATGAGGAGTTTGAGGAAGACGCGGAGGAGAATCAGGAAGAGGAGATAGAAAAAGAGAAGGACAGGGGAAACGACTCTGGAGATGGTTATTAGAGCTGGTTCATTTCCCCTCTTTCCCACTTTATCCATAGTTTTCACTTTTACATTCCAAAAGGGCAAGTTTTCCAAGCCTATGCAGTTCTATGAAACAATGATGTAATCCTTGTTCCCACTTGTATCAGTCCAAATAATTAGTGAAAAAAATTTGCTTCGGATCTAAATTTTTCAAGTCTAAACGTTTGTCAAATATCTGCGAATTAGGCCTACCTCCGGCAATGAGGTCCCCACGAATTCTAGGAATGCGCTAGCTGTAATGCACGAAGTATCTGCTCTGTGTGATTTCCTGCTCGTATAAATGAAGAAACTGACTCTTGTTACTTTTCTTTTTCTTTCTTCTTATTTTTCTTTTGGTTTACTATTAGCCCCAAAAGAAAAGAAATTTGGTTTGTGTCGACCAAAATTGGCGGAACCACCATACAATCTAAGTTCAAAGGGAAAGATGTCAGCCACAGAAGACCCAACTGAACATGCTCTGGTCATAGCCGACAGCCCGGGGCGATCGGGGGAAAAGATAACACTAGGAATGGTGAACACATGGCCGGATGGCCCGGGAGGAGGTACAACATATTAGAGAACTGGCGCACCTGGTCGTGACAACACTTCCTCAGCCATCTAGATACCCTTATTTGGATTCAGTTCCTGATCACTTTCCTTTCACATCACGCAAAAACAGCAACACCCCAACTTCAGCTCTCACCAATCAAGTCATACCTCCATTAACGCCCGCTAACCCACCAGATCCCCCTATCCACACTCCTTACGTACCATAATACACTCAGACATCGAAAAACCTGCCTATTACTACTAACATAGCTACCCCTCTTCGTGACAGAGTCACTTTCACCATTAACCAGCACATACCTGTGGCACATGCCGCCACCCATGAGATTGACCAATACACCGAGATGGAGAGAGAAGCCAAGCGTAGGAAAGAAAAGGTAGTATCTGAGAAGTTGCAATTGTTGAGAAGGCAAATGAAGAGTCTCCAAGTTTCCCAGGGAAGTGAAAGTTTGGAAAATGAGGACATGTGTATTCATCTAGGTGTGGATATACCGGCATGGTACAAACCCCCAAAGTTCAATATCTTCGATGGGAGGGGGGACCCTCACGCACATATGAGGGCATATTGTGACAAGTTAGTTGGAGTGGAGAGGAACGAGAAGCTAAGGATGAAGTTATTTATAAGAAGTTTGACGGGTGAAGCACTCACCTGGTATACTCGACAGGATCCACGAAATTGGAGAACTTGGCAAGATATGGTAGAGGACTTCATGAAACGTTTTTGATTCAACACCGAGATCACTCTTGATCGGTTCGCACTGGTGAACCTACAGAAAAAATCATCAGAGTCATTCCAAGAATATGCACGAAGGTGGAAATCAGAGGCTGCCAGTATTTCATTAGAGTCTAGGAAGGAATATAATTTGAAAAGATCATGTGAATGATGGGACAAAAGTTCCCCGAGCTGGTCAAGATGGGAGATTTCTCAGAAATGTGCATAAAATATAGTAAAGTACAATCCATGGTAGCACTACAAGCGACCAGCAAGGCCATCCCATTAGGGTCAATCGGAAGCGGAAAGAAGAAGAAAGAGGAGGTCTCAGCAGTTGTCCCTTACTACCAACCCAACCCACATCACGGGAGCACCTCTTATTCCCCAAACAACCACTCACTACCACCCACTTATGCTCCAGTTTATAATACCTAGCCATATTACCACCCGTAACCACAATACAACATCCTCGAGCCAACAACAACCAAAACCCACAACGACAATATGCTCCTATCCAAACCACTAAACAAGAGAACCGACATGCTTATGCACCACGCCCTCGTCCCATCTTTGAAAAGAGGGGTCCTAGAACTTATACCCCAATTGTTGAGCCTGTGGCCCAATTATTCGGAAGATTGAGAAGAGCAGGATTGATACACCTAATCAAGGGAAAGTGTTCCAAAACATCCCTCCAAGTATTTTGATGCCACTAAAAGATGCGTGTACCATTCCTATGTACTGGGACATGATACTAAAGATTGTTTCAAGTTGAAAAATGAAATCGAAACCCTGATCAAGAGCGGAGCCATTCAATTCACTCCGACACCACCCAATGTGAATTGCAACCACTGCCAAATCATCGAAACCATGGAGCTAACATGATCACATTAGACAAAGAGTATGACCTGAACGGATCAATTGTCGCTATAGGAAATGCAGAAGACGCGAGGATCCCTCCTCAAAAGGTTCTAATCATTACAGTACAGTTGAGGTCTGCATTGATAGTTCCAACTTATCCGCAGCAACCTGTGGATGCTACTCGACAGGAAGAAAGTCAGGAGTACAAAATCGTCCCATGGACATACCGGCAAAAGGGAAAGGCCAAAATGACAGACTCTGCTGCAGCCCATGGTATGACTAGATTTGGGAGATGCTACGCCCCTGAAGATGTCAATCGAGGAAATCCGGGGAGAAAACAAATTCCAAGGAGGAACATAACAGACCCAGAAGCCGCTGAGTTTTGGAAACGAATGTCAAGCAAAGAGTATTTTATGTAAGAGCAGCTGAAGAAAACTCCAGCACAGATATTTATCATGGATCTAATAATGAGTTCCGACAGTCATAAGGATGCCTTGTTGAAAGTAATAAATGGGGTAAGTGTACCAAGTAACACCACTAGTGAGACATTGGCCGTGACAATTGGGAAAATGGTCGAAGCAAACATGATCACTTTTAGAAGAGGCGAACTCCCCGTCGAAGGCGCAAGTCATAACAAGGCTCTTCACATCACAGTCAAGTGCGGGGACAAAATAGTGTCCGGAGTGTTGGTCGATTGCGGATCAAGAGTCAACATTTGTCCGCTCTCCACCCTGCGGGAGCTAGGAATTCATCTGAGGGATGTCAAAGAAAGCAACGTAAGGGTGAACGCCTTTGATGGTTAGCAAAAGATGTTATCGGAGAAATTTATCTAGCTTTGCAAATCGGGCCGGTCGATTTTCCGGTGTTTCTCAAGTGACGTACATCTCCTCTTCTTACAACTTGCTGTTAGACATGCCCTGGATACATATGGCCGGGGCTGTTCCATCCACTTTGCACCAACGCATAAAATTTGAATGGGGATGCCAGGAGATCGTGGTTCATGGCTAGTGGGGCTACTCCGCCTATTTGGAGTATGTTGTTCCATTCATTGAAGGGCTGAACGGAGTTTCCTTCCATGCTGTGGAAATCATGCAGACTACTGAGATGGAGAAGGCTGATCAAAACTTGGGAATGCAGTCACCGTATAGATCCAAGATGGCTATGAGGGAGATGATGAAATATGAATTCAGGCCAGGAACAAGGTTGAGACCCATGTCAAATGGAATCATAGAGCCAATTGAACATAATGGGCAGAAAGGAAGGGCTGGCATAGGATATCAGCCTCCTGAAGAGAAAGCTTGCCCCGTTAGCTCCGAAAAAAAGATTTTTGTGCCAGATCATGTTGAAAGTCCGGGACAGAGTTCAGTACCCGAAGATGATATCATCGATGGATTGGAAAAGTTGTTCGTGATTATGATTGAAGAATGTTTTGAAGGAAATGACATCAAGACACCGGCTATCAGGGATGTCAAACCAGGGGAAGAGCTGCAGAATTGGACCGCCAGTCTATCTTTGGTTCATTGAGAGTCTTGGTAGTATGGAACTGTAAATGTTATCTTTTGAAAAGAGCACGGTCAATTGAGGCATGTACTGTGTCTGTACCTTTTTGTCATTTGCCTCTTTTGAACACTTAAGAAGTTCCCCTTATTTATAATTAGCTTTTCTTTTGAGTAATCAAACCGATAAAAAATTGCGTTCCACGATTATGACATGTAACAAAATTGTTGAGCACAATGACTCGTGTTACGAGGAGTTTGATGAGAGCATGATGCCCGACAATCTCCCGCAGGAAATCGAGCAGTTGGAAAGTCAGAAAAAGCGTAACCTGGAAGAAACAGAAGTGGTCAATCTTGGAAGTGAAGAAGATATAAAAGAAACCAGAATCAGCATTCACCTAGAAGCCGAGCAGAAGGAAAAAATGATTGAGCTCGTCTGAGAGTACGTTGATGTGTTCACATGGTCCTACGATGACATGCCAAGATTAAGCACCGACATTGTGTCACATTGATTGCCCACCGATCCTACTAGACTGCAGGTCAAGCAGAAGCCTAGAAAGTCCAAACCTTATTTAAGTTTGAGGATAAAGGAGAAGTGACCACACAGATAGAAGCAAATGTAGTAAGGGTCACCAACTATCCATGCTTTTTGGAAAACATCATCCTAGTGCCCAAGAAGGACAGAAAGATCAGAATATGTGTGGACTACCGAGATCTCAACAAAACTAGTCCAAAGGACAATTCCCCTCTGCCAAACATTCATATCCTCCTCGACAATTGTGCGAAGCATGAACTGCAACCTTTTGTGGATTGTTTTACTGGATACCATCAAATCTTAATGCACGAGGAAGATGCAGAGAAGATAGCTTTCACCACACCTTGGGGAGTCTACTGTTATAGAGTTATGTCATTCAGTCTCAAGAACGCCGGTGCCACCTACATGAGGGCCATGACGACCTTTTTCACGACATGATTCATAAGGAGACTGAAGTGTATATAGATGACGTCATCATAAACTCTCGAAGGAGATCCAAGCATTTGGATGACGCGGGGAAATTTTTTGAACGCCTACAAAGGAATAGTTTGAGGTTGAACCCTGCAAAGTGCGCGTTCGGAGTCCCCGCTGGAAAACTATTGGGCTTCATCGTAAGCAGGAACGGGATGAACTGGACCCATCAAAAATCAAGGCCATCCAAGAATTACCGCCACCAAAGAGAAAGAAAGATGTCATGTGTTTCCTGGGAAGATTGAACTACATAAGTCGTTTTATAGCCCAGTCCACGGTAATCTATGAACACAGTTTCAAGCTTTTGAAGAAAGATGCCTCCACAAAATAGGAAAAGCAGTGCCAGAAAGCCTTCGACAAAATCAAAGAGTATCTTTCAAACCCGCCAGTGCTGATTCCCCCCAAACTAGGGAAACCATTGTTACTATATTTGTTAGTCTTGGACAACACTTTCAGTTGTGTGTTGGGCAGCATGACGGAACTGAGAGAAAGGACCAAGCTATCTACTACTTAAGCAAGAAGTTCACGCCATGCAAGGCCAAGTATACCCTAATAGAACGCACTTCTTGTGCTCTGACTTTGATTGCTCAGAAGCTAAGGCACTACATGTCAGCATACACTACGCATCTGATATCTTGACTCGACTTGCTCAAGCACATTTTTCAGAAGCCAATGTCTACCGGAAAGCTAGTTAAATGGCAAATTCTCCTCAGTGAATTTGACTTTCTGTACATAACTCAAAAGGCTATCAAAGGACAAGCATTAGTCGACCACCTCGCCGAGAATCCAGCGGATGGAGATTACGAACCTCTTACTACGTATTTCCCCGATTAAGAAGTACTATTTGCCGGGGAAGATATTGCAGAATCATGCCCTGGGTGGAGAATATTATTCGATTGAGCAGCAAATTTCAAAGGAGTCGGAATTGGGCAGTCCTGATTTCAACATTTGGACAGTACTATCTATCATCGGCAAAGATAAGATTCCCTTGCACTAATAATAAGGCTGAATACGTAGCATGCATCCTTGGAATCAGAATGTCAATCGACGTGAATATCAAAAAACATTTGATCATAGGATATTACATTTGCTAATACACCAAGTCCAAGGAGAATGGTCCACCAAGAATGTCAAGATACTGTCGTACCTACACTAAATGAAGGAGCTGTGCAAGAAGTTCACAAAGATTGAGTTCAAGCACGTCCCTAGGATTCAGAATGAGTTCGCCGATGCCCTTGCAACCCTATCGTCTATGATTTAGCATCCAGAAAAAAATTGTATCAACCCTATCGAGGTAGATATCAAGGATCAACATGCCTATTGATTTCATGTAGAAGAAGAATCCGATAAACCATGGTTCCACGACATCAAGAAATTCCTTTCGACCAAGGAATACCCGGAGAATACTACTAATGGTCAAAAGCGAGCCCTCAGGAGTCTGGAAAACCACTTTTTCCTCAACGGGGATGTCCTGTACAGGAGGACCCCAGACTTAGGTTTGTTGAGATGTGTAGACGCTGCTGAAGCAACCGGACTATTGGATGAAATACATGCAGGGACATACGGGCCCTAGATGAATGGGTTCACATTCGCCAAGAAGATTTTGAGAGCTGGATACTTTTGGATGACTATGGAAAACGACATAATCATTACGTGCAGAAATGTTACTACTGCTAGATTCACAAGGATTTCATCCGGTTCTCACCAAATGAGCTAAACGTAATGGGTTCACCTTGGCCGTTCGCCGCTTGGGGCATGGACGTAATTGGACCTGTAGAGCCCGCAACATCAAACGAACATCATTTCATTTTGGTAGCTATCCACTATTTCACCAAATGGGTCGAGGAATCAACTTACAAGGTTGTCACGAAGAAGGTAGTGGCAAATTTTGTCCGAAATAATGTTGTCTGCAGATTTGGGACACCAGAGTCTATCATCACTGACAATGTCACTAAGGTCAACAGCAACCTCATGAGAGAAATCTGCTAGAAGATTAGAATCGTCCACCACAATTCCATATCTTATTGACCGCAAATAAATGGGGCAGTCAAGGCCGTCAACAAGAATATTAAGAGGATTCTACGAAAGATAGTGGACAATCACAGACAATGGCATGAGAAGCTACCTTCCGCTTTACGAGGTTATCAGACTACCATGAGCACATCCACTGAGGCAACGCAGTACATGTTGGTATACGACACTGAAGCATTGATATATGCAGAGGTTGAGATACCATTCTTATGTGTCATTCAAAAGGCAAAATTGGACGAAGTAGAGTGGATACAGGTCAGGAAGGAACAACTCATTCTCATTCACGAGAAAAGAATCGATGTAGTATGTCATGGTCAATTATATCAGAACAGGATGGCTAGTGCATTTAACAAAGAGTGAAGCCTCGCTAATTCACACCGGGACAGTTAATTTTGAAGAAAATCTTTCCCCGTCAAGAAGAAGCCAAAGGAAAGTTTGCACCAAACTTGTAAGGTGCTTACGTGGTTCGCCAAGTACTATCCGGTGGAGCTCTAATCTCGGCAGAAATGGATGGAAGAGTCAACGCGAAGCCTATCAACTCAGACGCAATCAAGAGGTAGTATGTCCGAAGACAAATAGAGTTAGGGTTTTTGAGGTAACAGAACTACGTTCAACCTGACTTCCCACGGAAGGATACATAGGCATCCCACGTAGCATTCGGCTTCTCTCCCCCCTTTCTCTTGCAATAGAAAAACCAAATATCACTTTTGTATGTTGCTCAAGAACTATGCCGACTTGATTTTCTCAGAAAGGAATACGTAGGCAATTCGGATTCAGTCCTCTTTTGTAATTGAACTACGTCCTGGCCTGATTTCATTTGGATACATAGGCTGTCTGAGTTAGACCCACATTCTCAATCTCATCATCTCATCATCTTGCATCTATTGTAATCGAACTACGCTTTGACCTTATTCCATTTGGATACAGTTGCCTGAGATAGGCTCGGTCATCTTCATCATATTTCATCATAACCCACAAACTATGTTCAGACCTAATTCTATTTTTGATATGTAGGCAACCTGAAAGGGTTCTGTCTTAACACTAGGAAAACCTTTGTAATGCATTAGCTCAAATTAGGTCGCAGTCGCAACAGCAAGCAGTCGCGTTATCAAGGGCGTCTTAAAAGTCAACATCAAAAGGACAAAATTTTCAAGAGGATACACTTGCGTGTGGAGAGCCTTTTCATAACGTTTCATAATCCCAAACGACGACATTTGCCTTAAAAACACGTTATTTTTGAAATTTTTTCTAAAACAAAACATATGTATATACCGTAATTTGTTGCATCTATTGGACTTCGTGGTATGATCATGTTCAAGGATAAATAAAACCAACATTGTGGTCGACACAAACCAACTTCCCCCCTACTAAGAAGTTTTGTTTGAGTGTAGGGTCAACAGGGAGTAAGGAAGCACTGGACCACACTAGGGCAAATGACGGATCCGCCACTTGCCTAAAATCATCCCTCTTTCTCCTTTACTCGAATATTTCTGGTATAGATAAAGCTAACTATTGAAGCCTTTGCAGGTACCTTGGAATCAGATGGCTGATACGGAAACTTGTACATAGCAAGAATCTAACTCAATCAATCGGAGCGTCCTGTAGAAATCGAACGTCAGCTTCGCCAATCGACGTCTTGTATATAGCAAACTGTCAGCTCAATCAATTGGAGTGCGCTGTACAAATCGAGCGTCGACTTCGCCAATCGAAGTCATGTATATAGCAAACCGTCAGCTCAATCAATCGGAGCGCCATATACAAATCAAACGTCGGCTTTACCAATCGGAGCCTTGAATATAGCAAACTACAAAATTTTCCAAAAAGGAAAATCACATCATCACTCCGTCGCAACGGACACCGGAATAGACAATCGCAAACCCCGTCACAGACATTCTGCCAATCGATGGCTGCAACCTAGCTTTGCAGTCAAGAGTATCTGTTGGGCATGCTATTATTGTTACTTTTAATGTTTTATCATTTTTTTCATGCATCTTTAGAAATGATTACGGTTTTAATCAATCACTCTCAATAGGAGATTACTTTACACTTCAGTACGAAGCTCTCCCAACAAGGGGAGACACACTCTACCAATCAAACTCTCCAAACAAGCGGAGACATTTCTCAGTGTAAAGCTCTCCCAGTTAGAGGAGACACACTTTACCAATCAAGCTCTCCCAACAAGCTTAGACAATTTTCAAATGCTCCGACAGCTCCGATACGGTACACAGCCCGATTAACAAATCGAGTCAGGATTAAGTATCCCATCATCCCAATCCCCAACAACGGCTCTCCGGCAGCCAAGCATCATCATTCCTGCATCATTTACATCGCATCTTAATATATGCTACATTACAATATATTGGTATGCATGTATTTCATTCGTTTTGCAGGAACAAGCACTGCAACATTGAACTTTTTCTTAGCAGCAGACCGAACTACAATGCTCTAGGGACAAGCAACCCAGTAGCGGGCATACGATCCCAATTCAAGACGATCAGCAAGCTCAAAATTTGAATCATTCAAAGTGGGCCACAATATTCAAGCTACCATGAGTTACTAATCTTTCGTCTCGCCGTATCGTCGCAATATGATACTGGGACAATTCCTGCGAGTGCCGCTTCCCCAAAGTCCTTACTCCAGAACTATATGAGGCTTGATCCTCGTTCAGAGCAAGTTGTGCAAGCAATTCAAAGACAGAATTCGGCCTAACATTCCCAAATCTTTCTAGATGCTTCCTCAACTCAATCCTGCTATTCACCATCTCCATTTCCTACAATACTTGCCTGGAAGTTGGGACAAAATTGGCTTTGGTTAAATTTCATTACCCGAAAACTCTTTAATCATCTACGGTCAAGAAGGGGCATCTATTGACGACCAATTTTGACCCTCACCTTTTAAATTAATTTAGTTACACTTAATAATTTACAAAAAAAAAAAAATTTAAAGTATTTTCCAGTAATGAATATCTATTTTTCACAGATTAACCAAGCATTAGGTTTTAAGTTAATCACATAGCATTGACATTATGTAATTACAAATATATTTACTATATTAGGATTATTTAAATAATTGCTACACGTAGGTTCTATAATTAATTTAATAGATTACTCTTTAATTTCTGGTTAATTAGATTACTATGTGAAAATCCAAAAAATGAGTAATAAAATTTAGGAAAAGGAAGTATTGGTAGTATTTAATAATTATAATTTTACTATATTTTATTAAAAATAATTATATTTATTTAAATTAATTTCAAAAGGGTAAAAGGCCAAAGGGTTATAATTGCAATTTCTTAATTAAACATAGAGTGGCTATTCTTTGAATAAATTTCAGCCCAATTATCAAGTCCAAAGCGAAATTTGACCCCAGACCCAATTCCCTTCTCTCCACCTTGGCAATCTCCATCACCTCTTCTAGACCAATGAGATAACGCCACATCATCCGTATCTCCCACTCACAAAGAAAACACAATTGAATTTGGATCATTGGTCTATCCTGTAAACGGTCCGTATTTAATCCTCACTTTTTTATTTTTTCTCTTTAGTCCTATTCCCCTATCTTAAACCTAAAGACGACCACCCCTATCTCCCAAATAGTAATCGCTCTAACACGAACCCAGCCGCCTCACTTTCCCTTTTCTCTCCCTTTTCTCCCAAAGTTACAGGCTCAAATCAATCAAAAACCTTGCACTAATTCGTGCAAGGTCATGAATCCATCAGGAAATCATCCATCTTGTCTCCTTTGCCTGCGATTCTCGCTAAACCTTTCCCATTTCACCTATAAAATTTGAAACTCCAAAGCTTAACCCTAGACTCAAAGACGAAAGATCAAATTATTTAGTTCTGTTATGTTCTTTCAAATCGGAGCATGCATGAGCATATCTAAGAATCTGATCATGGTTACTCAAGGTCCAGAGGTCAAAATAAATGACCTCTGGACATTGAAGCTTTATCCGACGGTCCTTGCCTTCAACGGTCAATCTCTCCCCCCTTAGGTAAAACCCTCACTGATTTCCACCTTTGTCTCTTAGATTTCCACTCGATTTTGCTTGCATCAACTGGTAATCCTCACTGTCTACCACCAAGTCTGAATCTGTTGAAAACCCTAGGTTTCAATAGCCACTATAAATAGGAGCCTTCAATGCTCTTACCTAATACGACCAACCACCCAACACTGAAAAAAATCACACACACAGACACAAACGCTTTCAATCATCTAAGAAATTTAGAGTTCAAAGGCTAGGTTTTCTTAATTTTATTTTCTTTTGTTTGCTGAGTATTGGAACTTGTTCAAACTTGAGGTTCCTGGGGTCTTAAGCAATTGAGATAGAGCCTTCGTGTGGTGGTCTGCTCTCAAAAACGTCAGCACATCTCTCATCCTTCTCTTTTCTTCATCTCCCTTGAATGCTACAAATATGTTAGTTATATTTTGAGTATTACTGTTGTTTTATGGTATTCAGTATGTTAATGTTTGTGATATGTTAGTCAAATATCCACGTGTGATTATTTGTCCTGCTTTTGAGTCTTTAATCTATGATTGATTAAACCATTAAATGATTCCTACTGCTCTTTGTTCTTGAATTTCCAATAGTCTACATGTTTAAGTTATTATGTATTCAAGTTCACATGAACTTCATAGCTTTTCATTGACCTGCAGTAACCTTTATCCTAATCTTTTTGCATCTATGTAGTTTGTGAGTCTTGAAGTTGAGCTTATTATTTCATAACCATGACTGAGATGAATCTGATGGTGTTTAAGTTTATATCCTCTATCCGTTAACGTTAAGCATAAACTCTAAGTGTTTATATGTTTTCTTCTCTACTTATGTTTGTTAAACTATTTCTGAGTTGCCACTATGGTCTTTTACTTTGTCTAGTTGTTGTTGCTTCTATTGACCTAATCTTGTTTGGATTAAACTTTATTCTCTTCTCCAAGTAGTCCTATTATACACATTTTTTAAAAACTAAGTTATCTTTCCTCATAACACAACCATGATCCTGTTTCTTTTCATTGTTATAAAAGACTGACAAATTGTTAGGGTGGATTTGATTGTTTTCTTGATTAGTTAGCATCTTCAGCTACATGCTCAATCTAAAACTTACTTGGTATCATACTTCCTATCTCTAATCCTATAGGGTTATAATTGATATTTGAAAAGTTGACATGCATTTTATCTTTTAAGATTATCTTCTCGAGAAAAGCAGGACCTAGTTACTCTGCTGTAACCAAGTGATAACATGTGAAAATAGAAGCGTGACAATTTCAAACTTAGATACTAATTTAGACTTAGGTTTGAGTTAAACCTGTTTTAATGCAATGCCTTTTCTTTATTTGTAACTCTTTCTCCTCATGACATGCTTAATCTAATTCTATAAATGTGTAAAGTTTCCCCTGTCTACAGAAAATGATTAGTGTATTTGAAGTGTTCAAGTAGCTAACTGAATACTGCATGTTCTTGTTTAATTCCTGATTTCACACCTTGTCCAGAACCACTCCAGTCCTTTCCCTATTGTTTATTTTAAAACCAAATTTGACCCCCTAAAACCTTATAAGGAGCTTTACTGATGCTATATGAACATGATGATTTGTTTTGAAGCCAACACTATTAGGAGTATGATTCTGTAGAAATCTATAGAGATTCAATGTTTTAATCTGTGAATTTGTAGACCTATTGATGGAGTTAATCTTGTCCTAGATATCTTTGATAACCTCTGTAAATGGTTAGCCCTGACTGTGTTACATGAACCTTCGTTGATGACCTTTAAAGTGTTAAAGTAGTATTATCAACCTATGTATGTGCTAAAAGCAAAACAAATCATATCACACTAGGTTTTCCAGAAACAAGAACCTCTATATCTGTTGAGTTGTTACTGTATAACGTTGCCTTTCCTTGGAATATTGTTTTGCTCTAATGTTCAGATCTTTGTAGTATGCTTATGATGCTTCTGCTCCTCACCTGTATATCTTTTAAAGTCAGATCATTAGCTTCATGTGATATATGTTTGTATGGTATCCAATGTAGACTATATGTTCTTATCTTAGGATGGAAAGTATATTTTTGTGGTAAGTAATGCTATAGCATATATTGTACATTGAAAGGGCCTCATTGGAATTTAAACATGTAAGGAAAACATGTTGTTAGTACTTAAGGGTATTTGGGAGTGGAGTTTGGCTCTAGGTTGGGCTGCCCTCCCCGACATAAGCATTGCCCTGGGCCTTGGGTCCCTTGGGAACTTTGAAGTGTTAGGGAATTCAAGGGAGCATCGACCTTGAGTAGAACTTCCTTCTTAGCCCTCAATTCATTGACACATTTAGTCTTTGGGGATTTAATGTTTAATGACAACGAAAGATTTTCAATGGGAATTATTTTCTAAGTAAAACCGCCATATTAATATAATTTCCCACAGCATCGATTATTTTCTTGTTCCAATTATTGTCTGTATACATGTCATATATATTTGAATATGTTGAGAATGTGGTATATACTTCTAATGACCTTCTTTCTTTTTGGGCATGTATACATTGGGGCCTGCTGAGTTCCTACGAAAAATCAGGCCAAAACTAGCTTCACTGCATTTTCTGAAGTGTCCAGTCAGCTATAGCCGCACTTCTCAATTGATGGGCCTATCTTATTGAGGCCAACCATTAGAGTCCACTCCTCTCTCCCTTACTTCTTTCGTTACTGTTCATTATTTCTATAGCCTAGTTTACTGCTTCATTATCTTCGCTTACTACCTTTGTCGTTTTATCATATTTCATTATCATGTATTCAACACTCATATATTAGATAATGTGCTTTATCTTCATGCTTTATACCACATGAAACATAGGTAAACTTTAGCTAATATAAGAGTTAAAGGGAATAAGTTAGTAATTAATCTTCGACCTGCTAATTATAACTTATTCATCTTGTACATTCACCTCTCTTAAAGGTTTTTTTTGACGTTCAGGCTCTAATTAAAAACAACAACCCCTTTTCAAGAGAAATTGGAAAATGAATTGCCGGTCTTTGCTAATAGGGAATCAAAACCAGATTTTTTCGTGAAAACAATAATGAACTGTTACCCAAATGAATTTTCAAAGATTCACCTTTTTCAGAATTTTTAAAACTAAGGTACATTTAGAATCACTTTTCTTACGAACATCTTTTAAAATTATACAAGCATCTAATTGTTTACATTAATTACTTTCATAACTTAATTATTACAAGCCTTAAAATATAGACTACTTTCGAAACTCTCTTAACCTTCAATAACTTTTATTTTACAATCTCACATCCCTCCTAACTCTTACATATATACTCCCTTTAATATATAGTAAGCCATGCCTTAGTAGTAATAAAGCATAGTATAAATAACTAATTCCTTAATATTAGTCTAAGTCCTATGGAGCTACCTCAGGTAGATTTTAAGGGGTGCCTAAGACCTTCCCCTTAGAAGAACAAGAACCCTTATCCATAATTTCACCGGTTTGTAGACCTGTAAGGAATATAACTTAGTAATTAAATAGGTACCCTAGTATACCTTTAAATTTTGTGGCGACTCTCTTTCATCAACAACAGAGAAACCACAAGTTGAATCCTGTCTTGACTAGTGCAAAATAGGGCGCAACACATGGTAACACGCTCCCATTTCCATTCGGGAATCTCAAGTCTTTGAATCAACCCACCCGGCCTCTGATGCTCATAATTCACTTGTTGATAATTTAGGCACCGAGCTACATATTCCACTATGTCTTTCTTCATTCACCTCCACCAATAGTGCTATCTCAAATCCTGATATATCTTAACGGCACCTAGATGAATAGAGTACCGTGAACTGTGGGCATCCTAAAGAATCAACTCACGAAACACATCCACATTGAGCACACATAATCGATCCTGCATCCGCAACACACCATCATCTCTAATAGAAACCTCCTTGGCATCGCCATGCTGTACCATGTCTTTAATGACAAGCAAATGGGGGTCGTCATACGGACGCTCACTGCTGCGATCATTTGAAGAAGACTGAGAAACCATGCTAGCAAGAACCCGACTAGGCTCCGATTAATCCAATCTAACAAACTGGTTGGCCAAGGCCTGAAATATAGGGCTAGTGGTCTCTCTACTGCCGGTAGATATGCCAAACTGCCATACTCCCCGCCTTTCGACTCAAGACATCGGCCACCACATTGGCCTTCCTGAGATGATATAGAATTGTGATATCTTAGTCCTTAAGCAACTATAACCACCCCTGCTGCCGCAAATTAAGGTCCTTCTGTTTGAACAGATGCTGTAGACTCCGGTGGTCGGCATAGACCTCGCAAGGAACACAGTACAAATAGTGCTGCCAAATCTTCAAGGTATGAACAATATCTTCCAACTCCAAGCCGTGGATAGGATAATTCTTCTCATGAACCTTCAACTGGCAAGACGTGTAGGCAATCACCCTGCCAACTTCTATCAACACCGCGAAAAGGCCAATTACGTGACGCATCACAGTACACTGTGTAAGACCTCAAACCCGTAGGAAATACAACCACTGGGCTGTAATCAAAGTAGTCATGAGCTTTTAAAAGCTCTCCTCACACTCCTCGGACCATCTGAAAGGAGTACCCTTCTGGGCCAATCTGACCATAGGTCAGCAATGGATGAGAGAGGCTCTACGAATTGGCGGCAATACCCGGCAAAAATAAGAAAACTCCAGATCTCAGTAGCTAAAGATGGTCTAGGCCAATTATGCATTAATTCAATCTTCTTCGGATCTACCTTGATCCCATTACTCGACACTGCATAACCCATAAATGCCACCAAATAAAGCCAGCATTCACACTTTGAGAATTTTGCATACAACTTCTTTTCTCTCAAGGTCTGGAGCACAATCATCAAATGCTGCTTATGATCCTCCAGCTGCGGGAGTACACCAAGATGTCGTCAACAAACACAATGATGAATGAATCAAGATAGAGCTGGAATACACTATTCACCAGGTGCATAAATGTTGTTGGGGGTATTGGTCAGCCCAAATGACATCGTAAAGAACACGTAGTGACCATACCAAGTCCTGAAAGCAGTCTTTGGGTTATCCGGATCCTGAATCTTCAGCTGATGATACCCTGACAATAAATCAATCTTTGAGAACACTCTGGCACCCTGTAGCTGATTAGATAAGTCATCAATGCGTGGCAATAGACACTTCTTCTTCACTGTAACCTTTTTCAACTACCGATAATCAATACACACGCTCATAGAACCATCCTTCTTCTTCCCAAACAGAACTGGATCACACCAAGGTGACACACTAGGCCGAATGAAATCCTTATCAAACAACTCTTGCAACTGCTCCTTTAGCTCCTTCAACTCCTCTAGGGCCATATGATATGGTGGAATAGAAGTGGGCTGAGTGCCCGGCAACAAATCAATACCAAAATCAATATATCTATCGGGTGGCATGACTCGGAAAATCTGCCAGAAATACATTTCGATAGTCTCTCATAACCGGAACTGACTCAACGGTAGGAGTATCAACACTGACATCTCTCACAAAGGCTAGGTATGCCTCACACCCCTTCTCAACCATCCGTTGTGCCTTAAGGAATGACACAACCCTACTAGGAACGTAATCCAAAGTACCCCTCCACTCCAACTGCAGTAAACTTGGCATAGTCTATGTCACTGTCTTGGCGTAACAATCCAGAATAGCATGATAGGACGACAACCAGTCCATGCCCAAGATAGAATCAAAGTATACCATACTGAACAATAGATCAACTCTTGTCTCAAAACTACCAATAACAACTAAATACGAACGATACACACAGTCAACAACAATAGAATCTCCAAAAGGCATGGACACATAAACAAGAGAACTCAAAGAATCACGAGATATACCACAATACGGAGCAAAGTAAGATGATACATATGAGTAAGTGGAGCCTAGATCAAATAAGACTGATGCATCTCTATGACAAACCGAAACAGTAACTATGTTTGTCTGATGCAACCACCTCCGTCCTACCCGGAAAAGCATAACATCTGTCCTGGACTCTGCCTCTAGGGAGAAACGTACCTGCCTGACCTCCACCCCTATCTGGCTGTGCAGGTGGAGTGGCAACTGGAGCAGTAACTACGGCTTGGGAAGTCTGGGCCCCTTGTGGAATACGTGGAGCCTAAGTACCCAATGGAGGTGCGCCCCTCCTGAGTCTGGGGATGTCCCTCACCATATGACGAGTATCACCACACACATATTAAGCTCTTAGAGGATGTGGCTACTGAAAGTGGCTTAGGCCTAGTCGGCAGGACTGACCGCTGAAAGCATCCTGTGCAGGAGGTGCACTAGACAGTGGCAATGCATAATGGAAGTAGCCGGAATTCCACCAGAAGCTAAAGGCGTTGAATAAAATTGTAGACTCACATAGCCTCTACCATGACGGGCTGCAACTGGGGCACAGACACCACTATATCCACCAGAATCTCGAGGCATCTTGGCCTCCAAATCCTCTCCCCGCATACCCTCCAATATTTCTGCGATCTCTACCACCTGCTGATATGGGGTATCTGTCTCCAACTCTCAAGCCATGCTGAATCTAATACCATAGTTGAGCCACTAGAAACCAAGGCAAGTGCATGTCAGGACAACTCACTGAATTTGACAGCATACTCTGACACTGTCATGGTACCCTGGTGCAGCTTCTCAAACTTTGCGCGCCATACGTCCCGTAGGCAATAGGGAACAAACTCTCTCAAGAACATCTCTGAAAACTAAGCCCATGCAACTGATGCTACATTGTTGAGCTACCCTCTTCATAAGCCCCCCAGCTCTGATACGCTGGTCCCGACAGCTGGCATGTAGTAAAAGCAGCCCCGCTCGTCTCTGCAATAGCCATGGTGCAAAGAATACGATGGAATTTCTCTAGAAAGCCCTGTGCATCCTCTGTAGCTAGGTTGCTGAAAGTAGGAGGATGGTACTTGTTGTACCTCTCAAGTCTAAGCTGCTCCTCATCAGATGCTGCTGCCCTAACCTAAGGCTGAACCGGAATAACCGACTGCACTGGTATAACCTTTAGGACATGATCAACATGGACCTGCTGCCCTGGGATACGGGCCGCAGGGATCTGAGCTCCTGCCCTATCCTATGATGTGGCGGGTGCATGTGGGATCAACCCCACCTGAGCTAGAGTACCAAACATGCTTAAGAACTACGAGTGTCTCCTGAATTGCAGAGGTGGCAACAGGCGCCTCAGGTACCTACCCCCCGACTGGAGCTACTGGTGGCTCCTCTGTTGCAGCTCTGGCAGGTGCTTTAGTTACACCACGTGCTCCTCCTCGGCCTCTGCCCCGGCCCTGGCCTCTCGCAGCTTTAGCAAGGGACGCGAGTGTATGAACATCGGATCCAGCAGTATGTGTCCTCACCATCTGTGAGAGAATAGAAAGTCAAAGATTCAGAATTTCGACATCAACAAATTCGCACGATAAGGAATCAAAGAAGTGAAGTTTCCTAATAGTTCCATAGCCTCTCAAAGATAAGTACAGACATCTCCGTACCAAACTACAAGACTACTAAACTTGCTTATGAATCGTAACACCTATGAACCTAGAGCTTTGATACCAACTTGTCACGATCCTAATCTCCCTCCGTAGGATGTCGTGTAGGCACCTAGTCTCTAAGACTAGGTAAGCCTAATATACATAAAGAAATAACAAAAATAATATAGAACTTCAAATCTAAACCAATTAGCTATCATAAAATAACTCCACAACACAGATGACAATAACTCCCAAAATCTGGTGAGTCTGAGTAATAAGCTCTACACGAGTAAACTGAAGTATCCCTAGTACATCACTATCAAAATAAGAGCATGCAATAGCAAGACAAGGACGTAGGGTGACTCCAAGGCCTGAGAATGCCGGCAAGTATACCTTGAAGTCTCTGATCCGAAAGCTCAACTCACTGGTGCCTAGCCTGGTATGAGGTACCTTGATCTGTACAAAAAGATGTGTAGAAGTGTAGTATGAGTACACCACAACGGTACCCAGTATGTATCATGCCTAACCTTAGTAGAGTAGTGACGAGGTCAGTCCAAGACACCTACTGGAACAAATAAAGAAGCTGAACAGGTATGGTACAGTATAATAATGGAGACAAGGAAATGATACAATGAAGAAACACAACAAGATAAGCTACACAAAAATTAATGCAATAAAGGCATCAAGGGAGGAACGCATAATAAGAACACCAAGGAAATAATGCAAACAAACACAAGTGATGTAAATGAAAGATAACATCAAGAATCACGTTCGAGGTACTGCCAAATATCTCATTTCACAACCACAATCACAATCTTTCCTTATATCACAGTGGGATCCTTAGATTTAGTTATGAGAATCATTTTTCCCGAAATAGCTACCCGCGTTTTAGCCCACCTTATCACACCGCGTGACTTCAAGTAGTTCCCTTACTAGCAACACGTGTGTCAAGCCCACCTGGTCACCGCATGCGTATCAACCCCATCTTTATACCATCATATGCGTATCAGTATAACAACGTATCACAACTCACACCTCAAGAGTCTCAACCATAAATAGCCCATGGCTCAACCACAATATGTACAAGAGTCTCAACAATAGCATTTGAAAGTGAATAGCTCAACAAGAATAGTATTTCAATAATTGACAACTTTGCCTCTATGTGATCACAGATTTTACAACTTCAACACCTAAACTCACAATAAGACATTTCCAGAACTAACAACTTCAAGTAAGGTAACTCAACATTCAAATAATTAAGAAGGCAATAAGGAAACAATTTCAACTAAGCATGTATGGGAAATAACATGTAACAGATGGGACAAGCATTAACAATGTCGGATAAAGCATGCAAGGAAGGATGAACGATGATGGATATAACATGTTATGACAATTCGATTAAAGGCATGAAAAGAATCTACATAGCTTAAACCGGTCAATTACCATGTATAGCCCATGTACCCACTCGTCACCTTGCGTACACAGCTTTCATGTGCCACAAATGACAGAAAACAACTCTAATCCTAAGGGGAAAGTCCCCCCTCCCCCACAAAGTTAGGTAAGATACTTACCTCAAACACGCTAACTCGATCCACTAGTAAGCCCTTTTCCGCGAATATCCGACTCTGAACGGCTCAAATCTGGCCAATAACTTTATACCATACAAACCTTAGGAAACTATTCCGGATAATAAAGTTGCAATATTTAAAGAAAATCAAAAAGTCAGCTCAAAAAGTCAACCCCGAGCCCCAGCGTCTCGAAACCCTACCAAACATACAAAATCAGAACAGCCAATCAATAACGAGTCCAACCATACTAAAATTATTCATCTCCGACCTCAAATTGACCGTCAAGTCCTTAAAATATAGCTTATGAAGTTTTCATAAATTTCCCCCAATTTTTCCAACTCATAACACTAATTCATGTATAATAGTCAAATCCGAGTTAAAATCACTTACCCTGATCAACTCCTTGAAAATCCCTCAATAACTCACCCAAAACCGAGGTCTCTAACTTAAAAGATGAAAAATAAGAACAATCGATCTGCCCCATTTCTGCGAGTGGTTTCGCTTCTGTGGCTCCACACCTGCGGAAAATCCATCGCAGGTGCGGCTCTTACTTAAACCATGGACTTTTGCATCTGCGGATAAGAGACGCCACTATGGTTCTACTTCTGCAGAGCATTGACCGCTCATGCGAGCAGGTTTCTGCTGTGCGGTCCAATACCAAAGGCCCCGATTCCGCATATGCGGATGCGCATCTGCGCGCCACACTCGCACCTGCGGAGTCAGTGCTCCTGTCCAAACCTCGCTTCGGCGACTCTAAGGTCACATCTTCGGTGCCTCACCTGCGGCCCAAAGTGCGCAGGTGCGATTGCACCAGACTAAGCAGTGTTTCAACAATCAACCAAGTCTAAAATGATTTCGGATTATATCCGAATCACATCTAGGGCCCCTGGGACCCCGTCCAAACATGCCATCAAGTTCCAAAACACATAGCGAACCGACTCGAGGCAAAAACTCACATCAAACAACATTGATTCTACGAATCACAACCCAATTCAAACCTATTGAAACCATGAACATCTCATAGCAAACCAACTCTGATTGACCTCAAATTTTGCACACAAGTCATAAATGACACAACAGACCTATTCTAACTCGCGGAATCGGGATCAGACCCCAATAACAATAAATCCAACTCAAGATCAAACTTCTCAACCTTCCAAACCTTCAACTTTCTAACTTTCGCCAATTCAATCCAAAACGACCTACGGACCTCCAAATAAATATCTGAACACGATTCTAAGTCCAAAATCACCATATGAAGCTACCGGAACCGTCAAAGTTCTATTCTGAGTCATCTACACAAAAGTCAAACTCCGGTCAACTCTTTCAACTTAAGCTACAAAATTTGGGACTAAGTGTCCCATTTCACTTCAAAACTCACCCAAAACCAAACCAATCGCCTCGACAAGTCACATAACCATAATATAATATAGAGGAGGCAATAAATAGGAAAAACGGGGCTAAAATACTAAAAATGACCAGCCGGGTTTTTACAAACAGTCAACATATAGGCCATTACTGTAGTAGTTGCCGAGCATCCGCAAGTCAAAAACACAATGCGTCTCCTAACACGCACACCCTTCTCAGGCGATGCCATGAGGTACTAACATCCTCTAAACATCTGAAACCTCCCATACCGTCTAGAACTCATGACCTTCCTTTCAAAAACCGAACCGCAACTTTAACCATGAAATCTCAATTCCCACGCGATCTACCTTCTCTATCATGCTATCATAAGAAAACACGAGGATCCCATTCTCAAATATGAATCACAAGTAGGATAGACATCCTATCTAGTAAAAACCTTCCGCTAACTCAATCCCGTAGAACAAAATAAAAACACATAACGAACTCTCCATGTAGGTAGAGTACATCAAACACACTAACTCAATCCCTAGTAAGCCGTTTTTCGCGAATATCTGACTATGAACGGCTCGAATCTAGCCAATAACTTTATACCATAAATACAAACCATAGGAAACTATTCCGGATAATAAAGTTAAAATCTTTAAATAAAATCAAAAAGCCAACTCAAAAAGTCAACTCCGAGCCCGCGTCTCGGAACCCCACCAAACGTAAAAAATCAGAACACCCAATTAATAACGAGTCCAACCATCCTAAAATTATTCATTTCTGACCTCAAATCGACCTTCAAATCCTCAAAATATAGCTTATGAAGTTTTCACAAATTTCCCCAACCTTTCCAACCCCAAAAACTAACTAAATTATAAGACAATGATGGATTCATGTATAATAGTCAAATCCGAGTTAGAATCACTTACCCCGATCAACTCCTTGAAAATCTGTCTCAAAATCGCCCAAACCGGAGGTCTCTAACTCAAAAGATGAAAAATGGGAACAATTGATCTGCCCCATTTCTGCCCAGTGGTTCTGCTTCTGTGGACAATCAGACGCTTTTGCAGCTCCGCACATGCGGAAAATCCATTGCGGGTGTGACTTTCACTTAAGCCATGGACTTCCGTATCCGCAGACAAGAGACGCCTATGTGGTCCCGCTTCTACGGAGCACTAACCGCTCATGCGAGCACGTTTCTGCGGCACACGGTCTAATACCAGAGGCCCAGATTTCGCATCTGCGGATGCACATCTAGGCGCCACACTCCGCACCTGCGGAGTCAGTGCTCCTATCTAAACCTCGCTTCTGCAGCTCTGAGGTCGCATCTTCGGTGTCTCACCTGCGGCCCAAAGTGCGCAGGTGCGATTGCACCAGACTCAGCAGTGTTTCAGCAATCAACCAAGTCCAAAATGATTTCGGATTCAATCTGAATCACATCTAGGTCCCCCGGGAGCCCGTCCAAACATGCCATCAAGTTCCAAAACACATAGAGAACCGACTCGAGGCCAAAAATCACATCAAATAACATCGATTCTATGAATCACAACCCAATTCAAACCTATTGAAACCGAGAACATCAAACTTCCTAAACTAAAACCGATTCATAGCAAACCAACTTCGATTAACCTCAAATTTTGCACATAAGTCATAAATGAAACAACAGACCTATTCCAACTCCCGAAATCAGGATCCAACCCCAATATCAATAAAGTCAACTCACTGTCAAACGTTTCAACCTACTAACATTCGCCAATTCAATCCAAAACGGCCTACGGACCTCCAAATCAATTCAGAACACGCTCCTATGTCAAAAATCACCCTATGAAACTACCAGAACCGTCAAAACTCTATTCGGAGTTGTCTACACAAAAGTCAAACTCCGGTCAACTCTTTCAACTTAAGCTTCAAACTTTGGGACTAAGTGTCCCATTTCTCTTGGGAACTCACCCGAAACTAAACAAACCGTCCCGGCAAGTCACATAACCAAAATATAATATAAAAGAGGCAATAAATAGGGAAAATGAGGCTAAAATACTTAAAATGACCAGCCAAATCGTTACAAACAGTCAACATCTAGGCGATTACTGTAATACTTGTCGAGCACCACAAGTCAAAAACATAATGTGTCTCCTAACACGCACACCCTTCTCAAGCGATGCCATGAGGTACTAACATCCTCTATACATCTGAAACCTCCCATACTGTATAGAACTCATGGCCTTCCTTTCAAAAACCGAACCGCAACCTTGACCATGAAATCTCAATTCCCACATGACGTACCTCCTCTATCATGCTATCATATGAAAACACGAGGATCCAATTTTGAACTCGGAATCACAAGTAGGATAGACATCCCCATTCGTGTATAGTACATCAACCGCAAGTCGTGGCCCAACCATCACAAACTCCTCGAAACCTATTTGTACATAATCAAGTCACTAGAACTACATCCCTCTAAATTAACCAAGTCACGTAGACTTCCCAAAAGCAGAAGTACCTCAACATGAAAATGCATGCACTGAAGAACCCTTTAATAAATCTGAAGCTGCTTCTTTCACCTTTCAAATACCGCAATGTAGTATCAATAATGATATAGAAATACTGCAAGTCTTTCCACCATCCAATGCAAGCCCTAAGTCTTATCCATATGCAAGTTCAAAAATCACTAAATACCACATATGAGTCCTAAGCCTGTTGGAACATTCTTGAAAGTCATTCACCTAGCTCTAATCACCAATGCGTAGCCATTACGCACCCAACAACCCACATTCCACCAGCACATTAATATCCCAAAGAAGCAATCCAAGGATTCCTTTTTCTGTGCATACTACATCCACAACGGGTATCAAACCTAAATCATCCCAAGACCTCTACATGCCCATAAGGCATAGTACATCATATATTTAACAGATCTCATGCTCGAATCTTCCTCGAGGAAATCTTTCTCAAATCATAGCTAACCGAAAAGCGCATCCTAGTCCAAGAACAAATATAACACATGACCATGGAATATGATCGTCGATAGTAGACTTCCCCACTTGTATCATAGCCATAGTACACATCATCAGATAGCTATGTTACTCTTCTTTCATAACTACCATGATATCATTCTGCTATCCAACTGAATTCTTCATAAACGCATGTAATCACTAGTCATAAAACACTCTAAAGACTCTGCCAAGAGCATACTCATCCCTGTGATAGTCGCGCGAACCTCATCAAATGATTCAAACTCCATTCGTAGAACAGGAACCTCCTCAAAACCTGATTCCGAGTCCATTTATCCAAATGTCAAACCTTGGTCAACTCTTCCAACTTCAAGTAACAAAATCGAGAGTCATTCTTCCAAATCAATCATGAACTACTCAAAAATAAAAAATTACCATATACGCAAGTTATAATACTTCATATGAAGTTACTCAAAGTCTCAAACCACTAAATGAAACGATAAAGCTCAAAACAACCGGTCGGGTCCTTACACTTGATGAAATGTCTCATCGTGAATACTCCACTCGTGATATCATCTAGGTTTATATGTTTACCTTTGACGTTGTTTTGTTGGTTGATGTTCCATAGTATATATATATATATATATATATATGATGTATTGGAAGTAACATTCATAATGTTGTTCAGCAAGCTAATGAATTTACGTTATTCTAAATTGTTTTTGACTGAATTGAGTAATGAGCCTCAGAGATATTCTTATGTAATACTCACACTCTCTCTCTCTCTCTCTCTCTATATATATATATATATATATATATATATATACACACACACACATACGCCACTGGAGTTGGGGACGTTATTACGTTATATTTATACCATAGCGGTCAGGAACACTATTGTTATTACATATATACCACAACAGTCGGGGATGTTATTACATTATATCTATACCACTATAGTCGGGGACGTTATTATTATTACATATATACCATTGCAGTTGGGGACATTATCACATTATATCTGTACTACTGCCGTTGGGGACATTACTATTGTATGTACATGTATATATATATATATAGACACCCCCCCCCCCCC
>MCJB01011542.1:0-45399 GCA_002018475.1 Nicotiana obtusifolia | reverse complement strand
CCCCCCCCCCCCCGACTGAGCTATAATCAATTGGGAACGGCCCAATATGGCACATACACTATATTATGATTACCACCACCAAGCTATAATCGGTTGGGAATGGCCCTATATGGCACGTGTAATGTATTTTAAGTGAAGGAATGAACTTAATGTATGACCATCCCAAGTTCTTTAGTAACAATCCCAGAATGAGCTCCACATAGCGATCTAACGATATCTTCTGAAAAACTCGAAAAAATGTTCAAAACGACTTAAATACTGTAAAACTTAATATGAGTTCGTGTAGGATGTTTCAGAATCTTCTGAAGTATTTAGTTTATTTCATTCCATTTGTCTGTTATTGTCTCAACCCGAAACCACCAGCCAATCGTAATGGCGCCTAACTCACTTGCTAGGCAAGCAAAAAAGATAAAATGACAAAAATAATACAAGTCTAAAGACATAAACATAATATAACAACGTCGATACATATCAAATCCCCTAGAACTGGTAAATACAGAGTCATGAGATCTAAAATTGAAATACAAGTCTAAAATACCAAATAACAATACTATATGAATGTAAGACAACAGTACAAAAATTAAAAGAGATGCCAAGAATGGGGTCGAGATGCAGCTCTACCTCGTCTCTCCAAATATAACTTAGCAACAAGCCTCAGCTACTGGTGGCTCGGTCCAACACCTGCATCAGCACAATTATGTGGAGAGTGTAGTCTGAGTACAACCGACCCGATGTACTCAGCAAGTATCATAACTAACCTCGACGATATAATAAAAGCAAGAATTATAAATGATACTCACTAATCACATCTACTTACCAAAGACCATAGGCAATGGACGAAAGACCAGCAGAAGGGCATTAGTCGCCGTTTATAATTCTAATAAGTACAGAACAAAAATATGATCAAGAAATAAATAACAGATAGAACCACCCTGGGTGCACAAAATAACTTATCGTATTCTGCTCAGTCAACAAACTAGCATATAAAGAAAATATGCAAAACAAATCAGGTAAATAACCAAGGAAATTGCAAGTAAAGATTAAATGCAATAACCAAATCCAACACTGGCCAGTCTTTCCCCATAGTTTCAATAACCGAACCAAACCACTGATCAACTTTCCTCGTACCGCGTGTACACCATCAAGAGAGAAAATGAGAGGGTGACCGTAGGAGGATTAATCCATTTCCCACACGTTGCACAGTGTAGTCACGTGCCATAAATTTCAACCGCACGGTGTAGTGACGCTAATAATCACAGTCCGCATAGCATGGTCAGATGCTCATAATCATAATCCACACGACATGGTCAGGAGCTCTTAATCACAATCTACACGGCATGGTCACGTGCTCAAATCACAATCCACACGGCATGGTCACGTGCTCACAGTCATCATCCGCACGGCGCGGTCACGTGCCTCAATCAAGTTTAGGTAAGGTACTTACCTCAAGCAAGTTAAATAAGTACTCTAAGAAGCCCTTCTCGCATGAATCAACCTCTGGATGGCTCGAATCTAGTAAAAATAACTTAATCTCATCAATAAAAGCCATATGAAACAATTCCAAATAATAAAGCTACGATCTTGAATTAATTATGCAAAGTCAGCCCAAAAAGTCAACCCCGAGTTCGCACCCTGGAACCTGAGAAAACTCACAAATTCCGAACACCCATTACACGAGTCCAAATATATGTGTTTCATCCAAATCCGACCTCAAATCGACCCTCAAATCATCAATTATTACTTCAGAAAAGTTTGTTCTAAATCTCCAATTTCATCACTTATATTCATCAATAAATCATTAAAATCAAGGTTGGAATCATGGATAATGAACAAATCCGAGTAAAAAAACTTACCCCATTACAAATCATTAAAATCCCCTAAAAATGCCTAAGTTCGAGCTCTATAACTCAAAATGTGATAAACTAATCAAAACCCTCGAAAGTACTTAAATGATCTACCCAGGCATATACACCCCGATCACAATCGGGGGACCCTCATCACAATCGCAAAGACCTAAACACTTGCCTAGAAAAAGCCTTCGCATTCGCATTCACGTCTGCACCATCGCAAATGCGATGAAGAACACACCTCAGCCTACTCGAAAGCAGCCTGGACCTCGCGAATGTGTAGGCCAAAACCTGCTTCGCGAACGTGGAGCCACACCGTGAACGTGTAGAAGGGAAACTGCCCAACCCACTCTAGCATTGTGCGAACACGACTGCCTTGTCACGATTGCGAAGAAGGAAACCAAACCTCAGCAATCAGCAGTCTAAAACACGGTGAAATGGTCTGAAACCCATCTGAAACAAGCTCGAGGCCCCCGGTACCCGTCCAATCATACCTACCAATCCGAAACATAACACGGAACCACTCGAGGCCTCAAATCACATCAAAAAATATCAAAACCATGAATCACACCTCAATTAAAGCCTTAGGAACAAATCCAAATTCAAAACATATCCCGAGCAAGCCTAAAAAGCTCGGAATGACCTCAAATTTGCATATATCTCCTAGCTGACACAACAGACCTATTCCAACTTCTGAAACCACAATCCAAACCCGATACAATCAAAATCAACCCTTGACAAACCTATGAACCTTCCAAACCTTCAACTTTTTAACTTTTTCCAATTCAAGCCAAAACAACCTATAAACCTCCAAATCAAAATACGGACATAAGCCTATGTCCAAAATCACCATACAAAGCTATTGGAACCATCAAAACACCATTCCAGGTCGTCTACACAAAAGTCAAACTCCAGCCAACTCTTACAACTTAAGCATCTAACATTGGGACTATATGTCCCAACTCAATCCAAAACTTCCTCGAAACAAGACCAACCACCTCAGCAAGTCCCATAATCTCAAATACACAAATGTAAGGAATCAAATAGGTGAAACGAGGCTAAAATACTCAAAATGACTAGCCGGATCATTACATTCTCCCCCTCTTAAACAAATGTTCATCCTCGAACGAGTCTAGAATAATACATGGGGTCTCAAAAAAGTGAGGGTATCTGCTCCGGATCTCGTGCTTGGTCTCCCAATTAGCCTCCTCGGCTGGCTAAACTCTCTAATGAACCTTCATCGATGCTATTTTCTTCGACCTCAACTTTCAAAATGGCCAGTCCAAAATAGCAATCGGCTCCACATCATACGTCAAATCCTCATCCAACTACATCGTGCTAGATTCCAATACATGTGAAAGATCCACATAATAATTTCGGAGCACGGAAACATGAAAATCTGGGTGAACTCCCGATAGACTAGGTGGCAAGGCAAGTCTGTAGGCCACCTCTTCCACTCAAGCACCTCAAAAGGACTTATATACCTAGGGCACAACTTGACCTTTCTTTCGAACCTCATCACACCCTACATAGGGGAAACTCTGAGTACAACCTTCTCACCCACAATATATGCCATATCACGACCCTTCTTGTCATTATAACTCTTGTGCCTCAACTACCCACCAACTGAATCAACTTCAGTTTCTCCAAAGCATCACAGAAAAAATCAGAGCCCAACAACCTAGCCTCCTCGAGCTCAAACCAACAAAGCGGAGAATGACACTGCCTGTCATATAAGGACTCATAAGGAGCCATCTAGATCTTCCCAAAACAATGACACAGGCTCGCAACATGTCTTCCAAAATGTAAATAGTGTGCTAGGATTGCCCATCAGTCTGGGGATGAAATGCCGCACTAAGTTCGACCTGTGTGCCCAACTCACGCTGCACTCATCTCCAAAAAGGTGATGTAAACTGCGTGCCTCGATGCAAGAAAATAGACACAAGCACACCGTGAAGGTGAACGATCTCACAAAGATAAATTTGAGCCAGCTGCTTTGATGAGTAGGTAGTCATGACTAGAATGAAGTGTGCATACTTGGTCAGTCTGTCCACTATGACTCATACAACATCGATCACTTCAAGATCCTTAGAAGCCCAACTACAAAATCCATAGTGGTACGCCCCAACTTCAATTCCAGAATATCAAGCCTCTAAAGTAGACCACCCGGTCTCTAATGCTTGTACTTTACCTGCTAACAGTTCAAACACCCAGCAAAATAATTAACAATGTCCTTATTAATCATCCGCCACCATTTGTGCTGCATCAAATTTTGATACATATTCGTGGCCACCGACTGATGGAATACCATGAACTATGGGCCTTCTGAGGAATCAACTCTCGCATCCCATCCACACTTAGAAAATAGATCCAACCTTGAAGCCTCAACACCCCATCATCTCCAATAGTCACCTCTTTAGCATCACCGTGTTGCACCATGTCCCTTAGGACAAGCAAGAAGGGATCATCATACTGACGTGCCTTAATGCGCTCAAATATGGACGATCATGATACAACACAAGCAAGTACCCTGGTGGACTTCGAAATATCAAAACTCATGAACCGGTTGGCCAAATCCTGAACATCCAATGCTAATGACCTCTCCCCAACTATAATATAAGTAAGACTCCCCATTCTCTCAACCTTCCTTCTCAAAGCGTCGGCCATCGCATTTGCCTTCCCCGGGTGATAAAGAACTATGACATCATAGTCCTTTAGTAGCTTTAACAAATTCTGTTGCCTCAAGTTCAGATCCTTTTTCTTGAATAACTGGTGGAGACTCTTATGATCTGTGAACACCTCGCAAGACACGCTGTGAAGATAATGCCTCCAAATCTTAAGCGCGTGAACAATGGCGGCTAACTCCAAATCATGTACTGGGTAGTTCTTTTTATGGGGCTTCAACTGATGCAAAAGGATAAACAATCACTCTACACTCCTCCATCAACACATATCTAATTCCATGACCCAAAGCATCACAATAGACTATATTAAAACCCAATCTCAACGGAAAAACTAGAATTGGAGTTGTAGTCAAAACTGTCTTAAGCTTCTGAAAGATCTCCTCAGACGTAATGGACCACCTGATTGGGGCACCCTTCTGTGTTAATCTAGTCAATAGGGCTGCTATAGATAAAAACCCATCAACAAAATTGTGATAATACCCAGCCAACTTAAGGAAACTCTGGATAGCAGTAGTAGTAGACGGTCAGGGCCAACCCTGAACTGCCTCAATCTTCTTCAGATCCATCATACTCCCCTCACTGGACACCACATGGCTCGAGAATGCCAACAAGCCTAACCAAAACTCGCACTTGGAGAATTTAGCATATAACTTTTTCTCCCTCAAAGTCTGGAGTACGATCCTCAAATGCTACTCGTGATCCTCCCGGTTGCGAGAATACACCAATATAGCATCAATGAAAACTATGAAAAAAGAATCAAGATAGGGCTAAAATATGTTGTTCATCAAGTGCATAAAAGTTGTTGGAGCATTGGTCAGCCCAAAAGATATCACCGGAAACGCATAGTGACCATAGTTGTTCCTGAAAAGGAATATTTGAAGCCTGGATATTCAACTGATGGTACCCCGATCTCATATCAATCTTCGAGAATACTCTAGCACTTTATGCTGATCAAACAAATCATCAATATGCAGTAGTGGGTGCTTGTTCTTGATAGTAACCTTGTTCAACTGCTTGTAGTCAATGCACATCCTCATATAACCATCTTTCTTCTTCACAAATAGTACCGGTGCACCCCAAGGTGACACACTAGGCTTTTTGAAATCCTTATCAAGCAACTCCTATAACTGTTCCTTCAACTCCTTCAACTGTACTGGTGCCATCCAATACGATAGAATAGAGATGGGGTGAGTGCCCGGTACCAAATTAATACCAAAATCAATATTCCTATCAGGTGGCATGCCCAACAGGTCTGCAAGAAACACATTTGGGAACTCCCTTATTACTGGAACTTACTCAACAGTAGGAGTATCAGCACTACTTATCTCAAGAAGGCCAACGCGAACCACCCCTTATCAAAACCATCCGGTGTGCCTTCAAATACGAAGTCACTCTACTGGGAGTGTGACCAATAGAACCACTCCACTCCAACCTAAGCAACCGTAGCATCACTAACGTCACGGTCTTAGCGTGACAGTCGAGAATATCATGGTACGGAGATAGATAATACATACCCAAAATAACCTCAAAATCAACTATATTGAGCAATAAAAGATCGACTCTAGTCTCATAACCCCAAACGGTGACCACATATGACCGATATACACGATGCACCATAATAAAATCACCCACCGGTATAGATACATGAACAGGCATATCTAAAGAATCACGAGGCATATCTAAATAACGAGCAAAATAGGATAACACGTATGACTAAGTGGAACCAGGGTCATATAACACTGAAGTATCCTTGTGGCACACTAAAACAATACATGTGATCATGATGTTAGAAGCAACTACTTCTAGCCTGGCAGGAGATGCATAGCAACGAGTCAGACCACCGCCTGACCGATCTCCCCCTCTAGAGAGACCTCGAACTGACTGAGCCCTATCCCTAGTTGGCTGTGCGGGTAGTGTAACTACTGTTGCTGAAACCATAGGCTACAAGCTCTGTTGTGGGACTCTATGCAGAAGTTTGGGGCAATCCTTCATGACTCAAGTACCCATACTCGAAGCAACCCCTCCTATGCGGCTGCTGACCCTTATAACCCAAATAACTGCCTGTGGAACCCTGAGCAGATGGAGCACAGTAAGAATTCTATGCCGGCAGCACCAAATGAAGACTGAACTAGGCGAGCACTGTATGAACTATGGATAACTGATGAATCACAATGAATTTTACGAGCTTCCAGAGCGGGCATGAAAGGACGACCTGTGCTGTAATGTTACTGGCCTCCAAATGAGGCACCCCCAAAACACTGAATGACGAGGTCTCATTCCCTCCCTCTGCTCTTGCTCAAGCCTGCAAACATGCTCCAAGCGGTCTCAACCACCTGGTCAAACCTAGAATCCTTCTCGGGCTCTCGAGACAAACTGTAATGTAGACCATAGTTGAGGCCATCAATGAAACTCTTGATCTTCTCCCTCTTAGTAGGAACCAATTGTACTGCATGACGTTCCAAATCCGTGAATCTCATCTCGTAATGGGTCACCGTCATATCCCCCTAGCATAGATACTCAACTCCCCACACAACTCCTCCTTGCGAGTTTGTGGGACAAAGATCTCAATGAAGAGAGCTGACTACTGATGCCATTTAACTGATGCTACGCCATGGTCTACCTGACTCATAGGTCTACCACCATCTACAGGATGCCCTATCAGCTGAAAGCTTATAAAGGCAACTTCATTCGTGTCCACAATACCCCTTGTGCGAAGAATATGATGACGTAGATCCAGAAAACTCTGAGCAACCTACGACTCTCCTCCACTGAACTTGGGAGGATGAAGCCTCTAAAATATCTCCAACCTCTTCTGCTCCTCATCAGTCATAGATGGATCAACCTCGGACTGAGCAATAATAACTGGCCAATAACACCCCCGGTGTTTGATAATTCTGAGCTAGCTCCTCCCCCAGCCCATGAGGTGGCTAGTGCGACTGGTAACATATATATCCGCATGAGCCAAGCTTGTGCACACACTCAATATCAAGCTAAGGACTCTTAAAGACCAGGTATACTAATAGGTACTGCTGGTGTTTGAGCTGGTCCCATCGGCTCAACAGTATCTAGAACTTGCTCCCCTATTGGAGCTACTGGTGGCTCCACAGGTGCTGCTCTAGCTATAATATGAGCCCTGTCTCAGCCTCTACCTCAGCCCCGACCTCTAGCATGGAGCCTGCCCATGTGAACCGGCTGAACGTGTCCTCACTATCTGTGAGAGAATAGAAGAGTAAATTTTCAAACATCGAAAATAACAAATCCGCAAGAAAAGAATGCAAGAAAATTAAGTTTCCTTACAATTTGGCAGCCTCTTGAAGATAAGTACAGACGTCTCCATACTGTTCCACAAGATTCTACTAAACTTGCTCGTGACCCATAGGAACTATGAACCCAAGGCTCAAACACCAACTTGTCATGACCCAAAACCACCAACCGGTTGTGATGGTGCCTAACGCACTTGCTAGGCAAGAAAAATATAACAATAACGAATCATAATAACATAAATGACGAAAATAATACAAGTCTAAGGACATAAACATAGTATAACAACGTCGATACATAATAAATCCACTAGAGCTGGTAAATATAGAGTCATGAGATCTACAATTGAAATACAAGCCTGAAATACCAAATAACAATACTATATGAATGAAAGACAACAGTAAAAAAATTAAAAGAGATGCCAAGAATGCGATCGAGATGCAGCTCTACCTCGTCTTTCCAAGATAACTCAGCAACAAGTCTCAGCTACTGGTAGCTCGGTCCAACACCTAAATCTACACAATTAAGTGTAAAGTGTAGTATGAGTACAGCCAACCCCATGTATTCACCTAGTATCTTAACTTACTTCGGCGAGATAATAAAAATAAGAATTATAAATGATACTCGCTAATCACCTGCACAGTTCATAATTAATATGCCTTAGATTGAAGTTTTAGTTATATGAACTACATTTAATTTTTTATTTACTTTCCGTACTCTTGTGTTGTTGTTGTCATGATTCTTTTATACATTGTTATTGAGTCGTGGTCTATGTATTGTTGTGGCATTATTATTGTTGTTTGAGCAATGTTGTGGCACATGGGCACTTGGTGTGAGGTTGATTGTTGTGTTGTGATCGAGATGCGCATTCGGTGACACAAGAGTGGTGTGTATATTGATGCACATGCGGCGAGATAAAGGAGCTTATACGTCTGATATTAGTAAGTGGAAATACTACATTGTGAAGCACACGCGGTGAGATAAGGGGGCTTATGCGCGTGAAGTTATTTCGGGAAAAATATTTTTTAAATGTGAAGGTCACGCGACATCAGAAGGATGATTTATGATTTGTGACTTGTGATTCATGATTGGGAGGTGCGGTACCTCGGAGTGATTCTACTTGTAAATCTTGTGTTGGAAGGGCTCGAGGATTTGAACTATCATTGTTTTCCTTAATTGATTCACTTGTATTTCTAACTGTGTTTGAATTAATTAGCTGCATTATCACATGTTTATTCTTTGTTGCCATTTATTGATATTGCTTTTTGTTGCTAGCTTTATGTGGATATCCTCAGGTTATAACTCTAGCAAGTGTCCTGACTTGAACCTCATCACTACTCCACCGAGGTTAGTCTTGATACTTACGGGTACCATTTGTGGTTTACTCATACTATGCTTCTACATATGTTTTCGCAGATCCAGTACCTCTGAGTGTGCCGGGCGTTAGTGAGCTAATTTCGAGATTGTTGTGGAGACTTCAAGGTATACCTGCTATTTAACTCGCAGGCCTTGGAGTCACCTTCTAGTATCTTTCCTTATTGCTATCATTTGTATTTCGAAACAGTAATGTATTTTGAGATTTTGAGTGTGTCTCATTAGAGTTTTATGAATTTGTACTACCAGTTTTGAGGATATATGATTATTGATCACTTTTTATGCATGTCATGTCGTTTATCAGTTTTTTTAAAATGGTTAGACGGTTATAATCTACTAAATTTCATCTTGTGTTAGGCTTACCTAGTCCTAGGCACTAGGTGCCATCGCGATCCTTAAGGTGGAGTTTTGAGTCGTGACGCCATGTTATTATGTTGTTACAAAATTTATTTTGGCAAGATATAAAGGTAGATAAAGACAAAATATTATTCAACATGATGTTGAGTCTTGCACCAAGGGATGTGAAGAAATTTTGTGAAGCATTAAAGAAAGAAGCCCTGAAATTAATTGTAACACCTAGTTGAGAAAACAAAACAAATTCAAGTAGTATTTGAAAGTCTACAAAAAAAATAGTTGCTTGGGGTATTGTGGTATTATTTCCTGCTAAATAGGAGTATATGTGTCCAGACAAGATCATCTTGAATCGAAATGTCAGCAATAACGATCCGTCTGGTCGTTTTTAGTGTTTTAGCCCCATTTTCCCCATTCGATGCTTTACATATGTGTATTAATTGTAATGTGACTTGCGAGGATGGTTGGTTTGGTTCAGGTAGGTTTTGGATTAATTAAGGATACCTTGTCCCTTGGTTAGAGGCTTAAGTTGTAAGAGTTGGCTAGAGTTTGACTTTTGTGTGGTGACTCCAAAATGGTGTTTTGATGGTTCCAGTAGGTTTATATGGTGATTTATGACTTACGCTTATGTCCTGAATTGGATTTTGAGGTCCTTAGGTTTATTTGGTTCTATTTGGCGAAAGTGGGAAAGTTAAAGATATGAAAGGTTGATAGGCTTGACCAAGAGTTGACTTTGTTCATATCGGGTTTGAATTGTGGCTCCAGAAGTTTGAATAGGTCCATTGTGTCATTTTGGACTTGCATGTAAAATTTGAGGTCATTCCGAGGTGTTTAGGCATGTTCGGTGTAAGTTTTGAATTTGGAAATTTGAATTAGTTCCTTAGCCTTGAATTGAGGCGCGGTTCATGGTTTTGATGTTGTTTTGTGTAACTTGAGGCCTCAAGTGTGTCTGTGTTATCTTTTGGGATTGGTTAGTGTGTTTTGACGGGGTCTCGGGGGCCTCAATGGAGTTTCGGATGGGTTTCAGATCATAGTTAATGTTTGGGGTGATCAATTATGGTGCTTTTGCACCTGCAACATTTGGACTGCAGGTGCGTGCTCACAGAAGCTAATATGGGTCCTCATACGATGTTATGTGGAGTATGGGTGTGAGTGCATATGTGAATTTATCTCCGCATCTGCGAATCTGCTGATGCGGTCAAGAGGGCACAAAAGTGGGCTTTGGTGGGAGCTGCGTATTTTGCATCTGCGAGGTGATTTTCGCAGCTGTAAGGGTCTGCCTGCAGGTGCGTGTGGTCGTACAGTTAGTGGAACTCGCAGATGTGAGTTATTTGTCTCAAATGTGATATTGCAGATGCGGCATTTCGGTCCATAGATGCAAATATGCCTGGGTAATGGAACTTTTGATATCAGAGCCCTAGGTTCATAGGTTCTACGAGTAACAGGCATGTTTAGTTGAGTCTTGCGGATCAGTACGGAGACGTCTGTACTTATTGTTAGAATAAATGAACAACGCTAGAGGGGGGGTGAATAGCGTTTTGCGGAACTTTGTCTAATTTTCGCAATCAAGATATATAATTGAGAAAGTATGTGCGAAAATAAAATTGCAAGAATGTAAGTTGCAGAATATTAAAGAGAAAGCGTACACCAAGATGTATAGTGGTTCACTACAACGTGTAGCTAGTCCACTCCTCAAGATCACACTTGAGATTTTCACTATCACTTGTCAAGCTTACGGGTGCTTAACAAACCGTTACAACCACAAAGACTTGATCACACAAGCTTTGCAAATGTTAGACTTGCGGGTGCCTAACCAACCGTTACACTCACGAACACTTGAATCCTTACAAGCTCCGTGAACAACAAGGAAGACTCTCTTCCTTAATACAACAAGGGACAACTTCCCTTAGATGTATGACAACACAATTTTCACTCAAATTACAACTCTCACAAGAGTAGATGAAGTGAAGAAAATATAAGCTCAAGAACACAACTTATGACTTCAAGAAATGGCTCAAAAATTAGCTCAAAAGAGTATGAAAACTTGAAGCAATTTATCTCTTCATTTTGGATAATGTGTTGTGTTCAAATGAGGTTTAAGAGGGTGTATTTATAACCCCAAAACCTCATATAACCGTTGGCAATATTTGGCTAAACTCCCATTTGAGAAAACAAGAGTTTAAGGGCAAGAATACTTCTGCCCGTTGCCCACTAATCGATTATTTCAAATAACTAATCGATTAGTAACAAAAACTATCCGTTGAAGCCTAACGGTAACCCAGATAATCGATTATTTATATCAGATAATCGATTATCTTGCTCAGATAATCGATTATTTAAGGCTGATAATCGATTCCTAAACTCTCTGGAATTTGCTACAGTAACATTGCTACAGTGACATTGCTACAGTAACATCAATGTATGGCTCTTTCCTGAAAATTTCCAGCGCAAATTTTAATCAATTATTTTGGTATTTTGTGAAAATCAATTGTTTTGAAAAATGTTTTAATTTGTGTTTGAAATCGTTTTAAAAACTTTAAGCCAAGTTATTAAAGACGATAAATAAATCAAACACATTAAAACTCAAAATAACATTAAGACTAAATGACAACTTCATTTGTCTTCAATCTTTTTGCTTCATCGACTTGCTCCATGCATCGACTCCTAGTGTCTTGAAAGCTCGACTTGTACTCTAACAAAGTCCATAGCAATCTCAGTAGTTTGTCCATGATGGTTTGTCGATTATCAAAACCTATAACAAGACACAAAGTCATTAGTTTAGGTTACATAAATAAGAATGCATTTTCCAACACTTATCTTCGAGAGGCTATGAAACATTTAGGAAATTTTACATCTTTCATTCCTTATCCTGCGAATTTGATAATTTCGGAATATGAGCCTTTGTCTTTCTATTCTCTTGCAGATGGTGAGGACACAAGCTTCAGTTACTGATGATACTGCCCCTAGGGCTGGTGCTTCTAGGGGCCGAGTCAGAGGTAGAGGTCTAGGTGGTGCACGTGTTACACCTAGAGCAACTGCTAGACCAGCAGCTGAGGAACCACTAGTAGCTCCGGTTGGGGAGTAGGCACCCGGGGCGCTTGTTGCTATCTCTGGACGTCAAGATAATTTGGCACATTTCTTGAGCATGTTTGGTACCTTGGCTCAAGTGGGATTGATTCCGGTTTCACCAGCTACTTCTCAGGCTTGGGGAAAAGCTTGTACTCCCGTTTCTCGTACCCTAGAGAAGCGGGCTCATGTTGATCAGGCTCCGAGAGTTATACGGTACAACATGTGATTGCGTCTCAGCTCGAGGTCAGGCCAGTCGCGACAGGGGAGGAGCAAACGAGGCTAGAGATGTTCCAAAAATACCATCCTCCTCATTTCAACGTTGGGCCTTCTGAGGATGAATAGGGTTTTCTAGACCAGTTTCATCATATTCTGTGCACTATGGGCATAGTGGAGTTGAGTGGGGTCGACCTTACTTCTTTCCAGCTGACAAAGCCGGGGTATAGATGGTGGCAAGCATATGAGGAAAGTAGGCCAGTGTAAGGTCCCATGAATTTCTATAACTAATTTGAGAAATTTCGAGCTTAGGAATACAATTTAATGTAGACCCGAACTACATGATAAATTACTGGAGTGGATAAAGTTATTTAGATACTTTGGGATAATTATTTTATTAATCATTGAGTATCGGATCAATGGGGAACACTTGGATGTTAATTTCAAAGCAATAAAACTAAAGAAAAGACAATGAACTATCTCCCCTAGCACAGTTATAGCACTGGAGGGAAGCAAAAGTTTTAGCAAACTAGTGAGCTAAAGCTCAATAGCACAACTATAGCACCAGTGAAAAAATATTGTACCTGGACCTATTAATACATGAGCGAGGAGAGAGAAGCAAAAGGGATTTCAAGGCTAGGGCTTTTCACCCCACCACCCATCCGACCAACGCTTCCAATACATACTAAAGGTGAGGGTTTAAGTGTATTTTTATGATGATTTCACTTCTTAATCACTAGTTACATTCAAGTTTTGTCTTGGATTCTATAAGATTTCTTGAAAATCTCAAGAACACCTCAAAGTTGGTTTCCAAGATTTGGACTGCAAAAGGTAATCGTACACCTTTAAACCAACGTGCATGGATTGTTAGTCAATATATGATCAAGAAATAAGTATTAGCACTTACGGGATGGTGATTGGAAGCCGTAAGTGCATAACCTAAATTATTGGGTGTTGTAGAGATTTTTGTAATGAGTTAATTAGTAAGATTGGGTGGATGTGAGTTTATTGATAATTGTAATGGTGCTAAAGGAGGCAGTTAGTAGCTCAAGGGTGTTGTAGTATCTCTTGTTGGTGGGAAGGATGGATTGTTGGATGAAGAAATACCATTACTATAGGTGGTAGAATGTTATGAACCCTAGGTGTTTGATAAAATACTAAATAACTTAAAACACGGGAATTTTTACTAATATTGGTATAACTGTGTTGCATTGTTGTAGATTGAAGTTGTTTAGTGTGGTGGACCATCATAGTACTATTAAGGGGAGAATTCAAGGTATGTTGGCTAATCTCCTTCCCTAGAATCAGATTCCAAGAAATTCCTGGTAAACTCCAAGCATGGTTTGTTCAGGTTCCTACTTCTATTGTTCCGAAATTCTTATAACGATTGATACATTTTCCACCCTTATGGACTACTCATTGAAGTTTATCTCAAATTCTTAAGTCCTCGTGTATTGATGTGTTTACAGCCATAACGTTTTAAATGATTGAATTGCCAAATGCTCATGAAACTCTAGACATGTCTTAATTGCTAATGCCATGCTCTTTCCCTTGAAAATGCTTTAACACTTGCTTTTGAATTTCCATATTCACGTGAATATGAAGTTATGGTCTTCCAATTATTTGGCTACATTTCTATTATTTCCCATACCTAAACTACACGTGTCGGTGTAGGAGATGATTGAGAGACAAATTCCCTTGTATTATGATGAGATTATTGCCCTTAATTGGGATGAATTTATTGTTAGCATCGGTCCATGTCCCATGTTGACCCACACGGCATTATGGGGAGACGGCTCAGCCAATCAGGCGGAGACACCGTATCGCGCACATGGTGGTTCCTCCTTTCTACTATTGTATTTGATTTGTATCTCCATGTCAATCCATATTCATTCGTGGTGAAATGGCTTAGCTGATCCAGCGAAGAGCGGACTCCATGCCATAAGTATGGTGGTATGTCCTTCCTATTATAGTATTTAATTTATATTACCATGTCGATCCACATTCAATGTGGTGAGACGACTTAGCCGATCGAGCAGTGATAGAACTCCATGCCACGTGCATGGCGATGATTGGTGGCTAATGATCTCCCAACCAAAAATGTTAATGCTTATTTGAAAAATGATTACATTTTAACTTGGCAATTAAATATTATTGATTTTCCTTCTGCTCCTATGTTTCTCTCCTTTTATGATGGTATTCCATTCCAAGAGAGGATATTTAGCTCTAAATACTAGTATTGTTCCATATGTACTAACATCTCTTTTGCCGGAGATGCTGCATCTTTAATGGATGCAGGTGGTTCCGCAGCAGGTGCCACAAGTTTTTGATAGGTGCACCCTTTTATCAACTGATTCGGTGAGCCTTACTATATATCGAGGCCTTATGTTTGTTATTGACATTTATATATCATTTTGAGGTATAGCCGGGGCTTTATCACCGACATTTCCATACTATTCTCATGATTATGTAGATGCTTCGTAGACATATTGTGGGTCGTGTTTTGAATGGGGGAAAACTATAAGCATTGTTCATGACAGTTGACCTCACTTTCAAACTATGAACTTGTCTTATTTTTTCCTTATCTAAATGAATTTACTTAATTTACGAAATTGGTGTTGCACATTTTATCCTCTCGATTCACTATCTCTTCATATTTGTTCTTGAATTAATCACGGGAAAGGTTGGTTGGTAGGCACCAAGTAGGCTTGGTTGAATGGGTTAACTCGGTTGAGCGCCAGTCCCACTTCCTAAGGTCGGGGCGTGACAGCCAGTTGGCACAGCGCCACTTACTTGGGCTCTGTTTACTGATTTCTTTTTAAGGGAGTTCATTCCACATACCCTCGAGGATGCGTTGCACACCGAGTTCGAGCAGTTACGCCGGGGGACTATGACTGTGACTGAGTATACTATGAGGTTTCCTGAGTTATCTCATCATGCACCTGGTTTTGTTTCCATTGTTAGATAGAGTCCGCAAATTCATTAAGGGACTCAGTTATGGTCTCAGATTTGGGATGGCACGGGAGTTGGAGACTGATACTCCATTTCATTAGGTTGTAGAGATTGCTAGGATGTTGGAGCGTATTCACGGTCAGGATAGGAAGGACAGAGAGGCTAAGAAGCTGGTTGGTTTTAAAGGATTTGGGGGCTCATACTCTGGGCTCACCGGGTTCCTACATTGGTTACTCTAGTCATCCGACGCAGACTCAGTACCAGTAGCCACGCCTGTAGTGGGGTTGTTTTGAGTGTGGTGATACCAGGCACATTATGAGAGATTGTCCCACGATTCAAAGGGATGGACCTCTGTAGGGTACTCAAACTATGTTTGCCTCTCCAGTTGCTACCCCATCTGCACAACCGAGCTAGGGATGGAGGATAGGCGGGTAGAGGACATCCTAGAGGGGGAGGCCAGGCCCATTGTTATGCTTTCCCTGGTGGGACTGATGCAGTGTCATCAGATGCCGTTGATATTAGGCTTAAAGTGTGTATATTTATATGCATATTGCCTCACATTTTGCTCATATTTTGTGGAATTTGGATGTGGAATGTAATGAATTATTCCAATTTGTTGTATTTTTGTGTGTAGGAGTCACCCGGAGGCTATGTGGAACGAAAGTGCACGAATCGAAGCAAAAAGAGAACAAAAGAAGAAATCTGGGCAGTGTAGCACCTAGGCCAGCGTCCAGTGCTGCCTGGGACGCAACTTCAGAAGCAAAAATTTCCCATCGCTACCTTGGGCGCTAGGTGATGGGTTTCACCCCTATTTCTCCTGGGACAAGGTTATTTCGGCCCTACACGCTCCCAACTCGTATAGAAAGAAGTCTAAACCTATTTTGGAGGGGGAGATGCAACTTTGAGAGGAAAAGACACACACGGACATTTGGGAATACGGATTCTCATGTTTTCTGTGTCTTTCTTAGTATTTGCAACCATTCAAACACTTGTGAAATTATCTAACTTTATCATGAGCGGCGAAAACCCTTCTAGGGTTACGCTTTATCCATGAATATTGTTGTTTGAAGTTGAATTGACCTTGATTAAAATTCTAATATATGGTTGTTTCTTCAATTCTACGATTAATTACTTAAATTGTCTGTCCAACAATTACGTTCTATTTACTATCTATCCTATGCTTGGGAAAGCTACGTCTAGAATAGAGAAGAGTTAAAGAGGGCATGATTTTAACTCTGAGTGGGGGGCGGATTTGTGGTTTGAATAGGAATATACCTACTCACCATGCTGAATTTGAATATTGTAATATGAATGCGTTCTTAATAGATTGATTACATAGGAATATAGGTGTTAATCTATTTTGAATAGGCGAGTAGTAAGTAGGAAGAATACTATGAGAGCAATTATTAGATTAATTAGCAACCATGAGCAAATGCATGAAAGGGAGAGTTAATTAGAACGCAATAGGATTGGTAAATCGATCACAACCCTGGAATGTTCATCTCTACTGAATTCTCAACTACCAATTTCTACTAGATTAATTAGTTAATTATTCCATTCATTGCTTAGTTATAATCACATTACTCTACTTTGATTGACTCGACTGAATAGCAATCTTGGTGAAATTAGTGGGTAGAGTTGACACAAGTCTTTGTGCATTAGACACTCGACTTATCATTTTATTACTTGTACGACTACGTATACTTGCATGTGCGTTTGGGAGCAATAAGTTTTTGGCGCCATTGCCAGGGACTTGAATATTGACTATTTTACTAGCTTTTACTTTAATTTTTTATCTCGTCAAGTCTAACATTTCTATATTATTTGCTTTGCTCTCAGGAACATTGAATGAATGCGAACAGTCAGGAGCCAAGATAGACTTCAAAGCTTTGACCCCGAACCCATGAGAACATTTCACATGAGGTTGAGAGAAGCAAGGGACACATATAATCTTCAGGCCCTTGTTCAATTACCTGTGAAGATGGCAGAAGAGCAACATATGGGCAGTTTATGGGTCTTCCACTCGAGGATCCACAGCAACGCATTTTGCACTTCTTGGAGAATACTGATACTTATTTCACTAATGGAGTCACTCCCGACTATGTGAGGCTTACACTATTCTCGTGTTCTCTGTTGGGTGAAGCAAAAAGGTGTTTGAAGGCAGAACGGCTGACTCCATTACACCATGGAACCTTCAGGCAAAACTGCAAAGATCAGAATTGAGATAGCAGCCTTTAAATAGAAATCGGGGGAGTCTTTATATTCAGCTTGGGAGAGGTTCAAGGGGCTGCTTAGAGATTGTCCTCCTCATAACCAGACAAATGAAGTGTTGGCTCATACATACAAAGAAGGGCTACATCCAGAGACAAATTTTGTGGTGGACACTGCAGCGGGAGGTCAAGTGTTGGAGAAATGCTTTGATGAAATTTATGCATTATTGAGCAAATTCTCCAAAAGTAATCTTGATTTGCAAGGAGAGATGGGCATATGCACAATTCAAAAATCTGCAGGGTTGAGTTAGACGCTTTTCTGCATTATCAGTGCAGGTTGTCACATTGGCCAACCAAGTATGTAGGGAGTGTCACACGAGCAATCTATGCCCAACAAATTTAGAATCTGTATATTTTGTGGGTAATGTAAATTGAGGCCAGGAAATTCAGTATGGGGACACTTACAATCATAACTCGCAAAACCACCCAAACTTTTCTTGGGGTGAAAATCAAGACGCCCAAAATCAGTACAGGTCACAAGCTCCTAAACAACAATATAGACCACCACAAGCTGATTCGTTCGCATATCCGATGTGCTATACTGAGGAGATGCTCAAGAAATTAATGGATGATATTCAGAATCAGGCTACTGCTATTCGGAATTTATAGCGACAAATGGGGCAACTTGCCAACGTCAAAAATATTCGCCCAGCTAGGGCCCTTCCTAGTGATGCTGAGCCTAATTCTAAGGCTCAAGTCAATGCGGTTAACTTGAGAAATGGAAGAGCATTAGAAGAAGTTCCAAGGAAAACGAAGCATACAGCTAGGCCTAAAGGAGAATTGGTTCCTAAGCTAGTTGAGGAGACTAATAAAAGATCGAAAGATCAAAGCCAGCAATTGTGAGAAGGCCACCACCTCCATTTCCACAAAGACTGCAGAAGCAAAAAGATGATGCTAAGAGCAAGAATTTCTTAGATATTTTAAGTCATGCGCCTGTGAATTTGATTTTGGTGGAAATTTTGTATCTCAAGGATATTATGGCAAACAAGTGAAGACATACATAGTTTGAAACAGTTGCACTTACTGAAGAGTGCAGTCCTAGAGTTCAGAGTAAACTTCCTCCTAATTTGAAGGATCCTGGGAGTTTCTCAATTCCTCTATCTCTTCGTAAACAAGAAGTTGGTAGAGCCCTGTGTGATTTAGGGGCTAGTTTAAATTTGATGCCATTATCTTTGCTCAAGCAACTACGATTGGGGGAACATAGACCGACTACAATCACTTTACAGTTGCCAAATAGGTCACTAATGATTCCAGAAGGAATTACTGAGGATGTGTTAGTTCTAGTGGGAAATATTATTCTTCTTGCTAATTTTATTGTTATTGATTACGAGGCAGATGATGAAGTGCCCATTATTTTGGAATGACCATTCTTAGCTACTGGAGGAGCGATTATTGATCTGAGGGAAGGGAAGTTGAAGATGAGAGTTGGTGATGAGAAAATCACTTTTAAAGTGTATAAGGCATTTAAGCTTTGTAAGCATTATGAGGACTTGGGCATGATTAATGTGGTGGAATGGAAGGGAATAGAGCAGAGCCCTTAGTTGAACCGTAGTGATCCAGATTGGAAAATTGAGTTAGAGGAGGTGATGTTGCAAGCTGAGTGTAGAAAGATGGTTGAGAGAAGAAAGAGAGGTGAAAGAGGAGACCTTCCTAGAGCGTGCAAAAAGGCTAAACTTCATGGGAGAAAGAAGAAGAAAAAGCACGCAGCCTGAGCAGAGTAGTAGAGTCGTACCACAACTATAAATAAGCCGCTTTTTGGGAGGCAACCCATCTTTAATTTTATTTATTCTTATTTTTATTCTTTTAGTGCTACGTTTTGTTTGTTTTTATTTTTGTAGATTAGGGGAAGTCTAAGTACCCGAAGTTGATGCTGAGGAGCATGTTTGAGCTTAAGTGCAGGGTCGTCCTGACTGTTAATATTGAGTATTACGTGCTAGCTTGGCCCTAGATGGTCTCAGAGAGTATTTTTCTTCCTTGTTTTAATATTTTGCACTGCGATCCATGCATCAAGGTCTATGCATGAAAAAAGTGTGGGGGGGGGGGGACTTACTCGCTGATTGTAATTGTATAAAAAATTCTCATTTTATAGTTAACCCGTAGATAGTAGTATAGTTTTGAGTAGTAGATAGTTATAAAAAAAAATAGAGAAAATTAGAAAAAGCTCGGACTTTTCCCGATGATGGATCTCTTGGACAACTTTCTTGAGGGACTAAGGTCAGATTAAAAACACCAAAAAGATTTTCTTTTGTTTTTAGATTAGTTAGGTAGTATCCCTTGATTTTACGTTGGGCGCCGGTTCTTTTCCAAGGGAGTAGTCTGAACCGGGTATTTTGGTTTTATCTTTTTAAAAGTAGGATAGGAAGAAAACTGAGTTGCTCTAGATACTTGTTGACATGTTTGGTGCTAGCACATTAGGCTATGGTATGCGCTCTATCTTCCTATTATATTTGATTTGAATCGTGATGCCTAAGTAAATTAAATAGCCTACACTGTAATGCCTATTCTTAGTCATTTGACTTGTATGTTACCTAGTGCATTATTGCTTAATATTCTCAACTATAAGTGCTTTCTTGATTTGAGAGTTGAACAAAACCGTCCTGATTGAGTCATGTGCAATGTGTGTGTGAGGATTTGTGTTATTCTATTCTATCCGGTGTAGTCTTGAACTTGTCGTGTTTTAATCGAAGTCAAGCCATTAAGTTGTGCTAGACTACAACATGACGTAGGCATTTCTTTTCTTGATCATAGATGCGATTGTCACTTACAAATAGAATTTTCCCATTGCTAGCCCTTGGAGCCTATAGACCTTTTCATTGGCACCCGCACTACAAGCCGTATCCCTAGTTTGTTCTCAATTTGAGCTTGTGGAACCTTTACCTCCGAAAGCACTTAGGCGTTAAATAAAGTACGGTGCGAAATTTAGGAAGTAGCTTTCGAGTGGAACCATGGAAGGGCCCATAAGGTGCACTAAAGTTGGAAAAAATACCACTAGCCGATGAACCTTAATGTATGGAGTGTGTGCAGAAAAGAAAAAAAATTAACACAAATAATGTAGAAAAAAATAATAAAACACACCGCCTAATCTTACTTATTCGTGCTAGTGGGAATATAGAAGTACTTAGTTGAAAAAAGGACTATATTGTGTATGGTTTATGGCGAGTGAATTGATTGAGAAGAATATGTGCTTGATTCTTAAGTGTAGTGCATTAAAGTGATTAGGAGGGTTAGTCACTATTCCTAAATGTATCATACTCGTCCCTTAGCCTACATTACAACCCATAAAGTCCTAATTGATCCTGACTTGGTTAGCTTAGAATAGTATAGATGTACACTACAGGCAAGCTTATGGTACGACCACGAGATGCACATGAATTTCTTTGTGAGAGTGAGCAAATTATGTACAACTACGTGATATCCTTGATTTATGTTCAAAGTCATATTTGAATGTGTGGACTATTTCTATATTCACTCTCTTATTTGTTGGTGAGGGCACATGATCTCATGACGGATTGGTTATGTTTTATCTTTTCTTGTTGGGTGAGTGCACGAGTTAAGGGTGCTTAGTAGTAACGAGTTAGCTAGTGAGGTAGGGTGGTTATGGTAGGTTGTTGGAATTGGTTGGATTAAATTTCTTATACATGGGCATGTTTAAAACAGGAAGAACATGAATTTCATATGTTTAGGCTTGATTGCCGGTATCGACCATAGTCAAAGGTAGAGTGCATGATTGAAAAGATGAATCGCTCCTCCCTAGTTAAGATGTACGTTGTTGGGGTGCAATTTATAGTTCCATTGCTCGAGGGCGAGCAAGAATGTATGTGTGGGGTGTTGATATTCGGCTTAAAGTGTGTATATTTATACGCATACTGCCTCACATTTTACTCGTATTTTGTGGAATTCGGATGTGGAATGTAATGAATTATTCTAATTCATGGTATTTTTATGTGTAGGAATCACATGGAAGCAATGTGGAACGAAAGTGCACGAATCGAAGCAAAAACTGAACAAAAGAAGAAATCCAGGCAGTGTAGCGTACAGCGCTGCATGGGGCGCAACTTTTCGAAGTAAAAATTTTCTAGCACCAGGGCTTGCGCCCTGTACTACCTTTGGCGCTAGGTGACGGGTTTCACACCTATTTCCCTCGGGACAATGTTATTTCGGCCCTACACGTCCCCAGCTTGTATAAAAGAAGTCTAAACCCATTTTGGAGGGGGAGACGCCACATTAAGAGGAAAAGACACACACGGATTACTCGGGAGCAAGGATTCTCAGTTTTCTTCACCTTTCTTAGTATTTTCAACCATTGAAACACTTTTGAAATTGTCTAAGTTTATCATGAGTCGCTAAAACACATATGTTTTGGGGTTGTGATTTTTCCATGAACATTTATGTTTGAAGTTGACTTGACCTTGACTATAATTTGCTAATATATGTTTGTTTCTTCAATTCCGTGATTAATTGCTTAATTGTCTAGCCAATAGTTAAGTTCTATTTACTATCTATGTTATGTTTGGGAAAGCTACGTCTAGAGTAGAGAAGAATTAAAGAGGGCATGATCTTAACTCTGAGTGGGGGTTGGATTTGTGGCGAGGATAGGTATATACCTAGTCACCATGCTCAATTTGAATATTGTAATCTTAATGCGTTCTGAATAGATTAATTCCATAGGAATATAGGCGTTAATCTATTTTGAATAGGCGAGTAGTAATTCTGGAGAATACTACGAGAGAAATTATTTGATTAATTAGCAACCATGAGTGAATTGTATGAAAGGGAGAGTTAATTAGAACTCAATAGGATTGGTAAATCAATCACAACCGTAGAATGTTCATCTCTACTGAATTCTCAACAACCAATTTCTGCTAGATTAATTATCAATTATTACATTCACTACTTAGTTATAATCACATCACTCAACTTTGATTGACTCGACTAAATAGCAATCTTGGTGAAATTAGTGCTTAGTTGACACAAGTCTATGTGGGTTCGACACTCGACTTATTGTTGTCATTATAGGTACTATTCTGGTCTGTCAGAGATGCATAAGTTGTATTTGATCCGGGATCTACTTATTCATATGTGTCATCCTATATTTTGCTTCATATATGGATATGTCTACTGATTCTTTATGTACTCCTATTTGTGTATCTATGCCCGTTGGTGAATCTATTCTGGTAGATTGGGTCTATCGTTCTTGTTTGGTCATGATTGGGGGCTATGATTGTCACACCCTGACCTTGGAGAGCGCAACCAGCGCTCTACCAAGATATCCCAATCATGCAAGCCTATTTGATGACTTCTACATAACCTTACCTAAGAATTATTTCAGAGGAAATAACAAGAGATAGACATGTGAAGAGGATAAAGTGTGCCAAATCATCTTTCATTACTTAAAAGAAGATTCATTTACAATTTCCAAAAGACTACACGTTCATATTAAAAAGTGGAACATCTGAAAACTACAACATTTATAGTCTATTTCCTAAATCAAAACACAACTCACGCTATGTCTACGGAGCCTCTAACTGAAACAAAAGAGTAGTATGAAAGTGCCGACCGACAGGAAGTGGGGTTCACCAAGTCAGCTGAGAAAAGGGTGTACTGCTAGCAATGATCGATGCCGCATGTTGTAGAACCACTTGCATCTATTAAAGATGCAGTGTCCCCAGCAAAAGGGACGTTAGTACATATGGAATAGTACTAGTATGTAAAGCTAAATAACCTCTCATGCAGTAGAATTCCAACTTGAGGAGAGAAACATGGAAACAACGAGCATATCAATCATATTTAAATGTTAAGTTAAAACAAGGTAAAACTTCAAGTAAATATTTTTATTTTTGGTTGGGAGATCCTTAGTACCAACACACCACCATGCCTATGGCATGGAGTTCGATCACTGCCCGACCGGCTAAGCCATCTCACCGGAAGTATGAGGATCCACATAGGAACACAACAACACCATGTGCACGGCATGGCGTCCGATCTCTGCCTGATCGACTCAGTCGTCTCACCACAATGCCGTGTGGGTCGATATGGTCGTTGGTAGCTTTAAACTCATCCCAATCAAGGGGAATAATCTTAATATAATATAATGGGAAATTGTCCCTAAAGTAATCCCTACACCGACACGTGTAGTTTCAGGCTTAGGCATTTATAACCTAGCCTGGCTCAGTGACCTAATGATACTCCCACAAATATTTATCATATAACAGAATCATGTTCGTTTCATAGCCTTTTATACTTTGTTTCATTTCATTGACACTCTTGGCCGCACATGTAAGTCATCATTTTTTGCACAATGGCCGCATTTCATACTTCATGCTTTCCATTCTTTAATTTAACATGGATTATAAAACATTTAAAATCACTTATAAAACATCCGTGAAAAATCATAGCTTCAGCTCATGAATACATAAGGGCTTATCGCATATTGGGAACATTTACAAATAAGAGCATGATGATGGATGGTGCACCCTATTTTGGACAAGTCAAAATAATGTACAACCTATAGTACTCCACAAGGTTAATTATTTTTTAGAGTCGCCACCTAGTTTTTGAGGTATACTAGGACACCTATATTATACTACGTAATATGCACTTTAACTTTGTACTGCAAAACCGTTGAGATTCTGGGTAAGGATTCAAATTATTTCGAGGGGAAGGTGTTAGCCATCCCTCAAGATCCACAAAATGTAGTTCCAGTGGACTCCATCAAATAAGGGAGGAAAGGTTCAAAGATAATTAACAAATACTCACAACTATTATAAATTATAAAAAAATGATTAGCGTGTACCAGAATTAACAGTAATCATATTAAATATGTAATGAATTATGTATGGGTGAAGTATGCAAGTATTTTTTTTGGGTGTTTTTTAAATGAAATGATTAAAATATCTTGACTCGTATGAAATATATGTAAAGTCGACAAGGGAATCGTATTCCAAAAGATAATCTGAGTGTAAAGTGAGTTCTAGATAAGAATAGCAAAATATTTGACATAATATATGTGCAACAAAATTTAGTATGTGAAAGAATAAAAAAGGATATTAAATAATGTATTTTAGTGTAAATTGAATAATATGAAAAGAATTGTGCCTAAAGAATGCATGTTAACTCAAAGAGTTTGAACAAAATCTTGGACTTACAGGAATAAACTTGAAGAGAAACGACTCATAATTAGAGTTTAAAATCTTGGAGGATGACTTCAACAAGGAGAAACTTATACTAAAGGATTGAGGAAAATGAGAAAGAATATTTATTTGCACAAGAGTAGATATGTAACGATCCAATTGGTCGTTTTGTGTAATTGCGCCTCTTTATCCCTTTTATTGCTTCATATATGTGAGTTTATGCTTTTATGACTTGCGAGGTTCATTGGTTTTGTTTCAGGAGGCTTTCGGGTTGATTTGGACCCTTGATTCTAGACTTAAAAGCTTTAATTTGAAAATGTTGACCAAACTTTGACTTTTGAGAAAACGACCCCGGAACTGTATTTTTATGACTCTGATAGCTTCGATCCTGATTTCGGACTTGAGCGTATGCCCAGAATTTATTTTGGAAATCCGTAGGTTGATTTGTGTTAATTTGCCAAAATTTGGCAATTTTAAGTTGAAAGGTTTGATCGTAGGTTGACTTTTACCTATTGAGCTCGAAAATTTATTTCGGGACTTGGAATAGGCCATTATGGAATTTAGAACTTGTCTGCAAAATTTGGCTTCATTTGGAGTTGAATTGATAGGAATCAGACACGTAGTTCTAATTTTAGAAGTTCGTGAAATTCTCTTTGAAAATCATGCGTTTTGGAGTTCAATTCGTAGTTTTAGATGTTATTCTTGTGTTTTGATTGCGCGAGACGGGTGTGAATGTTTGGTTCGAAGCCCCGGGGGCTCAGATGAGTTTCGGACGCTTAGCGGAGTGTTGTTGAAAATGTTAGAGATGTTGGTTTCCTGCAGACCTCTAATGTCGCATTTGCGAGCTTTTTGTTTGCATTTGCGAAGTCAGGCCAAGCCCGCTGGGTTCACATTTGCGAACCCAATTTTTGCATTTGTGAAGTCTTCTGGGTTGGGCTAGTATCGCAATTGCAATGATTGTGTCGCAACTGCAAGGGCAACAGTGATCGCAAATGCGATCCAACCTTCGCATCGGTGAAGAGCCTCTCAAGCTTTCAGTACCGCAATTGTGAGGCTTTGTTCACAATTGCGAACCCATGTCACAATTGCAACATCTGCAACTGATCAAATAATTGGAAGACTAGATTTTTGAGTTCATTCTCTCATTTTTGAACCCTAGACTCGGTAGGAGGCGACTTGGAGAGGGGAGTTTCACCTAAAAACTTTGGGTAAGTGATCCTAAGCTATTTCTAATCCTATTCCATCAACTTAGATTTTAACATCAAAGTCATGTGAATCAAAGTCGAAATTTATGAAACTTTGTCATGTTTTTGAAAAATAAGAAATTGAGTTTTTATAGTCGATTTGGACTCGGATTTTGAAACTAATCACATATATGAACTCGTGGGCCATGGGTAGACGGAATCTACAATTGGACTGTGGTTTCGACCGGGCGAGTCCCGGGTTGACTATTTGTTGACTTTTTGGAAAAAGTGTAAAAATCTTAACTTTGTCTATTGCAATTGAATTCCCAAGCATTGTTTGATGTTATTGAGTCGATTTTGGTTAGATTTGAGCTGTGTGGAGGCGGACTTTAAGGGAAAAGCTATTTCTGAGTTGTGAATTGACCTATTCGAGGTAAGTGTCTTGCCTAACTTCGTGTGGGGAACTACCCCTTGGGATTGGTATTGGTTTATTCAATTGTGCTAAGTAAAATCCGTGTATGCACGAATGGTAGACTGGTTATACGTAGTATTTGACCGGTTTAGGCTACTTAGACTATTTTCATGCTTTAATTGAAATGCCATATTATGTTCTAGATTCTAATAGTTGAATCATCTTTAATTGTGTTAGACTATCCTTAAACGCTTTAGTTAAATTGTTTAGTAGTTGTCCTACATCTTACTTGCTAAATTGCTTCCATGCTTTAGTTGAACAAGTTGCCCCTTTATTGTCACATGTTATCTCTTCATTGTTAATTATTATTGTTGAATTAATTGTTCATGTTGCCCTTTCTTGTTGACATCCATTATTTGATACTCATTGTTGAATATTGTTTCCTTTATTGTGATTTAGTCTTATATAGTATTGTGGTTACACGTTGTTTTCCCTTTGTTGAGTTATTTGATGTTGAGGTTGTGGAAGTTGTTAATATGTTGTGGCGATGTTGGTTATTGTTGGAGCATCTATACTATTGAGCATTTTCCATCCATTATGGGTGTTGATATTCTTGTATACGTTGTGGTGGAGCCATGGGCTATTGTTGTGGAAACATTGATATTATTGTTGTTGGCAAGTTGTGATATGTGGGTACTTGAGGTGCAATGTTGTTATTGTGATATGATATTGATGCGCATGCGGCGGTATAAGGCTTGGGTTGATGTGCATGCGGAAATATAAGGTGGGACTTATGTTGTGTTGCTTGTAGAAGAACTACGTGAAGCCACGCGGCGTCATAAGGTGGTCTAAAGTGTGTGTAGCTATTTTGGGAAAACTATTTTCAAAACCTATTTTCGAATGTAAGGCTCACGCGGCGGCCTAAGGAAGGATTGTGATTGAAATTGAGAAATGTGAATACGAGGCAGTACCTCGATTGATTTCATTATACATGAGGCAGTACCTTGTTGTGTTTCTTGCTGTTATTTCATGTTGGAAAGTGTCTTGGAAGGAATATTTCTTATTGCTCCATTCGTTAGCATTCCAATAGATGTAGTCCGTACATGATCTTTGTATCACTTTAGTTTCTTTTTCATGCTATTTCTACTATTGATTTTCCCGATTTTAGATCATGATATCATCTTGTTCCGTATTAGTTGCCTTCTTACTTCCCATTTTATATCCGTATTTCAAATTTATACTATCTTTTTCATATCTTAGTAGGTGTCTTGACCTAGCCTCATCCCTACTATACTGAGGTTAGGCTTGATACTTGCTAGGTACTATTGTGGTGTACTCATACAATGCTTCTGCACATCTTTTTGTGCAGATCCAAGTACGTCTGCTTGTGCCTGTAGAAAGTGAGTTTTGCTAGTTGCTTTTACCTGAGACTTCAAGGTATGCCTGCTCAGCGTCCGCAGGCCTTGGAGTCACCTTCCTTTATTTCTCATTACTGTTGTATTTCCTTTTCTAACAGTGATGTAGTATAATCTAGTAGCATTCTATAGAGCTTATGACTCAGTTCCACAGATTTTGGGGTGTGAAATTACGTGTCTATTTACAGATGGTTTTATATATTATTTCGTCGCTTTCAGTATCTTGTATTTATATATCTGTTTAGTGGTTGCAATATTTAGGCTTACCTAGTCATTGAGATTAGGTGCCATCACGACATCCTTCGGAGGGAATTTTGGGTCGTAACAAGTTGGTATCAGAGCTCTAGGTTCATAGGTGTTACAAGTCATAAGAGGGTTTAGTAGAGCCTTGCGGATCGGTACAGAGATGTCTGTACTTATCTTCGAGAGGCTACAGAACTGTTAGAAAAACTTCACTTCTTTGATTCCTTATCCTGCGAATTGGTTGATTTCGAAAACTAAATCTTTGACTTTCCATTCTCTCACAGATGGTGAGGACACACACCGCAGGATTCGACGATTAGACATCGTTCCGTCTACTAAAGTTGCGTGAGGCTGGGGCCGGGGCATATGTCGAGGACAGGCATGGGGAGCAGCCAGAGCACTTGCCCGAGCTACGACAGAGGAGCCATCAGTAGGTCTAGTCGGGGGTCTGACACTCGAGGCGCGTATTGCCACTCCAGCACTTCAGGAGACCCTCGCACCGTTCATGACCATGTTCAGCACGTTAGCTCAGGCGGGATTGATCCCACTTGCACCAGCCACATCTCAGGCTGGAGGAGGAGCACAGACTCCTGCAGCCCGTACCCCAGAGCAGCGGGACCAGGTTGATCAGGTCCTAGAGGTCATACTGGTACAGCCTGTTGCTCCAGTTCAGTTCATGTTTAGGGCGTCAGCATCTGAGGAGGAGCAGCTTAGGCTCGAGAGGTTCAAGAAGTATCGACCTCCTACTTGCAGTATTTCGGCTTCAGAGGATGCCCATGGGTTTCTTGAGAAGTTTCATCGTATTCTCTGCACTATGGGGTTGCCTTTACTTTCCAGCTGAAGGGAGCGACATATTAGTGGTGGTGGGCGTACGAGGTGGATAACCCATCCGAGGAGGCTTCACTTACATGGGATCGGTTTTTAGAGTTTTTCTTGAGAGAGTTTTTTCCTCAGACAATTCAGGATTCTTGGCGTGCAGAGTTCGAGCGGCTGCGCTATGGTACTATGTCAATGTAGGAGTATGCTGTCTGATTCAGTGATTTGTCTGGGCATGCACCAGCCTTGGTTGCCACAGTCAGGGAGCGAGTCGTTCGATTTATCGAGGGGCTAACCTAAAGTATTAGATACAACATGGCCAGGTGGTTGAGATTGCACGGAGGTTGGAGGTTATGCGAGACCATGATAGAGAGGATAGGAGAGGCCAAGAGGCCTCGTGGCACAGGGGGATATAGTGGTAGTAACGCTGCAGCTTCAACCCATAATAGTAGGGGCTATGTGAGCCGCCCAGTTCATTCAACACTTCCAGCTGCTAGTGGTGCTTCGGTTGTATCGAGGTCCCAAGTTGCACACTTTGCTCGGCCACTTTCTAACACACCTCTTGCACGGGGTGCCTTTGGTGGTTAGTCCAGCCGACCAGGCCCAAGCCAGTCCCAGCCTCCACATCCTCCGAGAGCTTGTTTTGAGTGTGGTGATAATCGCCACATGGTCAAACATTGCCCCAGACTCAGTAGGGGTACACCTTCCCAGACAACTCAGGCTCCACAGATTCAGTCTGGTCCGCAGACATCTTAGGCCATGATTACTGCCCCAGTTGCCGCTCCACCTGCTCAGCCAGCTAGAGTTGGAGGTCGAGCGGGTAAAGGTCACCTTAGAGGGGGAGGCCAGGCCAGATATTATTGTCTTCCTGCTAGGACTGAGGCAGTTGCTTCAGACTCGGTCGTTACAGGTATTGTTCTGCTCTATCATAGAGATGCATCAATCTTATTTGATCCAGGCTCCACTTATTCTTATGTGTCATCATATTTTACTCCATATTTGGGTATATCCCCTGATTCTTTAAGTACTCATATTTATGTGTCTACACCAGTGAGAGATTCCATTGTTGTTGACCATGTGTATCAGTCATGTTTAGTTGTTCTAGGTGGTTTTGAGACCAGAGTTGATTTGTGACTTTGATGTTATCTTGGGCATGGACTGCTTGTCGCCCTATCATGCTATTCTTGATTGTCACGCCAAGACTTTGACACTGGCTATGACAGGTTTACCACGGTTAGAGTTGAGGGGTGCATTAGATTATGTTCCTAGCAGGCTTATATCATTTCTAAAGGCTCAACGGATGGTTGAGAAGGGGTGTAATGCTTATCTAGCCTTTGTGTCGGATGTCATTGCGGATACTCCTACCATTGAGTCAGTTCGAGTAGTGAGGGACTTTCAAGATGTATTCCAGCAAATCTTTGGGGCATGCAGCCGGACAAGGATATCGATTTTGGCATTGGCTTGTTGTCGGGAGCTCAACCCATTTCTATTCCACCATATCGTATGGCCTTAGCAAAACTGAAAGAGTTGAAGGAGCAGTTACAGGAGTTTCTTGATAAGGGATTCATTCGGCCTAGTGTGTCGGCGTGGGATGCTCCGGTCTTGTTTGTGAAGAAGAAGGATAGTATTATGCGCATATATATTGATTATTGTCAGTTGAACAAGTTTACTGTGAAGAATAAGTATCTAGTGCCACGCATTAATGACATATTTGATCAGCTACAGGGTGCCAGAGTGTTCTTCAAGATGGATTTGCGATCAGGTTATCATCAGTTGAAGATTCGGGATCCGGATATTCCGAAGACTACCTTTAGGACTCAGTATGGTCAGTACGAGTTCCTCGTGATGTCTTTCGGGCTGACCAACACCCCAACAACATTTATGCACCAAATGAACAGTGTATTCCAGCCTTACCTTGATTCATTTATCAATGTGTTTACTAACGACATCTTGGTATACTCCCGCAGTTGGGAAGATCATGAACAACATTTGAGTATTGCACTCTAGACCCTGAGGGAGTAGAAGTTATATGCAAAGTTCTCAAAGTGTGAATTCTAGCTTGATTCAGTGGCGTTTTTGGGTAATGTGAGGGGATCAAGGTAGATCCAAAGAAGATTGAAGCAGTGTAGAGTTGGCCCAAACCATCTTTAACTACTGAGATATGGAGTTTTCTTGGTTTGGCTGGGTATTACTGCCGATTCGTAAATGGTTTCTTGTGTATTGCTGCACCTATGACCAGATTGACCTATAAGGGTACTCCGTTTAGGAGGACCGAGGAGTGTGAGGAGAGCTTTCAAAAGCTCAAGACTGCTTTGACCACAGCCCCACTATCGGTGTTGCCTACGGGCTCGGGGTCTTATACTGTGCATTGTGATGCATCACGTGTTGGTCTTGGGCGGTGTTGATGCAAGACGGTAGGGTAATTACCTACGCGTCTCGACAATTGAGGATTGAGGACTCATGAGAAGAACTATCCAGTCCATGATTTGGAATTGGCAGCCTTTGTTCATGCATTGAAGATCTGGTGGCATTATTTGTATGGTGTTCCTTATGAGGTCTTTACCGACCACCGAAGTCTACAGCATCTGTTCAAATAGAAGGATCTTAACTTGTGGCAGTGGAGATGGCTAGAGTTGCTTAAGGACTATATCACCATTCTATATCATCTCGGGAAGGCCAATGTGGTGGCCGATGCCTTGAGTCAAAAGGCGGAGAGTTTGGGTAGTTTAGCATATCTACCGGTAGCGGAGAGGTCATTAGCATTGGATATTCAGGCCTTAGCCAACCTATTTGTTAGATTGGATGTTTCATAGCCGAGTCGACTTTTGGCTAATGTGGTTTCTTGCTCTTCTCTATATGCTCGCATAAGAGAGCGTCAGTGTGACAACTCCCATCTCTTGTCCTCAAGGACACATTTCAGCACGGCGATGCCAAGGAGGTTACTATTAGGTATGACGGTGTGTTACGGATGCATGGCAGTCTATGTGTGCCCAATGTAGATGGTTTGCGTGAATTGATTCTCTAGGAGGCTCACAGTTTGCAGTACTCCATTCATCCGGGTGCTGCCGGATGTATCAGGACATGAGGCAACACTATTGGTGGCGGAGAATGAAGAAGGACACAATGGAGTATGTAGCTCGGTGCCTAATTTGTCAACAGGTGAAATATGAGCATCAGCGGCCAGGTGGATTGCTTCAGAGGCTAGAGATTCCATAATGGAAATAGGAGTAGGTTACTATGGATTTTGTTAAGCTCCACGAACTTAGAGGAAGTTCGAAGTTCGATGCAGTTTGGGTGATTGTGGATTGGTTGAGAAAGTCGGCCCATTTCATTTGAGTGGTGACTACTTATTCTCCAGAGCAGTTGGCTCAGGTCTATATTTGCGAGATTATCAGACTTCATGACATGCCGGTATCTATCATCTCTGACAAGGGCACGTAGTTTACATCGTGATTCTGGAGGGCCGTACAGCGTGAGTTAGGCTCACATATTGAGTTTAGTACAACATTTCATCCTCAGACGAACAGACAGTCCGAGTGCAGTATTCAGATATTGGAGGATATGCTTCGTGCGTGTGCGATGGAGTTTGGGGGTTCTTGGGATCAGTTCTTGCCGCTTGCGGAGTTGCCTACAACAGCAGCTGCCATTCGAGCATTCATATGGCTCCATATGAGGACTTGTATGGGAGGTAGCGTCGGTCTCCGGTGGGTTGGCTTGAGTTGGGCGAGGCTAGGCTATTGGGTACAAACTTAGTTCAGGATGCTTTGGAAAAAGTTAAATTGATTCAAGATCGGCCTCACACAACCCTGTCTACATAGAAGAGCTATGCAGATAGGGGGTTCGCGATGTTGCATTCATGGTTGGGGAGCGGGTCTTGCTCCCAGCCCATAAAGGATGTTATGAGGTTTGAAAAGAAGGGCAAGCTGAGCACTAGGGATATTGGACCTTTTGAGATTCTTGAAAGGATTGGAGAGGTGGCCTACAAACTGGCACTGCCACCTAGTTTAGTTGCAGTTCGTCTAGTATTTCATGTTTCTATGCTCCAGAAATATCATAGTGATCCGTCTCATGTGTTAGACTTCAGCTCCGTCCAGTTGGACAAGGATTTGTCATATGTTGAGGAGCTGGCGGCCATCTTGGACCGGCAGATCCGGAAGTTGAGGTCAAAGGATATTGCTTCAGTGAAGGTTCAATGGAAGGGTCATCCGGTCGTGGAGGCAACCTGGGAGACCGAGCGCAACATGCGAAGGGGTCATCCGATCGACCTGGTTGTTCGTTTTGTGTAATTGCGCCCCGTCACCCTTTTTATTGCTTCTCATATGTGAGTTTATGCTTTTATGACTTGCGAGGTTGATTAGTTTCGTTCCGAGAGGCTTTCATGTTGATTTGGACCCTTGATTCTAGACTTAGAAGCTTTAATTTGAAAATGTTGGCCAGACTTCGACTTTTGTGAAAACAACCCTGAAACTGTGTCTTTATGACTCTGTGTCACGACCCAATTTCCCCTATAATCCGTGATGGCGCCCAACGTCGCCGCTAGGCAATCCAATAGTGAACTAGTCATGTAGTTGTTCTTTTTAATAGTTTCAAAGTTGTTGATTTTATTTATTAAGAGAATAATTAGTAGGAATTAGTAAATTAAAGCATAAACAAATGAGAGAGAAAATATAGTGGATTTAATACTCAAAACCATAAAGTGTCTACTAGAATATTTTCAAAACCCGGTGTCAAAAGTATATGAGAAACTAGTAGAAGTGTAGTGTGAGTACATAAATAACATGTATCCAGTAAGTATCTAGTCTAACCACGAAGAAGTAGTGACGAGGGGTCGACATCGACACTTACTACGGGCCAATAAATAAAGTACAGAAATTATAATAGGCTTGGAATACATCAATAATAATATCAAAATAACAAGCAGTAATTAAGTGATTCTTTAACTAGAAATGAATTTAAAATCTCCAATTAGCACATACTAACTTCAACAAATACGGGCCATCAAGTAAACTATAATTTCTCAAGTCATAAAAGTAATATCAAGTGTAATCGGACTCCGAGCTTTATCACGTATGATTTATGCCGAGGTCGTACGACCCGATCAAGAATAATGTGTACACTGCCGAGGGTCGGCCGGCACGAACCATAGATGCATCTATTATACTGCCGAGGCGTTCGGCCCGCTCCCAAAGAATAGAGAATACTGTACGAGCTCCGATTTAACGGTTATCACAAGACTAATATACATGGAGGTACAATTTCTACTAACGGCCAAGCAACCCGCCAAAACACAAAGTAAATGAAGTTCGATCTTTACAAATCTTTTATCAAGTTTCAATATAATTTAAGCACTTAAATTAACAAGTAGAGTGCAATAAATACAAGTTTTACATGATAGAATCCTAAAACAACCCAGACATAAGCATGATTTGTAGCTACGCACGGACTATCATCACTTCGTGTGTACGTAAAACCCACAATTAGTAGCAAATAGTACATTAAAACACTTATGGGGTAGATTTCCTCTTACTATAAGAGACTTACCTCGTCCAAAGCTCACGTTCCGGTACACAAATTCACTCTAAAGCCTCAAGCCGGTGCCAAACGATCTGAAGATACCCAAATATATATAAATTAAACAATATACACTCAAAAGTTCAAAATTTAGCTGTTAGAGAAATTACCCAACCCAAATTTGAATATTCCTAAAATTCACCCCCAAGCCCACGTGCCTGGATTCCGAAAGTTTTTGAAGATAATTGTTACCCATGACTTCCCGAACTCAAATATATAATTTATTCCAATTTCTACCACCAAAACCATGATCAAATCCCAATTTTACCTAAACCCTAGTTTCTTCACAAAATCCCATTGATTTCATAATTTTTTCATATTAAATCTACCTATGATTTCTCGTATTTAGCTAAAGAAATGATAAGGATCACTTACCTCTTGATGTAGATGAAATCCCCCCACAAAATGCTCTCAAAATCACCTAAGACCGAGTGGGAAATGAGGGAAATGAAGCTAAGTCCCGTAATAAAAAGCCCTTGCACCAATCGCAGATGTCGCATTTGTGACATCTTGTTCGCAAATACGATGGTCAAAAATGCGACAAAAACATTGCCAATGCACAGAATGGCCATCTCTGCCAAGGTTGCAAGTGCGACCAAAAACTTCGCGAATGTGAAGATAGGCAGCTTGCAAAAGCGGCAGAAATTTTCCCAAATGCGAACCCCTCAATGCTTTCCCAGCCGCGCAAATGCGAATATTTCCTTGCAAATGCGAAAAAAAATCCGCATTTGCGAGACCTGCAGCACAGAAAACCAAAAACAATTGAAGTTCTTTCACCACTTCGAATGCACCCGAAACTCACCCACGCCCTGGGGCTCCACACCAAACATCCACACAAGTCTAAAAATATCATTCAAATTCGCTCGCATGATCAAAAAACGAAAATAACATCTAGAATCACGAACCGGATTCCAAAACGCATGAATTAAATCATGAAACTCAAGAACTTCTAGAAACACTTCCGCGCTTTTGATTCATATCAAATGAACTCAGAATGATGCCAAATTTTGCGTACAAGTCATAAATCACCATACGGAATTATTCTTAGACTTGGAATCCCAAACGGACCTCGATAACACCAAAAACTACTCCAAACCAAACTTAAAGAGCATGAAAACCTTCAATGCGCCAACTTTCAAAATTAAGCGTTGAAACGCTCTCGAGTCGTCCGAAACCTGATCAGAACACACGCCCAAGTCCAAAATCGTCATACAAACCTATTGGGACCATCAAATTCCATTTCCGAGGTCGTTTACACAAAGTGTTGACTCAAGTCAAACTTGGCCATTATGGGCCATTTTTAAGGAACTAAGTGTTCCGATTTTAATCCGAACCCTTCCAAACCCCAACCAACCATCCCTTTAAGTCATAAAACAGTAAAGGCACATACGGAGAGTCTTAATTAAGTGAACGGGGATCTAAAAAGTAAAATGGCCGGTCAGGTCATTACATTATCCAGCTATTAAACAAATGTTCATCCTCGAAGGGGTCCAGAATCATACCTCGACTAGTTGATCCCTCCACTGGAACTTTTACAGCAGAAATCTTCTTAGACCTTAACTGGCGAACCTGCCTATCAACATTGGAAACTGGCTCCTCCTTATAACCCACGCTCTCGTCTAGCTGATTCGTGCTGTAGTCTAACACATGCAACCTGTCGACATGATACTTCTGGAGCATTGACATGTGGAAAACCAGATGAACTCCCAATAGACTTGGAGGCAAAGCAAGCTCATAAGCAACCTCCCCAACTCGCTTCAACACCTCAAATGGACATATAAACCTTGGGCTCAACTTTCCCTTCTTCCCGAACCTCATGATTCCCTTCATCGACGAGACTTTAAAGAGAACCTTCTCGCCCACCATAAATGATAAATCACGCGCCTTCTTATCTGCGTAACTCTTCTGTCTAGACTGTAATGTGCGAAGTCACTCCTGAATCAGCTTCACCTTCTCCAAGGCATCCTTCACTAAATCAGTGCCATATAGCCTAGCCTCACCGGGCTCAAACCATCTGATAGGCGAATGACATCGTCGACCATACAAAGGCTCAAATGGAGCCATCTCAATGCTGGACTGAAAACTATTATTATAAGCAAACTCGGCAAAATACAAGAATCGATCCCACTTCCCTCCAAAGTCAATCACATATGCTCTGAGCATATCCGCCAAGAACTATCCGCTCTGACTGCCCGTCGATCTGCGGATGAAAAGTTATGCTGAGCTCTACCCGGGTACGCAACTTGCTCTGTACTGCTCTCCAGAAGTGCGAAGTGAACCGAGGGCCTCTATCTAAAATAATGGAAATAGGCACACCATGCAATCGAACAATATCCTGAATGTATATCAGGGCCAATCTCTTTGAAGAATACATGGTCACAATCGGAATAAAGTGAGCCGACTTGGTCAACCTGTCGATAATGACCCAAACTGCATCAAACATCCTCAAAGTCTGCGGCAACCCTACTACGAAGTCCATAGTGATGCACTCCTATTTCCACTCAGGTATAACCACCTGCTGAAGTAGGCCACCTAGCCTTTAGTACTCATACTTAACCAGCTGGCAATTTAGGCATCTCGTTACATACTCAACTTTGTCCTTCTTCATCCGCCGCCACCAATAATGTTGCCTCAGGTCACGATGCATCTTCGTAGCACCTAGATGAATGGAGCACCCTTCTAAGTCAATCTAGTCACAGGTCTGCAATAAATGAGAAGCCCTTTATAAACCAGCGATAATATCCTGCTAACCCTTAAAAACTCCTTATCTCGATCGATGTGGTAGGACGAGGCCAACTCTGGACCGCCTCAATCTTCCTGGGATCTACCTTAATACCCTCGCCTGAAATAACATGCCCCAAGAATGCCACAGAATCTAACCAAAACTCATATGTAGAGAACTTAGCATATAGCTTAGGTTCCCGCAAAGTCTGAAGCACAACCCTCAAATGCTGCTCGTGCTCCTCAATGCTAGGCGAGTAGATCAATATGTCATCAATGAAGACAATGACAAACCTGTTAATATATGGCCAGAACACCTAGTTCATCAAATCCATAAACGCTGTCGGGGCGTTAGTCAAGCCGAAGGACATCACTAGAAACTCATAGTGGCCATATCTAGTTCGGAAGGCCGTCTTCGGAACATCCGAATCACGAATCTTCAACTGATGATACCCCGATCTCAAGTCGATCATAGTGAACACCCTGACACCCTGCAACTGGTCAAACAAAGCATCAATACGCAGCAATAGGTACTTGTTCTTAATGGTAATTTTATTCAACTGACGGTAATCAATGCACATCCGCATAGTCTCATCCTTCTTTTTCACGAACAATACTGGCGCACCCCAAGGCAACACACTCGGTCTGATGAACCCCTTTTCTAGCAACTCTCAAGCTGTTCTTTTAACTCCTTTAACTCTTTCGGAGCCATGCGGTATGGTGGAATAGAGATAGGGTGGGTACCTGAGCCAATTCAATATAGAAATTGATATCACGATCTGGTGGCATGCCTGGTAAGTCTGCAGGAAATACATTGGTGAACCCCCGCACCACGGGCACTGAATCAATAATCGGAGTTATTACAGCAGTATCCCGAACATAAGCTAGATAAGCCAAACAACCCTTCCCGACCATGTGTCAAGCCTTCAGGGTATAATTAACCCGACTAGAGGCACAGATAGATGAACCCTTCCACTCCAATCAAGGCATCTCTAGTATCCCCAAGGTAACAGTCTTGCGATTGCAATCAAGGACGGCATGGTACAGAGACAACCAGTTCATGCCCAGGATGACCTCAAAGTCGGTCATGTTGAGCAATAAAAGATCTGCTTTAGTCTCATACCATAAAAATTCACGACACAGGACCGGTAAATCTTATCCACAACAATAGAATCGCCCACTAACGTGTATACATATACAGGAGTACCCAAGGACTCGCGAGGAACACCCAGAAAATGAGCAAACAAAGATGAAACATATGAATATGTAGACCCTGGATCAAATAGTACCGAAGCATCCCTACCACAGACAGAAATAATACATGTGATCACGGCATCCGAGGCTATTGCATCTGGTTTGGCTAAAAAGGCATAGAACTTAGCTGGAACGCCACCTGACTGGCCTTACATCAAAGACGGCCCCTACCCACCTACCCCCCGCCTTTGGGCAGCCGGACGGCTAGTGCGGCAGTTGGTGTGATAATCATGGGCTGATGACCCAGTTGTATTGCCTTTCCCCAAAGCCTGGGGCAGAATCTACTCACATGACCAAGATCCTCGCACTCAAAGCAACCTCTCGATGCAAAGGATGACTGACTCTGAGTCTAGCCCTGGTAACCTGAACACCCACTGGAAGAACCCTAAATAGCTGGTGGACGATAAATGCTCACTTGAATGGGGCTAAAATAGGGCCGCACTGGAGCACCCCGAGAAGACGGCGGTACTGGATATGTGGGCCTGCTAGACTGGCCCCTCACAAGCTGACCTCCGCCCCTAGATGGAGCACCACTGAGCCCTCCAGAATATCGAGACCACTTTTCCCTCGGCGCCTGCTCTCGGCCCTACTGACGAATACCTTCGATCCTCCGAGCTATATCCACAACCTTCTTGTAAGGAGTCCCCATCTCAATCTCTCGGGCCATAGTGACCTGGATATCATAGTACAAGCACGTAATAAACCTCGGCACTCTCTCTACATTAGTGGGGACTATCATATGCGCATGGCGAGAAATCTCATAGAATCTCACCTCATAGTCGGTTACAGACATCTCATCCTGCTGGAGCCGCTCGAACTGACCCCGTAACTCTTCCCACTAAGAGGGTGGGATATTTCTCTCCAGAAAGAAATGTGTGAACTGGTCCCAAGTCAAGGAAGGAGAACCTACTAGTCTGCTGAGAAGGTAGGACTACCATAATCTACGGGCCCTACCCTCCAGCTGAAAGGTGGTAAAGTCCACCCCATGGGACTCCAATACCCTCATGTTGTGCAGTATGTCACTGCAACGATCAATAAAGTCCCGAGGGTCCTCATGTCACTCGCCGCCAAAGGCAGGAGGATGTAGCCTGGTCCATCTATTCAATAGCTTATGCGGCTCGTCGGTCGTGGCTGGTCGGGGCTCTGGTATAGCCGTTGCGACTGGTTGAGCCTCGCCCATGGGTAGTGCAGTCGGGGTCTAGTATACGACAGTTCCCGCTTCCGAGGTCATTTACTCAAAATTCTGACTCAACTAAAACTTGGCCACTATGGGCCTTTATTGAGGAACTAAGTGTTTGATTTCAACCCGAACCAACCATCGCTGCAAGTCATAGAACAATAAAGGCACGTACAGGGAGTCTTAATCAAGGGAATGGGGATCTAAAAAGCAAAATGACTGGTCGGGTAGTTACACTCTGATAGCTTTGTATTCTTATTTCGGTCTTTGGCGTATGCCTGGAATTGATTTTGGAAGTCCATAGGTTGATTTGTGTTGATTCGCCGAAATTTGGCAATTTTAAGTTGAAAGGTTTGACCGTAGGTTGACTTATAGTTATCGAGCTCGAAAATTTATTTTGGGACTAGGAATATGTCTGTTATGGCATTTATAACTTGTTTGTAAAATTTGACATCATTCGGAGTTGAATTGATTGGAATCAGACACGTAGTTGTAGTTTTAGAAGTTCTTGAAATTCTCTTTAAAAATCCGGCATTTTAGAGTTCAATTCGTAGTTTTAGATCTTATTTTGGTGCTTTGATCGTGCATGCGAGTTTATATGATATTTTTAGACTTGTTTGAATGTTTGGTCTGGAGCCCCGAGGGCTCGGGTGAGTTTCAGACGGTTAGCGAAGTGCTGTAGAAAATGTTAGAGTTGCTGGTTTTTGGCAGGCCTCTGATTTCGCATTTGCGAGCTTTTTGTTCGCATTTGCGAATTTAGGCCAAGCCTTCTAGGTTGGCATTTGCGAACCCAGTTTTTGCATTGGGATAGGATTGCAATTGCGATGATTTTGTTGCAATTATGAGGGCAACAGTGATAGCAAATGTGATCCAACCTTTGAATTTATGAAGAGACCCTCAAGCTTTCTGTGCCGCAATTGCGACATTTGCAACTGATCAAATAATTGGGAGATGGAATTTTCAAGTTCATTCTCTTATTTTTTAATCGTAGACTCGGTAGAAGACGACTTGGAGAGGGGATTTTCACCTACCAACCCTGGGTAAGTGATCCTAATCTATTTCTAATCACACTCCATCATCTTATCTTAGATTTAATGTGAATCAAAGTAGAAATTTATGAAACTTCTTCAAGTTTTTGAAAATTAAGAAATTGCGTTTTGAGAGTTGATTTGGACTCAGATTTTGAAACTAATCGCGTAGATGAACTCGCGGGGACATAGGTAGACAGAACCTACCATTGGACCCTAGTTCGACCGGGCGGGTCCTCAGTTGACTATTTGTAGATCTTTTGGGAAAAGTGTAAAAATCTTAACTTTGTCTATTACAATTGAATTCCCTGGCATTGTTTGATGTTATGAGATGAATTTGGTTAGATTTGAGCTGTGTGGAGGCGGACTTTAAGGGAAAAGCTATTTCCGAGTTGTGAATTGGCCTATTTGAGGTAAGTGTCTTGCCTAACTTCGTGTGGGGGAACTACCCCTTAGGATTGGTATTGGTTGATTCAGTTGTGCTATGTGAAATCCGTGTTCGCAAAGTGACAAGTGGGTACACGGGTTATACGTAGTATTTGACCGGTTTAGGGTACTTAGACTATTTCCATGCTAATTGAAATGCCATATAATGTTCTAGATTCTCGTAGTTTAATCATCCTTAATTGTGTTTGACTATCCTTAAATGGTTTAGTTAAATTGTTTAGTAATTGTCCTACATTTTACTTTCTATATTACTCACATGCTTTAGTTGAACCTGTTGCCCTTTTATTGTCGTATGTTATCTCTTCATTGTTAATTTTCATTGTTGTATTAATTGTTCATGTTGCCCTTTATTTGTTGACTTCCGTTATTTGATACTCATTGTTGAAGATTGTTTCCTTTATTGTTAGATGGTCTTATCTAATATTGTGGGTACTTGTGCTGCGATGTTCTTATTGTGATATGATATTGATGCGCATGCAGCGGTATAAGGCTTGGGTTGATGTGCATATGGAAGCATAAGGTGGGACTTACGTGCGTGTTTCTTGTAGGGGAACTACGTGAAGCCACGCGGCATCATAAGGTGGTCTAAAGTGCGTGTAGCTATTTCGGAAAAACTATTTTCAAATGTAAGGCTCACGCGGCGACATAAGGAAGGGTAGTGATTGAAATTGAAAAATGTGAACAAGAGGCGGTACCTCGATTGATTTCATTATACACGAGGTGGTACCTCGTTGTGTTTCTTGCTGTTATTACATGTTGCAAAGTGTCGTGTAAGGAATATTTCTTATTGCTCCTTTCGTTATCATGCCAGTAGTTGAAGTTCATACATGATCTTTGTATCTTTCATGCTATTTCTACTATTGATTTTCCAAGTTTTAGATTATGACATCATCTTGTTCAGTATTAGTTGCCTTCATACTTCCCATTTTATATATGTATTTCATTTTATACTGTCTTTTTCATATCCTAGTAGGTGCCTTGACCGAGCCTCGTCACTACTCTACCAAGGTTAGGCTTGGTACTTGCTGGGTATTGTTGTGGTGTACTCATACTATGCTTCTGCACATCTTTTTGTGCAGATCCAGGTATGTTTGCTCGTGGCGATAGATAGAGAGTTTTTGCAGCTGCTTTTACCGAAGACTTCAAGCTATGCATGCTCAGCGTCCGCATGCCTCGGAGTCACCTTCCCTTATTTTTCATTACTGTTGTATTTCCTTTTCGGACAGTGATGTAGTAGCACTCTAGTAGCATTCTATAGAGCTTATGACTCAATTCCACCGGTTTTGGCATGTGAAATTGTGGGAGTCTATTTACAGACGGTTTTATCAATTATTTCGTCGCTTTTAGTATCTTGTATTTGTATATCTGTTAAGTGGTTGCTATTTGTTAGGCTTACCTAGTCGTGGAGACTAGGTGCCATCACGATATTTTTCGGAGGGAATTTGGGATCGTGACAAGATATTTAATAAGTAATTTGACCAAAGAGTGTTCAAAGAATTATCTCAATGTATATTGAGCAAAGTGAAAGAATTATTTTAATGAGTAAAGAATGGTATTGTATGAGGGAATACATATTATATAATAGAAACATTTATGATAAAAGGCGAGTTATAATACAATGAATAACCAAAGACCACTTAATATATTAATTGTTCGGGTAAAGACCAAACAAGCACGAAATCTAAAGATTCAAAACATGATAACTCAAACTATAATATTTACAAGTTATGTCTAAGTGAAGTGTAATAATTAAAGAATAACAAACAAGTAGATTGGTTTGAAAACATTGAAAACATCCTAATATATTTGTAAAAAAAGGCAAGGTTATTTGTTTTGAGAAAGAAAATGTAATGCCTTTAATTATATATATAATTAATTTAATTAATTACATGCATATCAATCCTAATTAACCAAATAAGTCATAAAATACACTTGACATCCTTAATATATATATATATATATATATATATATATATATATTCTAATGCATAATATTTCAAGTTAACTAGATTATTAACTAGATGCGATTCATCCTAAGTGTTGGCAAATATGAAAATATCAAGTAAACTAGCAAATACGATATCTATCTATCATTTTTCACTATACTTTACGGTTTTGAGTACATCCAAGAATGGGAAGTACGAAGCGGGGCGAGTCGGCGAATATTTATTTATCTCCGAACATGTTTTCACAGTGTTTCAAGCAAGATACCTCGCAAAACAAGAGAGGCAAACGTTAGTGAAATAATACAATGCAAAAATAAACTACATAACTTGAAATGGTTTTATTTAGGAAATGTTTTGGAAGATTGTTTTTGAAAATGGTTTAGAAATTTTTTTTTTTTGTAAAATAATTTTTTGGAAAATAGTTTTAAAATAATCTGTATTTTTGATTTGCAACTAGACATAAGAATGAGAACCATCCTAGTTGAGACTACGGCGGCCGACCGTGTCGCCCTCTAAAGGTTATTGGTTTATCATCATCGCCTCGTTATTTTGGGCCTGGTTCGGAAGGTCATTCGGGGCATTGTAGCCTCAAAAATTTATTCTCATCGGCCCTACTTTGTTAGTGGAACACGTTATTCAATATCAATGGTATCCAGTCATGGTCATCGAAGAAAACCGACCAAAACAATGTCCAAAACATTGCCAATGTAACACTGTCACAAATATTGTGGAAAATAAAAAAAATGCAACAACAATGGTACTAAGATAATAGTAAAGGTGAACGAAATAGTAGTAACGCATCCATGTTCCAACCAACAGATTCACGAAAAAGGGAGGACTGCTGTTGAACTTCAGTAGAACCACACAAAAAAAAAAACAATTTCAAGCTTAGTTTTCCCACCTCAGCCAAACAGTGATACAAGGCCAAGAAACCATCCAGTCAATTAAGCAGAGATATGCAGAATCATAGGCAAAAATGAGAGAGAAATGAGGTGAAAGCAATAATATCCATCGTCATAAAATTAAGCCAGCCAAACCGAACTAAAACCTCAACCTCCATAGATAGATATCTGTATTGGGTAAAGTATTGCTACACGGGTTCGGGTCAGGACTGACCCAATTAGAAGGAGTTACGATGTGGACATCGGGTTCATGGATAAAGAAGAGATGGGTCCGGTATTCGACGCAACCGGAATAGGGTGCGACCGACTGGGAGATGTCATAGGACCGAAGATCGGAGACCGGACTCAAGCCGCACATTTAGCCCATCACAACCGTTACAACGTGATTTGGGGAGATTCTATTACGGATTTTATGGGATTTATCCCATAATCAATAACTTACCATGTTTGTATCAGTAATTGTAACCTATAAGAAGGGATTTTGGCTCATAGTTGTAATCATCTGGAAAAACGTGAATAAAAGTTCTTCTCTCTTTAACTATCGAAATATAGACATTATTATTTCCCAGAAGGATTTATAGCTCTTTATTTTCTTCACCAGCACCAACGGTTCAGTCTTTCTTTCTTAGTACTTTAGTTGTTTCATTACATTGTTATTCAAATATCAACTGGTTTACGGATCCTTAGTACCACGAACAAAATTCAATTGTTACCCGATTTACAGGGTAAACAGTTTGGCACCCACCGTGGGGCCGAGGATATCAGTAAACCTTTGATACGTCCTTTTTCAAACACAATTTTACGCTTGCTCTTTGTAGAAATTTCTGTTTTTCAGGTCACCAGGTTAAACATGGCACAATCAGTCCCAAACAACAATGAACTCGGCAATCGAGTTGGAGATGATGTCGTACCCGAGCATGAAGGTCCAGTAGAAGTCAATTCCCAAATGGCATTCGGTGCCAACCAGGTGCCGGGCTCTTCACACAGTGTTCGGGGCGAAAATCGTTCAGGAATGCAGGAAAATGAAGAGGAAGTAATTAGCCTCAGAACGATTTTTGAGATGCTGCAAAATCAACAGGCAGCGATAGCACAGTTGCAAAATCGAGTTCAGAATCAGGTGGGAACGGATAAT
>MCJB01011531.1:42059-88211 GCA_002018475.1 Nicotiana obtusifolia | reverse complement strand
CCCCCCCCCCCTCAAATTTCACTTTGAAATCATCAATCAAATGCCAAAAATGAAAATGGATTCATGAAATATAACCAAAATCGAGTGTTGAACACTTATCCCAATCGATATGGTGAAAATTACCTCCAATATTGCCCAAATCCGAGCTCCCCAACTCAAAATATGACCAAATGAACAAACCTCGATATTAAATATTTCTGCCCAGCTGTTCTACCTTGTTTCTTATGCCAAATGACCCCGAAAGTCGCTTTTGATGCCTCCAATGCATTCCTTATGAAATTCCAATCAAGTTAGGCTTTTGAATTACTCAATTTGACCTTATAATAAATGAGATATATTGGTATCAATATTTGAAAATAGTGCAGATTTTTAAATACGAATGTAGTGGCAATTTCATAATTACTCTGAAAAAAATATGGCAACCGAATTCTTAGTAAAATGACCATAAATTCCTCATAAGATATCGAAACTTGATGATTCCAGCTGGTATGGTTCCAAAATTACGATGCGGATCTAATGCTTCAATTAAAACGGAAATTGGGGTTCATTTGCTTAATGTGGTACCAATTATGCTTGAAAAAACGACGTCGAAACATAAAAAACGAGTACAGCACAACCCAAACCCATATGAAACTCACCCGAGCCCTTCAGGACCCCGTCCGAACATACCAGCAAGTCCCATAACATCACGGATTTACTTGAGGCATCAAATCAAGCATAACAACATCAAAACCACGAATCACACCTCAAATCGAACTTAATGAACTTTAAATCTTTCAACTTCCTAAACTCATGTCAACTTGGAATGAATTCAAATTTTGCACCACAAGTCCCAAAAGACATAACGAAGCTATACCTATCCCTAGAACCATAATCCAATACTGATATCATCAAAGTCAACTCTTGGTCAAACTTATGAACCTTCCAAACATTCTAATTTCTAACTTTCGCTAAATAGTGTCATAACCTTCTAATAGTATCCAAATGTAATTCTGGGCATACACCCAAGTCCAAAATCACCATTCGAATCTAATGGAACCATCACAACTTTGAATCGAGGTCAAATACTAAAAAGTAAAACTTGGTCAACTCCTCTAACTTAAAGCTTCAAACATGAAATTCATTCTTCCAGACTAATTCCGAAACACCTGAAAACCAAAATGAACAATTCACACAAGTCATAATACATCATATCGATGTTTCTCAAGACTTCAAATAGCTGAACGGAATGCAAATGCTCAAACGACTGAGTGAGTCATTACACTCAGGAAGGAATCTACTTTGAGAAAATGATGGGCATGACGGGGCAGAAGTTCCCTCAACTTGTTAAAATGGGAGACTTTTTAGAGGAAGGCATAAAGTCTGGCAAGGTACAATCTATGGCTGCATTGCAAGCAGCAGGCAAAGCAATCCAATCCGGCTCAATAGGCAGCAGGAAGAAGGAAAAGGAAGAGGCATCAACAATCGTTCCCTATTACCAGTCCCATCCACACCATGGAAACAACTCTTACTCTCCAAATACCCATTCCCCTCACCCACCTACTTATGCTCCAGTGTACAACACAACCATACTACAATTCCCAACCTTAATATAACCCACCTCGTGGCCATACAAATCCAAATATGCCAGGACCATATGCTCCATTTCAAACTACCACTCATCAAAATTGACCCACCTATGCACCCCGACATCGCCCACATTTTGAAGAAAGAGGTCCCAAAAACTACACCCCCGCTGCTAAACCTTTGGCTCAATTGTTTAAAAGACTGAGTAGAGCTGGCTTGATACATCTGATAGAAGGGATGATTCTTGAGTATCCTTCAAAATACTTTGATGCAACCAAACGGTGCGTCTACCATTCAAACGTACCGGGGCATGATACCAAGGATTGCTTCAAGTTGAAAAATAAAATTGAGTCGTTGATCAAACGTGGAGCCATTAAGTGCATCCCAGCTCCGCCTAATGTGAACTATAACCCATTGCGAAACAATCTGAATGAAGGAGCTAATATGATCACCCTGTATAAAGAGTATGACTTAAAAGGAACCATCGTACAACCGGGAATACTGAGGATGCAAGGGTTCCACCTTGAAGGACTCCAATGATCACTGTACAGTTAAAACCTAAAGTGATTGTCCAAAGATATTAGCAACAGTTCACCGCCGCTATTAGGGATGAAGAGGATCAAGAATACAAGACGGTCCCATGGACATATAAGCAGAAAATGAAAGCCAAGATGAAGGATTCCGCAACGGCTCATGGAATGAATAGGTTAGGGAGGTGTTACGCTCCGGAGGAGGCATATTGAGGGAATCTAGGAAGGGAACCGATTCAGAGAAGGAATACAACAGATCTGAAGGTTGCAAAATTCTAGAAGGAGATGTCAACTAAAGAATACTCCATCAACGAATAATTAAACAAAACCACTTCACAAATATCAATCATGGATCTACTTGTGAGCTCTGACAGTCACAATGATGTCCTGATGAAAGTGTTAACTGGATTGATCATGCAGGCAACACTACCAGGGAGGCACTAGCAGCAACCATCGAGAAGATGGTGAAAGCGAACATTAGTTTTCGATGAGACAAACTTCCCATAGAAGTCATGGGTCACAAAAGAGCTTTACACATCAATGTCAAATGTGGAGATAAGGTGGTGTCCTGAGTATTTGTTGATATTTGCCCACTCTCTAGCCTATGTGAGCTGGGGTATTCACCTTAGGAAGGTAACAAAAAGCCATGAAAGGATAAGAGCTTTCGACGGGTCACAGAAGAACGTGATTAGGGATATCTATTTGACTCTACAAACTAGACTACTTGAGTTTCCCATACTATTCCAAATGATGGACATTTCATCCTCATATAACTTGTTGTTAGGAAGACCCTGGATACCTATGGCAGGGCAGTCCCATCTACCATCAGTCAGTTCATGAAGTTTGAGTAGTTTTATCAAGAGATTGTAGTTCACAGCGAACGGAGCTAGTCAGGTTATTTGGAACATGCAGTCATTCATAGAAGGATTACACGGGGTCGCTTCTCGTGCGGTCGAAATCATATAAACCACGGAGATAGAAGAGACTGAGCAAAACCAAGGTATGCTATCACCATACAGATCAAAGATGGCTATGAGACAAATGATGAAGTACGGATATAGACCCGGGACCGGGATGGCAGCCCAATCAGATGGCATAACAGAGCCAATTGAGCCAAGTGGGTAGAAAGGTAGAGCCGGCATAGGGTATCGGCCTCCAACTAGAACGCCTTATATCGGTGGCTTTAGGAAGAAATTTTTTATGCTAGAGCGTGTTTCGGGTCCGGCTCAGTGCTCAACACCAGAGGGTCAGAATGCCGAATCAGGGGAGGACTTGCAGAATTGGACCGCCAACCCATCTTTGGTTCGCCGGGAGTCTTGTAATCAAAAAGAGAAAAACCTGCATTCCACGATTATGACATGTAACAAAACCCTCGAGCAAAGCGATCTATATTATGAGGAATACGATGAAAGCGTGATGCCAGATAATCTCCCATAAGAGTTCGAGCAGCTGGAAATCTAGGAAAAGCCTAACCTTGAGGAGACGGAAGCATTCAACCTGGGAAGCGAAGAAGATGTGAAAGAAACTCGAATCAGCATCCATTTAGAAGCAGTGCGGAAAGAAGAATTGGTTGAGCTCCTCCGACAATACATCAACGTATTCGCATGGTCGTATAACGACAAGCCTGGATTGAGCACCAAATTCATTTTGTATCGATTGCCTGCCGATCCTACAGATCGCCAGTCAAACAAAAGCCTAGAAAGTTCAAACCGGACTTGAGTTTGAGGAAAAACAAAGAAGTAACCATGCAGATAGAGGCAAACGTGGTAAGCGTCACCAGTTATCCCACATGGTTGGCAAATATTGTACCGCTACCAAAAAATGATGGGAAGATCAGGATATATGTGGATTGTATAGATATTAACAAGGCCAATCTGAAAGACGATTTCCCTTTACCAAACATGCATATCCTCATTGACAATTACGCAAAGCACGAGCTGTAGTCATTCGTTGATTGTTTCGCCAAGTACCATCATATCCTAATACACGAACAAGATGTAGAAAAAACAACATTCACTACGCCTTGGGGAGTTTACCACTATAGATTCATGCCATTCGGCCTTAAGAATGCTGGTTCTACTTACATGAGGCCCATGACAACCCTCTTTCTCGATATGATTCAAAAAAAGATCGAGGTATATGTGGATGATGTCATCATCAAGTCTTGAAAGAGTTCAGAACATTTGGAAGACGTGAAGAAGTTCTTTGAGTGCTTGCGGAGGTATCGTTTGAAGTTGAACCCTACAAAATGTGTATTTGGAGTCCCTACTAGAAAATTTCTAGGTTTCGTTATCAGCAAGAAAGGGATAGAGTTGGATCGTTCAAAGATCAAAGCCATTCAAGTCTTACCACCTCCTAAAAGCAAGAAGGATGTGATGAGTTTCCTTTGTATGCTAAATTACATCAACCGATTCATAGCCCAATCCACGGTAATTTGTGAGCCTATCTTTAAGCTACTAAAAAGGGATGCTAGTACAAAATGGACATAAGAGTGTTAGAGAGTATTCACCAAGATCAATGCATACATGTCAAATCCACCAGTGTTGGTTCCTTTTGAACCCGGGAAGCCATTGTTGTTATACCTGTCTGTTTTGGATAATGCATTTGGATGCGTGTTGGAATAACACGATGGGACCGGAAGAAAAGAGCAAGTTATTTACTACTTAAGCAAGAAGTGTACACCATGTGAAGCCAAATACACTCTGATAGAGTGCATCTGTTGTGCATTGACTTGGATAGCCTAGAAGTTGAGGCACTACGTGTCAGCATACACCATATATCTGATATCCGGCTCGACCCACTTAAGTATATCTCTCAGAAGCCGATGCCTACAGGAAAACTGGCCAAATGGCATATTCGTTTAAGCGAATTTGACATTGTGTACTTAACGCAGAAGGCCATCAATGGACAAGCCTCAGCCGACAACCTTGCAGAGAATCAAGTGGACAAGGATTATGAGCCGCTCACTACATACTTTCCGGACGAAGAAGTGTTGTTCGTTGGAGCGAACGTTACAATGTCATACCCAGGAAGGAGAATTTTCTTCGACAGAACAACATATTTCAAAGGAGTAGGAATTGGGGCAGTCTTAATTCAAAGTCAGGACAACATTATCCGATTTAAGCAAATATAAGGTTCTCCTACACCAATAATATGGTCGAGTACGAAGTATGCCTCCTCGAGATTAGGATGGCGGTTGACATAAGCATCAAGGAGTTTCTGGTCATAGGAGATTCTGATATGTTGATACATCAAGTTCAAGGAGAATGGACTACTAAGAACATCAAGATTCTTCCGTACCTGCATTGCATAAAGGAGCTGTGTAAGAAATTCACAAAGATTGAGTTCCAACACATTCCCAGGATCCATAACTGTGACGACCCAGCTAGTCGTCTCGTGAGTTACCGCTCCGTTTTATCCATTTCTGCTTTATTATGCTTCGTTATCCGTGTTTTATGTAATCACGTTGAATGGTTTGCGTTAGGAGTAGATTTGGTAAGAAATGAGACACTTAGTCTCTTTCAAGAAGGTTTAAGTTGTAAAAGTCAACTGGATGTTGACTTATGAGTTAGAGGGCTCGGATGTGAATTCCGACGATTCGATTAGTTTTGGGAGATAATTTACGACTTAGGAGTGTGATCGGAATTGGTTTTGGAGGTCCGGTGTAAAATTAGGCTTTAATTGGTGGAGTTAGTATTTTGGCGATTTCCGGTTGTTACGCGAGAATTTGATCCGAGGATCGGAACGGAATTCCGAGAGTTGATATAGCTTCGTATGGTGATTTCGGACTTAGGCGTATGTCCGGATTTGAAATTGGAAGTCCGTAGGATAATTCAACGCATTTTGGCGAATGTTGGAAAATAGAAGATTTTTTGAAAAGTTTGACCGAGGAGTTGACTTTTTGATATCGGGGTCGGAATCCAGTTCTGAAAATCTTCATAGGTCCATTATGTCATTTATGACTCGTGTGCAAAATTTGAGGTCAACCGGACTCGATTTGATAGGTTTCGGCATCGAATGTAGAAGTTGGAATTTGTTAGTTTCATTAGGCTTGAATTGGGGTATGATTCATGTATTTAGCATTGTTTGATGTGATTTAAGGCCTCGACTAAGTCCATAATATGTTTTAGGATTTGTTGGTATAACCGAAAGGGGTCCCGAATGGCTCGGGTGAGTTTTGGGTGATAAAACGGACTATTTCATCGTTGGAAAGGAAATCTGCATAAATGTCAAAAATGGTACGTGATGCTGTCCAAAATGTGGACAGCATGTTGATTATGCTACGCGAAAATGCTATAGCAAAGTGCAACAGATTACAATGTCAAAAATGGTACGTGATGCTGTCCAAAATGTGGACAGCATGTTGATTATGCTACGCGAAAATGGTATAGCAAAGTGCAACAGATTACAATGTCAGAAATGCTACGTGATGCTGTCCAAAATGTGGACAGCATGTTGATTATGCTACGCGAAAATGCAAAAATGCTATAGCATTTTCAACACCTGAAAGTTTTATTTGTTCCGATTTTTGATACCTTTATAAATAGAAATTAGTGCCCATTTGCCATGGAAAACACATTTTCGCTATCCACAATAAGAAACACTTCCAAACACCATAAAATCACAACAAATCAACCTCAAAACTATATCCAAAAGAGATTTTCTTGAACAAATTCTTAAAGAAGGGGGTTTTGACCATCTTGAACATAATTGGAGCTAGGGAACTCGGATTGAAGTGAAATCTTGAAGGATTTTTGGAAGGTTTTCGAGAGAAACAGTGGGGTAAGTGTTCTTAACTCAATCTTGGTCAAATTACCCAAACCTATTGCCATTCTAGTAGGTAATTGGTGATTTAAGTTAGAGAAAATTTTGGAAAACCCTTGAGTTAGATTTTAAGACTTGGAGGTCGAACCGATGTCGGAATTCGATAAATCTTGCATGGTTGAACTCGTGGGAAGATGAGGAACCCATTGAGGTGAAAAATTATTGAATTTCGAGAAGTGGGCCTGGGGCTCAGGTTTTGCTAATTTTGGGATTTCTTAGTATTTATTGATTGTTTTCGCGTGGGCTTTGTTCCCTCAACATATTGTGACGTAATTATTCTGAATTTTGATAGATTCGACGCACGTGGAGGCCAATTCGAAGGGCAAAGGCTTCGTGGGCTAGGAATTTAGCTGGTTCGAGGTGAGTAGTGATTGTAAATAATGTCCTGAGGGTTCGAAACCCCAGATTTGCACATCGTAGTGCTATATTGAAGCGAGGCACACGCTCGATGATGAGCGTGAGGTCATTTACTACTGGGAATATGACTTGGTCCGTGTCGATTGATGATTTTTACTACATACTTTATTGAAACCTATTTGATATCATCATGTTTTGGGCTGATTGCCATATTTGGGCTTAATTGTTTGAACCCTCCGGAGATTTTTATCACTATTTCCTCACTATTTGTACTTATTACTTGAACTCAGTCATGTTGTTTCCACTGTTCTACAACTCAGCCACTTTTTACTCAGTTTTGAGATTTACATAATATTCGAAATGATGTTTGGGCTGAGAACTACTGTTTTACTATGCCCGAGGGGCTTGTGATGATTTTCTGACTGAGTGCGGCCGAGGGCCAGGTGTGAGGTTTTATTGATTGATATGAGGACGAGGGCCTAGATTTATGCCACGAGGTGGCTTGATATAGCGCTTGAGCCGTAAGGGGCCCCTCCCGGAGTCTATACACCCACAGTGAGAGCAGGGTACCCAGAAATATTACAGTTGATAACAATGACAACTGTAGGTTACAGTTGTCAACAATGACAACTGGTAACCAGAGATATTACAGTTGGTAACAATGACAACTGTAGGTTCCAGTTGGTAACAATGACAACTGGTAACCAAAGATATTACAGTTGATAACAATGACAACTGTATGTTCCAGTTGGTAACAATGACAACTGGTAACCAGAGCTGTGAGATTGATACTAAGCCTAGGAATATTACAATTGGTAACAATGACAACTGTAGGTTACAGTTGGTAACAATGGCAACTGGTAACCAAAGCTGGGAAGATTTTTAAATGATTTCTTACTGATCTACTGTTTTGAAATAATGATTTACTACTTCATTATGCATTGCCTTGTGCTTTGCGTGTTTCCTTACTTTCAGTCATTATTTATATGTGCTACTCACTGAGTTGGAAGTACTCACATTACTCCCTGCACCATGTGTGCAAATTCAGGCGTTATTGATTCCGCTCCGAGGCATTGACTACGATTGTCAGAGCGGTGACTCAGAGACTACGAGGTAGCTGTTGGCGTCCGCAGCCCCGTATCTCTTTATATTGTTATTTCCACTTTCTTCAAACAATTGTGCCAGAGATATTGTAATAGTAATCTTGTTATTAGTATTTCATTAGTTGCTCATAACTTTGTGACACCCCGGTTTCGGGCTGTTGTTGGGATGGTTCACTATGTCTTTTTTTTCCGCAAATGACTGCTATTAAACTGTGTTGTGTTGTTCTCTTGTTAAATTTATTGCTTAAAATGAGTTATGGTTCGAATTGGCTGGCCTTGTCTTCACGAGAGGTGCCATCACGACCGGGTTTGGGATTCGGGTCATGACAATAACGAGTTTGCGGATGCTCTCGCAACATTATCATCCATGATCCATATCCAGATAAGAATTGCGCCGACCATATTGAAGTAGATATCAGGGATCAACATGCGTACTGTTTCCATGTAGATAATGAGCCAGATGGTAAGCCGAGGTACCACGACATCAAAAGGTTCCTTGAAACATGAGAGTATCCAGAGAATGTCACAAAGGTTCAGGAGCGGACATCCAGAAGGCTAGCAAATCACTTTTTCCTCAACGGGGAAGTCCTGTATAGGAGGACCCCATACTTGGGTATGTTAAGATGTCTAGATGCCGCTGAAGCAACTACACCGTTAGAAGAAATACATGTAGAGACATGCGGATACCACATGAACAACTTCACCTTAACTAAGAAGATTTTAAAAGGCGGATACTTTTGGATGACCATGGAAAGCGATAGGATCCGTTATGTCCAGAAGTGTCACCAGTGCCAGATCCATGGGGATTTCATCCGGGTTCCACCTAATGAGTTGAATGTAATGGGTTCGCCTTGGCCTTTTGCCGCCTGGGGCATGGCCGTAATCAGACTTATAGAACCTGCTGCATCAAATAGATAATGTTTCATCTTGGTAGCAATTGATTACTTCACCAAATAGGTCGAAGCTTGTACGTACAAAGCCGTCATGAAGAATGTAGTGGCAGATCTCGTCCGTAACAACCTAGTCTGTGAGTGTGGGATACCCGAGTCAATCATCACTAACAACGCAGCCAATCCCAACAATGATCTCATGAAAGAAATTTGTGAGAAGTTCAGAATAGTCCTTCGTAACTATACTGCCTACAAATCGCAAATAAATGGAGCAGTTGAAGTAGCCAACAAAAACATCAAGAGCATTCTATGAAAAATAGTGGACAATCATAGGCAATGGCACGAGAAATTATCCCTTGCCTTACTAGGTTATCGGATCGCCACGAGGACATCCACTAGGATAACGCCATACATGTTTGTATATGGCACTAAACCTGTAATACTCCCAGAGGTCAAGACACCATCCTTGAGAGTCATTCAGGAAGCCAGGTTGGAAAATGCAGAATGGATACGGGTTAGGCAGGAGCAACTCATGCTCATTGACGAGAAGAGAATGGATGAGTATGCCATGGTCACCTGTATCAAAGTAGGATGGCCAACATTCTACAAAAGGGTAAAGCATCGCCAATTTATACAGGGGCAGTTGGTTTTGAAGAAAATATTTCCTCATCAAGAAGAAGCCAAGGGAAAGTTTGCGCCAAATTGGCAAGGTCCTTACGTGGTCCATCGAGCGTTGTCGGGAGGAGCTCTAATCATGCCAATGATGGACAGAAATGTCAGCACGAATCCTATCAACTCAGACCCAATCAAGAGATACTATATTTAAAGGTAGTAAAGTTAGGTTTTGGTTGAAACAAAACTACACCCGACCTGACTTCCCACGGGGAGATACATAGGCAACACAGATACGGTCTGGTCTTTCTCTCTCCCCCTCTTCTTTTGTAATAGGAAATCTAAATACTATTTCATATGTACTTGGAACTACGTCGTGATTTGATTTCCTTTGGAAGGAAGACGTAGGCAATCCTCATCAGATTCAGTCATCTTTTGTAATTGAACTACATTCTGGTCTGATTCCATTTGAATACGTATGCAGTCCAAGTCAACATCAGCCACTTTATTTTTGATCTCATAATTTTTCATCTATCGTAGTCCAGCTACGCCATGACTTGATTCCGTTTGGATACGTAGGCTTCCTAAGTCATGCTCGGTCATCATCATATTTTTCTTTATCATTACTTACGAACTACGTTCAGACCTGATTCCTACTCGGATACGTAGGCAATCTAAAAAGGTTTGGTCATGACCATATGAAAACTTTTCGAATGCATTAGTTTAGATTAGGATGCAATCACAGCAGCAAGAAGTCATGCCATCAGAATCAACATAGAAGATGGACATCAATGGGACAGTCTTCCAAAAACAACGTTCGCGTTTGAGGGATTTCCTAGACATGTCATAATCCATAATGACGGCGCCATAAGATAAAAGATTTTTAAAATGTTTCCTAAAAATTTCATAATCTAATCCACCTACCTAACTTCATGGTGTAACCTCACCAAGCCCGGGGCAACGCCGGGACTACAGTCGACACAAACCAACACCCCCCTACTAAGAATTTTTCTTTGAGTGCAGCACCAACAAGATACAAGGCAAAGCTGGAGTAGGCTGGGGTAATGATGGACCCACCACTCTCAGGTATTTTAAAACCAGACCGCAGATGCAATCAGAGCATATTGTAAATAGCAAAACGTCTACTCAACCAAGTGGAGCATGTTGTATATAGCGAGCTGCTGGCCCCACCGACCGGAGCCATGTGTATAGCAAATTGTCTGGTCAACCAAGTAGAGCATGTCGTATATAACAAGCCGATGACCCTACCAACCGGAGCCATGTATATAGCAAACTGTCAGCTCAATCAATCGGAACACCCTGTACAAATTGAGTCGTCGGCTTTGCCAGTCGAAGCCTGTATCTGGCAAACTGTTCACTTCACTAATAGGAGCATTCCGCACACCGCCACTTCTCCACATCGGAGATTACAAGTAGATAGCCTCAAACCTCGTCATCAACGTTTTGCCGATCGACAACCGTAATTTAGTTGAAGTCAAGAGTATCTCTTGGGCATGCTCCTTATTTTTTTTTATTTTTGTCTCGAATATTTTGAAGTTTTGCTTATGTAGCATACAAGAATGATTACATTCTTGAGTCAGAAATACCCAACGTGCGGAGATGCATTAAATTTCAATGCAAATGCTCCCATCACTCAAAGAGACTTACATTTCAATGCAACTACTCCCATCACGCGGAGATACATTCTACATTACAAGTCAACTACTCCTATCACGTGAAGAAAATCCCAACGTGAGGAGACATAATGGTCCGACAGTTTTTGGACGGTACATAACCCGGCTAACAATCGAGTCAAATTCAAGAATCCCGTCATCCCAATCCCAAATAACGGCTAGCCGGTAGCCATGCATCATCATTCCTACATCATTTACATCAGATCTTGACATTATGCATTACAATATAGGGTTATGTGTGTATTTCGTTTTTGCAAGAATAGACATCGCAACATGGAAACTCTTTTAAGAACCAAACCAAGCTACAACTCTATGAGTGACAACAAACTCATAAGCAGGCCAAGGATCCAAGTTCAAACTCAAATCCAATCAAACTCCGCCATGTCAACCGTCCCAATTCACTAATAAAACAAACACATCCTATCATAGCCGTTGATTCATATCGTTAACAGACCAGGATTAATCCCATTTTTCCGTTTATTTTTGATAGAACATCTCATTTTATCCCCACCGTTGGATCACAAGAATCGAACGACCATCGACTTTTTCCCATAAAATTGTTTTAAAACTCCTAACTCGGAACTGTTCCCTTTCTTCCTTTCATCCCTAGAGACGACTAACCCCATCCCCAAACCCAAATTCATTTCCCCTACTGACCCAGCCACCAACTTTCCCTTTCCCCTCTCTATTTGTAAGGACCCATAAAATTTCACCTAAAACCTCGGGGTTTTGTGGTGCCAAGGTAGACATATGTTGGGGTGTTGAAGAAAATATTTTGCAGAGCAGGGAATTTCTGCGGTCCAGTATGCGACCGCATAATCACTCTGTAGGCCGCAGATCGTCACATTATTGTTTCGCGGGCCGCACATTCGTCACAGAAGCCAGCATGAGAAATTTCGAAAGGAGGTTCTGCGGTCCCTTCAACGACCGTATAATTGGTCTGCGGACCGCAAACCTATCACATACCTACATAGAAATACCCAGTTTCGGAGGGCCATTATGTGGTCCATTTTGCGAACCACAGAGGTACGCGACCGCAGAATTACATCGGGGCTTCATTTTTTCTAATTTTGTAACCCGACCCTATTTCGCTATATAGTTGTTAGAGACCATTTGTAAGGTAAAAATTAGTTATTTTGAGAGTGGGGAAGTGCTTTAGAGTGAGAGGGTGTTCCTAAACTAATTGTTTTCCAATCTTTGCTTAAGTCTTGAAGAATTCACAAGAAAAAGTCACAAGGTCTTCATCTTTGAGGTAAGATTCTACTTCCTAACCCTCAATTTCGAGATTTAACTGTAAATAGGTGATAAGACAAGCAATTCATAGGTTTGGGAGTTGTTCATTATGAATGCATGTACTATCACTGGTTGTGGGAAGATTGTTGAGCTCAATTGGGTAGACTTTGGGTAGTGAAATGAAGGAATCCACCGTAGGAGGACCTTGAAATCATAATGCCCACCTAGTGATTGATAAAATGCTCAAATGTGCTGGAACCATGAACTCCTTCCTAATTTGTTTTCTATTTGGTCATATGTCTAAATAGATCGAAGTCTCTACGGATTTCGAACATTATAGTAATTTAAGGGAAGCTCAAGTGAGGTATGTTTTGCTAAACTTCTCTCTTAGAATTAAATTCCACGGTGTTCATGTAAGTTCCGAGTTGTCCATTAAAAACTTGCTATTTCGAATAAGCTTGGTGTCGAAGGGTATATATATATATATATATGTTAAAATTGTTTTCTGAATAATCTTATAATATTATGTTGTTCTTCGGGAGCGTGTTCAAAGCATGAGTCATGTATTAAAATATTGTGACTGGAAGTCAAGTTCAAATGAAAGCTGTTATGCCAAATTGTGTAAGGAATCTCCATGTGCTTAACACCCCTATTTTCTCACATATAATTTAAAGTCTTAATTTGAAAAACCTTGTTGTTGATTATCCATGATGATATTTGAAAGTGAAAGAAGAGAGCATGAAATATGATGTGCGGCCAACGTGCCAAGAATGATATCGCATTATGGCCATTGGTGCCAATGAAATGAATGATATGCAAAAGATTATGGAATGAGTTGTTAATCCCTTTAAATAATAAATGCTTTGCGAGTATCGTTTAGTCACCGAGGAAGGGTAGGTCAAATAACCTAACCCCAAAACTACACATGCTGGTGTACGAGCGATTGAGGGGTAAATCCCCGTGTTAATGTGACGAAGTTGTTTCCCCTTATATGAGATGAGATTGATGTGTTGAGATATTTCTCTTGAAGTGGGATGAGATTATTTCTAGCAAGATGTGGTGTTATGTCGACCCACATGGTATAGTGGTGAGACGGCTTAGCCGATCGAGCTGAGATTGGACGCCATGCCGTGCACATGGTGGTATTGTGAGTGGATGTCTCGAGGTGAGACAGCTTAGCCGATCGGGCTGAGGTCGGACTCCATGCTAAAACACAGTGGTGCCTCGATGCTTAAGATCTCCCAACATAAAAAGATTTAAACTTACTTGAAATTTACCTTCCCCCTAACTTGACACCTTGATACTGTTTGAGTCTCTTATTGACTTCATGTTTCCTTCTCCATTTACTGTTAACCTCTCTATTTCGAGGGTGTTTAGTTTTACATGCTAGTACTATTCCATATGTATAAACGTCCGTTTTGCTGGGAGTGCCGCATCTTTAATGGATGCAGGTTGTTCCATAGCAGGTGGTGTTGATCCGTGATAGCAGCACACCCTCTCCTCAGCTGAGTTGGTGAGCCCCATTTCATTTTGGGGTCCTGTATCTCTTGCCCTTTGTACATAGAATTTTGAGTGTAGCCAAGGCCTTGTTGCCGGCACTGTCGGAGCACTCTTTTTTTTTTCCTGCTAGAGGCTCCCTAGACATAGTGTGGGTTGTATCTTGTTTTGGGAAGGTTAAACTAAAAATGTTGTAATCGTATCACCTATTCCACTTCAACTATGCTTGTATAGTACTATTTTGGAGACATGTTAATGATGTAACTTATGGCAATGAACTGGTGTTGTTTATATGACCTCAATTGTCTAATTAATGAAATGTATTCTTCTATTTATTCATGGGTGATTTGCGTAGACGACATTCTGTAGGTTTTCTCGACCGGGGTATCTCTGTTGAGCGCCAGTCGCGCTCCCCAAGGCCGGGGAATGACAAGCTTGGTATTAGAAGCTAAGGTTTTAAAGTGTCGTAGGATTTCTTGGAGCGGTGTCTAGTAGAGTCCTTCTTATCGGTATGTTCTCGACCACATCTAATTAGGAGGCTACTTGAGCATTTAGGAATATTACCCTTCTTTAATGTTCTAGATCGTGCGATAGAGCTGATCGTAAGACTGTTCCTCCTCTTACTCATGCATTGCTCTAATTTTCAGTACATGGCCCCTTGGAAGAAGGCAAGAACGAGCAAAGGATCCAATGCCACCCAAGGAATGGCAGTTGATTTTATACCTTATGATGTGGGTGAACACCCGAGGGATGAGGACATTCCCCAGACACTACACTGCTTGATTGTACTCCTGCTCCGCTGCACCAATTCCTACTTCTACTGAGGGTGCAGCTATTCCACCCTCGAATGATATTCCAGTTTCACCTCCAGCCTCAGCTTCCGGTCCCAGTGTTTCTGATAGGGAGCTGTGGGAACCATAAAGATGTTGGCTGAGATAGTGGCTTCATAGGCCCAGAGGTCAAATGTTTCACTTGCTTCTTCCAGCTAGCAAGTGGATTCTGCTAGTTCCAGGGTGAATAAGTTTCTTCAGTTGGATTCTCCAGTGTTCACGGGTACTAATCCCGAGGAGGACCCCCATGATTTTATTGATGAGATGCACGAGGCTCTCCGAGTCATGCGTGCTACTAAGACGGAGGGAGTGGAGTTGGCCTCCTACCGCCTGAAGGAGGTGGCATATTCTTGGTTTGAGATGTGGGAGGAGTCCCGTGAGGAGGGGAGCCCTCCGGTAAGGTGGAGTGAGTTTGTCGATGCCTTTATCGACTATTTCTTGCCTGCCGAGACTAAGGCAACCCATTCCACCGAGTTATAATGTCTAAAATACGATAGCATATGTGTGTGGGAGTATCATATGAGGATCACGCACCTGTCCAAGTACGCCATCTACATGTTGCCCACTATGTAGGCTAGAGTGAGCTGGTTTGTGCAAGGCCTTAGCCCCTTAGTTATTAATGAGACCACTACAACTGCCTTGAATTCCGAAATGAACTATGGTAAGATGGTGGCATTTTCTCAAGCCACAGAGACCCGCAAACTGAAGAATAGAATGGAGCGAGAGGGTAGCAACAAGGCCCGATCAGCGAGCAACTTTAGTGGTACTTCTGGTAGTCGTGTTGGTAGGTCAGCATTTAGGGGAGGGTCGTTTGGGCAATCCCATTCCTTTGGTTAGTGCACAGCCATGGGCCCAATCACTAGCAGTGGAATCATTTTAGGCCCAGCCAGGGCAACAGGGGATTCTACTAGCAGGGCGGCCTGGTGGGAGATTTCAGCAGCAGTGGAGGCCCCTATGCCCTAGGTTTGGGAAGATGCACTTTGGGGCCCACTTCATGGACCAGCCAATATGTTATGGATGTGGTATCAGGGGTCACATTCAGAGGGATTTCCGTTCGTTCCACCAGAACATGGGCAGTGGTGTAACACAGCCAGCCAATTCGAGGCACTCTAGCACCAGCAGGGTGTGGTGCAGCTAGGGATGGTGCACAGAGCTTGGGAAGACCCAGGCATTTCTATGCTATGAAGGGTCGCTAGAGTTCGAGGCTTCTCCTAATATTGTCACATGTATATTGGCTGTCCAATCTACGACACCGGTGTTGACCCTACTAGAGGGTGCAGATGGGTTTGTGGTATATTGTGATGCTTCATGGATCGGTCCTGGTGCGTATTGATGCAATAGGGCAAGGAGATAGCGTATGCCTCTAAGAAACTCAAGAATGATGAAAAGAACTATCCAACACATGACTTAGAGCTCGCGGCGGTAGTTTTTGCATTGATGATTTGGCATCATTATTTGTATGGGGTCCATGTGGATATATTCACGTACCATAAGAGTCTTCAATATATTTTCAAACAGAAGGAATTGAATACAAGGCATAGAAGATGGCTTGAATTACTCAAAGATTACGACATCGATATTCTATACCATCCGGGGGAAGGCTAATGTTGTGGCGAATACTCTTAGCCGGAAATCTATAGGCAGTTTGGCTCACATGGAAGGATATCAAAGGCCGTTGGCCAAGGAGGTTCATCGGCTGGCGAGTTGGAGAGTTCATCTTGCGGACTCTAGTGAAGGAGGGATGATTGTGCAAAATGGGGCTGAATCATCACTTATGGTGGAGGTCAAGGAGAAGCAATACAACGATCCATTGTTAGTACAATTGAGGGAGGGGATTCATAAACATAAAACCACGACTTTTTCTCTTTGCATGGGTGATGGTACACTAAGGTACCAAGGGCGGCTATATGTTCCAAATGTGGATGGTCTCCGGGAATGAATCATGACCAAGGCCCACACTTTCAGGTATTCCGTGCACCCAGGCTACACAAAGATGTACCATGATCTTAAGGAAGTCTACTGGTGGAACAATATGAAGAGGAATGTAGCGGACTTTGTAGTAGATGTCCAAATTGTCAATAAGTAAAGGCCGAGCATCAAAGGCCCGGTGGGTTGGCACAGAACATAGAAATTCCGATGTGGAAATGGGAGATGACCAATATGGACTTTATGGCAGGACGACCTCGCACTCCTCGCAAGTTCAACTCGATTTGGGTGATTGTGGACCGACTCACGAAATCACACACTTCTTACCGGTTAAGGTTATCGACATAGCAGAACAATATGCTCAGTTGTATATGAAGGAAATAGTCAGGTTGCATGGAACTCCAGAATCTATCATTTCTGATATGTTCACAGGTAGTTTTTGGAAATAGTCAGGCTGCATGGGACATAGTTCACAGGTAGTTTTTGGATGAAATTTCAGCAAGGGTTGCGCACTCAAGTAAATCTTAGTATAACTTTCCATCCACAGACCGACGAGAAAGCAGAGCGGACCATTCAGATGCTTGAAGATATGTTGTGTACTTGTGTTCTTGACTACAAAGGTAGCTGGGATGATCATTTTCCGCTAGTAGAATTTTCCCGCAACAACAATTATCATGCTAGAATTCGGAAGACGCCGTTCGAGACTTTATATGGTAGGAGATGTAGATCTCCCATTGGGTTGTTTGATATTGGGGAAGCGGAGCTGATAGGCCAGACCTCGTGCATCAGGCTATGGAGAAGGTAATGATCATTAAGGAACGTTTGAAAACTGCCCAAAGTCGTCAGAAGTCCTATTCGGATGGACGTCATAGGGTTTTGGTATTCCAAGAGGATGATTGGGTATTCTTGAAGGTCACCCACAGGAAGGGGGTGATGCGGTTTGGTAAGAAAGGGAAATTGAGTCCGAGGTATGTCGGACCGTACAAAATCATTTAGAGGATTGGTGTTGCGACCAAACACAGTCACGCAAGTATCTGTGGTCGTCAACTAATAGAATGGTGAGCAGAGTATCGTTCCAATGGAGACTTATGATTAACTTTTGACTGATTCAAACTAAACTATCGATTCAAGAGATTTCTCACAAAATGTGTAAGTGACTAATTTACTCCCTAAGAGACTATCAAGCAATGAAATAACTAGAAATCAACCACAACACTTAAGCAATTTCGAATAAAATTCAGTAGGAGAGAGTATTCCAAGGTCATAGGCTAGCTAACAATCTTGTTGCGTTCTTGGCTTAAAATGACTAATTGATTTATCTGGATTGTTTATTGATAGGGTTGATATTACTCGTAAGAATCTGTCAAGTTCTTACTCGCCTATTCAAACCAACTTATTGCCTATATGTATATGGAATTAAGACTAACAAGAATGCATTTTTCCGATATTTCAATCAAGCAAGGCAATTAGGTATGTGTCTATCCTAACCGCGAATCCGTTCCCCCATGCCCGGGTTCAAGAACTTGCTCTATTTAATTCTATATGCAATCTAGAGTTCTCATTTTCGAGTTGAACTCTAGATTCGTAGATAGTATTTCACTGTTAGCTACTCAGCAAAATAATTAAGAACATAATTAAATAAACAACCCAATATAATAAAATCAAACCGTCAATTTAAACTTCAATCGTCAACATTGATGTAGCACTCATGACCCCAGAATAATGAGTTTAGCCATGCATGCTCATGGTAGCAATATCAAGTATTTCCCAAAAGTACATAAATTCAATAAAAGAAGGAAAAAGTATGAATTCAAGACGAATTTCGTGTCTCCAAACATTATGATGGATTCTCTCCTCTTCCCCGTGTGTTAGATGACCTAAAAAAGGCATTTTTGGCTTATCTATTGCGTACAAAAGCAGTGGGACAAAGACTTCCTTCTCCTAATCCGACTCAGCTTCAGGAATTGATTTTGGGGTTGATGCTTCACATCCGTCTCAGCTTCCACTTCTCAGCTTCGCATGCTAGGGTGGATGCTTTGTTCCTTCATCTCTGTTGTGCCCAGGTGCGGATGCTAAGGCGGATGCCTTGGCCCGACTTCACTGCTAAGGGTGCACAAAATATGATTTTTCTTAGGTTAGATGCGACACATCCACCCTCTTCTCCTATACCTGGAGCACCTTTTCTTCATATTTTTTCACTCCAAACACCCTAAACCATCATACAAAACTCAATTAGTCATAAAACCAATAATTAACACATGTTGGGCATTTTTACCACCAAAGAGTGATTAAAACATGGGTAAAGTAATATTAAAACATATAGAAATATGCCCAATATCACCACCCCACACTTAAACCTTTGTTCGTCCTCGAGCAAAGTAAAATTAACATACATAGACCGAACAAAATTAAGCTTATCGCTATCGAGCCACACATTTCACTTACGCTCAAGCACACATGACTTTGGTTGATACCAACAATTAACCCCTTGCATATACGTTCTCCGACTTTCTTCTCCATGTTAAAACGACGCCTAGCATGCTATTGAACAGTTCAAATCAATCAAATAGCAAATTCGGGATAGCTCAACCTTAGAAACTGACTCCCTAGCATAACTACATTCAGGCCAACTTACTCAGTCTGACTGAAGAGCTTAATAGGGTCATCTATCCATCATGAAACATGTTCCCTCACCAGAAATCAAAGAGGGATAGCCCATACACTAAAATGAAATCTAACATAATTTAAGGACTTCTAACAATAGAGGAAATCACTCACTCTCTCAAAGAAGTTCACATGCGCACAAAAGGTACCATATGCTTGCCCGTTATGTAAATCTCCACTAATGTAGGCCTGCTCAGTCTAAAATCAATTCGGACTTTATCGTGCTTGTAACGTGGGCTAAGGGACGGGTATGATATATCAAATAATAGTGGTTAATCCTCCTATGCACTTTAACACATCACATAATAAACTTTAAGACCACTTCTTCAATCCACTTGAATTTCACAAACATGATCACTCCCCAAAATTATTCCCTCTTTCTTTAAGCACTGCTTCAATTTATACCCCACTAGCAAGAACATGACAACGCTTTATATATCTCTATTTTTCATTCTATTTTTTTTTTCAGATTTTTTTCTTTCTTCTCTTTTTTCAATTTCTGCTAGTGGTGTTATTATTTTACAAAACAACTGCACCTTTCTCCCTTTCGTTAGTTCCACTCAAAAGCCTTTCAAGATTCATTCCTACTTCTTCTAGCACTTATTTTTACAAATTAAGTGCTTTAAGAGGTAAAACGATCAAGTTTCAATTAATAACAAAAGGGTATAGGCTCGTAATGTTGGCGCCAATTAAAAGGTCTACAGGCTCAAAATGGTTAACTAGGGATGATTTTATTTGTGATAAGCAAGTAAGCTCAAAAAGATCAAAGAAAGCCTAAAATGATTTTTCAAACCGAGCAAAACTAAGGATTTTGCTTCAATTCACATGCAGGGCAAGTTCTGGACACAAAGCAATTACAGAGTTAAGCCACAATTTTAAGGCACACAGCACTGCAGTTAGCACAAAAGTCAAGAAAATGAGACTAAGCGTCACAAAAAAACCTATTCAAATTTTCAAGGCAAAAATAGTTTTCAAAAACTCACGGAGAAAGTTGTGATAAACATGCTCAGGTCTAAGTCTGTTGGTATCAAACAAGTCACATAATGTGCTGAATTTAGTCTGAGTCTTTATATCCTACACTACCCTAAAAATAAAAACTAATACCCGGTTCAAAAATTGATCCCTTGGAAAAGAACCGATGGCCAAAGAAAAATCAAAGGGGATTATTGCCAAATAGATTAAATTTTCTAAGTACTAAAGGAAAATAAAATATTTTTGTACTTTTCTTTATTTTTTCTGTCAATTTCCTAATACTAACACTAATTCCAAGAATCAAATGAAAATATTTTTGTATTTTTCCAAGGACCTTAATCCCTCGAGAGAACTATAGTCCATCGTCGGGAAAAGTCCTCTATTTTCTGAGTTTTTTTTTTTTTCAATTTACTAGTATAAGGCTACTTACTACAAATAGAAACAACAAGAGACTGAGAGACTAAGAGTTACTACTTATACATGAATTTATTAACTATTACAGGCCATTAATTAAGTTAATATTACAGCCCCAACAATATCAAAAGCAACAAACATTGTAATAGTTAAGTGCATTCATCCACACAAAATGAATAACCCGCACCCCACACTTAGAATCATGCATTGTACCTAATGCACACAAATAAAGTAGAGTAAGGTGAGAAGAAACTCCCTCAAGTCGATGTAGAGGGCTCCTCCGTGGTCTGTGGAGCGGCATCAGCACCAATGGTCTGGAAAGCCGGGGCGGAAGTAGCGGCAACAACTGAGTGAGTACTAGAAGCATCCACGGCATCTATCATGGCCCCCCTCTGGCATTGCAATAAAATCCTCACAAATAGGGGGCTCTGTCACAGTCCTATCATCACCAAGTGGAGCTGAGTCTATAGCATGCGGCACGACTGTCTCAGTAGGAATGGAGGATGGAGACTCAGGGACTGCAGGAGGAGTAGAGGTGTATGGTCCAACATTGGATGATTCAAGCAACTATGAGATATCTATATATGTACGTTGAACTAAAGCACGGAGGAGTAGTGATACCTCCCTCATCATCGTAGCCTGCTCAGCCAGGATTCGACTTAGATCTGCACGAGTCTGAATTAACTCACCTCTAGTGGCACTCAACTCTGCATGAGTCACGATCAACTCAACCCTATTCTCTTGTATATCAGCTTGCATCTGCTCAAACAACTATTGAATAGTGAACTTAGAAGCCCTCCCCTTGTTCAGCTCTAATACATGAGTGACATCATATGGTCCTGGAGCTTTAGCCTCGACGTCATCATCCTCCTTCTCCCATAGCACTGTATCTCCGTCAAGTAAGCCGATAAGGTATTCACAAAGAACAGCTTCCACTTTAGTTTATCCTGGTGTGTTGCATCTAGTGGTGCATGATGGCCCCCAAGTTGAGCGGGATTCCTTCCAATAAAGCATACAACACTAGTGATCGGTATCGAGGGACATTAGTTTTGTGTTGGCACGACATCAAGTGGTTGCATATGAAATTCAAAATCACACGTGCTAATGCGCTCATGAATGCTTTGGCCAGAGAATGGTCCTCTACACTCCCATGCTTCAAATTTGCATCTTACCTGGTAGGGCATAGGACAGACTGAATATGTGAATAATCATGCTCTTTGCATATAGAGTCATACCTTTCTGTTGGTGTGTGTGGAACCCCTAAGAACTCGTCAAAACTTCAGCTGAGACATTGATATCCACTCCTCATACTCTCACAATGATGTCCCGTGAGTGACGCCAATTGGCGTAAAGCTCTCTAGCAATAGTAAGGTTGGACTTGCCGTGGCCCTTCAAGATAGGTCCCCATTACTGCACCTCTCGAATTGATTTCAGAAAATATCGATAGTTTTTCTTCAGTGCTCCAACGTTTTTTTGGAATATGAAAGAAAATATGGTTTTTTTGGAATATATTTCTTTGAATCCAAGATCTTCTCATAAGCTCGGAATGCCTTTTCACTAACAAATTTCTTCTCCCAAGCAGCTAGGTCAATTGGTTCACCAGCGTCTTCGTCGCTCATGTTTACATGTTTGAGCTCATAGTCCGAGTCAGACTCGGACTTAGATTCTGAGGTAGCCTTCTACTTCCCTTTATCTTTTGGATAAGTCCGCTTGGTTGACTTGATCTGGTGCGTCACTGGTTCTCTGAATTCTATCCCTTTGCTTGGTGGATTTGTTGATGTTTTTGTGGTACCCCTCTTCACAGTCCTCCTCACTAATGGTTCCACCTCATCTTGCTCTGATTCATCAATTAACTATCTAGTTGGCAATGCCTTTGCTTTCTCAATCTGCTTTCTTTTGTTCTGGATATTTGGAGCACCAGTTGCCTTTTAGTAGGCCTTTTGGGTTGATTGTCATTATCTCTTTCTTGTTGTTTGGATGTTTTGCTCATTGCTGCCATTGTGAACCTATGTACCTGCAAAACAAAGAATTAAACAATTAGTCGGCAGAACATCAAAGTTTCAAATGTGAAGCAACTGTGCAATAACGTGCAATTCTAATCGTCTGCACACTTATGCCATTTAGTACTTCATTCAAATACATGAGTGAGCAGTTCACTTATTGACATCATTATGCACAACAAGAGATCGATTCAAGTGGTGCTCACACAAACCGCATCAACTTACTCAGCTATATGACTCGCCACCCTACACTTAGTCTCAACATATACCACTATGCATAAAGTACAGATAATGCAACTGCAAGAGCCATGTACATTACAATACAAGCAGTTGAGCACTTTACTTGTATTTTATTCAGCCCCAAACTTGGTCGCTCGGAAGCTTAACGACCATCAGACGCTTCAAAATGAAAGGTGGAAGAGCGGCGAGCACCCGTAGCTTCGTACACAATCACTCAAACGACCCCACACTTATTCATTAGCATATACTAGTGTCGCTCGGTTACTCAGACTTTGCCGGCGACCAAAGTTACCTCACAGGCATTTAGACGAACATGTGGTATGCAACAATTTTGCCTAGGGTTTTCTAACAGTTGGGCAATTTGAATACCCTCCCAAAACTAACAAGATTAAGGGAATTCTTGTTTATCATCTTGCAAACATCACAACCAACATGAACAACAACCACACGCCTCAAACTTTTTCACTTCCCTTCTTAGCTCACGTGTAATATTCTACTGAGAATTGAGGGACAGAAGACGACGAAGTACTTACCGAAGCGTCTGATCGAATCGAGCAGCAGCAGGGAGGGGTGGTGTGCGAAGAAGTGTGTTTGGGATAATGAAGGATTTAGGGTGGTTAAAGTGTTTTAATTTCACTTACCTGGGCGTGCAGCAAGGGATGCAACGTGTCCGCATTGGTTTCCAAAATTCTTGAGGGGAGGCGGAGTTGGTCGCGATGGCCAGTGTGCACTGCCTTGTGCAGTTTGTCTCGAATTTTTGGGCGCTAAGGGGGATGTGACGCATCCACCCTGTTTTCCCATACCTGGAACATTTTTTAATATATATATATATATATATATATAAACACATATAAGAATTAACTCCTACAAAATAAAATTAAGGAACTCCTAAAAATCATTCAAGAATAGAAAATGAACGGGAAAAATTAGTAAACTACGAAAAACAAAAGAAAATGCTTGGGTTGCCGCCCAAGAAGTGCCTGATTTAATGTCGCGGCATGACGCAACACGTTCTTCACATTGGCCATGTCCCTCGAGGTCTTGTGACGTGCAATGTCGTCACCCCAATAGTGTTTAACTCTCTGCCCATTTACCAAGAATGTCAAACCGAAACTCGTATCACACAATTCCACTGCTCCATGAGGTTTCATACTAACCAATTCAAGGGAACATGCCCATCGAGATTTAAGCTTTACGGGGAAAAGCTTCAAGCTCAAATTAAACAAGAGAACTTCTTGACCTGGCTCAAACTCGCGATGTTGGATGTTCATATCATGCCACCTCTTGGTCTTTTCTTTATAAAGTTTGGCATTTTCATATACATGCAATCGAAACTCATCAAATTCATTGAGTTGTAGCAACCTCTTCTCACCAGCTAAGTCCATATCAATATTTAGCTTTTTAACCGCCAAATTGGCTTTGTATTCAAGCTCGACGGGCAAGTGGCATGCCTTCCCAAAAACCAACTTATATAGAGAAGTACCTATGGAGGTCTTGTATGCAGTTCGATATGCCTATAATTCATCGTCCATCTTTCCGGCCCAGTCCTTCATATTTCCACTTACCGTTTTCTCCGGAATCTGCTTCACCTCTCTATTTGACATTTCCACTTGACCACTCGTTTGGGAGTGATAGGCGGTGGCAACCTTGTGCTTAACTTCATAGTTTGCTAGAATATTATTCAACAATTTGTTACTAAGTGAGTTCCTCTGTAACTTATCAGAACCCTTGGAGTCCCAAAAAGTGTGAAGATTTGCTTCTTTACAAAGTTTACCACCACCTTTGCGTCATTTGTAGGAAGCAATGGCCTCCACCCACTTAGAAACATCGTCGACAGTCACCAAGATGCACCTGTGACCATTAGAGTATGGGAACGGTCCCATGAAATCAATCCCCCAAACATCAAACAGCTCTACTGCCAGAATATTTTGCAAAGGCATCTCGTGTTTCTTCGTGATTGTTCCAGTTCTTTGGCATCTGTCATAATTTTTAACAAATGCGTGTGCATCCTTAAACAATTTTGGCCAGTAGAAACCAGACTGCAGCACTTGTTTGGCTGTTTTATCCCCACCGTGATGACATCCATATGGAGACGCATGACAGTCATGCAATATTGCATTCATCTCCTCCTCAGGGTCACACCTTCGTACCAACCGATATGCGCAGTGCTTATATAGGAACGGCTCATCCCACATGTAGAGCCTTACATCATGTAGAAACCTTCTTTTATTATCAGTTGTCAATTCTGGTGGCGTCACCCCACTTGCAATAAAATTCACGTAATCTGCATACCACGGGGCTTAACTTGAGGTGATTGCTAATAGCCGCTCATCCGAAAATCCTTCTTTGATCAACCCCCCCCCCTCCAGCTACATGGCTTCGATTTTCTAATCTGGACAACTGATCAGCCACTTGGTTCTCTGTTCCTTTTCGATCTCGGATCTCCAAGTCAAATTCTTGCAAATGGAGGACCCAATTAATCAGCCTCAGCTTGGAGTCTTTCTCCTCAAAAAAATACCTGATAGCTGAATGATAGGTGTAAACGATGACTTTGGTTCCCACTAGATAAGATCTAAACTTGTCAAACGCCCATAGCACTGCAAGCAACTCTTTTTCAGTAACATTGTAGTTCATCTGGGCTGGATTCAGAGTTTTGCTCGCGTAGTAAATGGAGGGAAAAATTTTCTCCACCCTTTGCCCCAAACAGCTCTTATTGTGAAGTCACTCACATCGCACATCAACTCTAATGGCTGCGCCCAATCCGGAGCAATGATAATAGGTGCTGTCACCAATCTTCCCTTCAGCTCCTCAAATGATTTTAGTCAAGCATCATCAATCTTGAAGGGGATATCTTTCTCAAGAAGCCTGCACAGAAGAGAAGAAATTTTTGAATAATCTTTAATGAAACGACGATAAAACCTGCATGGCCCAAGAAACTGCGAATGCCCTTGACGGATGTTGGTGGGGGAAATTTTTCAATTGCCTCCACCTTTGCCTTGTCCACCTGCAAACCATTTTTGGACACCTTATGCCCCAAGACTATACCTTCTCATACCATGAAATGGCACTTTTCCCAGTTTGGCACCAAGTTTGTCTCTTCACACCTTGCAAGCACTTTATCAAGGTTCATTAAACAATTATCAAAAGAACACCCAAACATAGAAAAAATCATCTATGAACACTTCTACAAACTTTCAACCATACTAGTAAAAATAGCAATCATACACCTTTGAAAAGTCGCAGGTGCATTATAGAGACCAAATGGAACTCTTTTGAACGCATATGTGCCATAGGGACACGTAAATGTGATCTTCTCTTGGTCCTCTGTGCTATAGCAATCTGATTATACCCCGAATAGCCATCTAGGAAACAATAGTATTCCTGTCCAGCTAGTCTACCAAGCATTTGGTCAATAAAGGGGAGGGGGAAGTGGTCCTTGCGAGTGGCATTGTTTAATTTTTTATAGCCTATGCAAATTCTCCACCCAGTCACAGTTCTTGTGGGAATCAAGACATTATTTTCATTAACCACTTTAGTCATCCCCTTTTCTTAGGCACACATTGAACAGGGTTACCTATTTGCTATTAGAGATTGGACATACAATACATACATCGAGCCACTGAACCACTTCTTTTCTTACCACCTCTTTCATGATTGGATTTAAGCGGAATTGTTGCTCTACACTTAGCTTGTGTCCGTCCTCCATGAGGATTTTATGCATGCCAAAAAATTGACTAATGCCTCTAATGTCAAGCATCGTCCACCCAATGGCTCACTGCTGCTCATGCAGCACTCTTAGCAGCTTTTCTTCCTGCAATTTAGACAAGTCAGAGGAAACAATAACAGGTAAAGTATCAGAACCACCCAATTTTGGAGCTTCTTCAGTCGACAATTTTGGAGGAGGCCCATTTGGCCTATTTAAGGGCTCAAAGGGGTTTAATCCCTGCATGTAAGCACATGATGCATCTAAGATATGCATCATCTTCTCAACCTCATCATCAATCTCCAAGCAATCGAACAACATGAGTGCTTTCTCTAGAGAATCGTCTAGATATATACTCGTGTCAATAGTTTCTCATCCACCTCCAAAATAGATACCTTAGAGAGCTCCTCATAATGGCGGGGAAGTTCACCCTCATAATTATTTTTCCCTCTCTCACTTTAATAATTGCATCACATGTAGCTAAGAGAAGTCGTCCCAATATGATTGGAACTTGTTAATCAGCCTCATAATTTAGGATAATGAAGTCCGTTGGGAAGATGAATTTTCCAATTTGCAAAAACACATCTTCAATCACTCCTTTTGGGTACGCTATGGATCTATCCGCTAGTTGCAACATCATAGTGGTTGATATTGGAGCTCCCAGACCCAATTGCTTGAACAAGGACAAAGGCATCAGATTTATGCTCGGGGCCCAAATCACAAATAATATGGCCCACATCAATATTACCAATCCGCACAAGGATGGTGAAGCTACCAGGGTCCTTAAGCTTTTGAGGAAGCTTGTTTTGGACCCTCGAAGTGCACTCCTCACCAAGTGCTACTGTCTCGAATTCAGTTAATCTCCTCTTGTGAGCTACTATATCTTTGATGTACTTAGTATAGTTTGGAATTTTGCGAAGTACATCTACCAATGGAATATTCAATTGAACCTGGCTCAACATAGAGAGAAATTTGTTGAACATGCTATCATCATTCTTCTTCTGCAATCTTTGAGGGAAAGGTGGTGGTGGCCATGCAGCATTCACTGGCTCTGAACTTGCGTCATCTTTCTTTGACTCATGTGTTGCTTTAGGAATTAACTCCCCCTCAGGCATAGGCTTGTCCTTTCTCTTCTTTGGCACTTCTTCTAATTCCCTCCCTTTTCTAAGTGTAACCGCATAAACTTGAGGGTTCTTCTCTATATCACTGGGAAGAGCACTTGCAGGTGTTGTATTTTCATTTGACGCTAACTGCCCCATTTGTCTCTCGAGATTTCATAAATCGGTCCTGAGTTGTTGATTGTCAAGCAACAACTTCTTGAACAAGTCATTCGTACTCTCTTCTATTTGCTGGGTGGCTTCTGAGGTTGATTAAAATTTCCTTGGGGCATAAAATGATTCTGAGTGGGCTGATTTTAATCCCAAGAGAAGTTAGGATGATTCTTCAAATTTGGATTGTAAGTGTTCCCGCATTGTGCATGCTAGTTCATCGGACCTCTACTCTAATATCCCACATAGTAGATAGATTCAGGATTCGTGGGGCACATGTCACTCATGTGACTGTCACCAGATAATTTGCAGCAAGTAGACATCTATTATACATGCTACATCTGTTGTGTTTGTTGCATTATCATTCTATTCATCTGATTTGCCAATTTTGCTATATCTACTCTCATGGCTGAGAAGTCATGAAGATCAATTAAAGTGGCTGCTTTCTATTTGATTGCTCTTCGTGGATCCCCATCTCCTTGCCAATTATGATCATTAGTAGTGAAGTTGTTTAGCAGGAGCTGGATTTCACTATATGGCCTCGCCATGCAAGATTCATCTTTGATGTCTTATTTAGCCCATCAACGAAAGTATGACCCAATACCTCATCAGTCTGAAAATGATGCAGGTAGTCTCTGAGTAGCTTCTTGTATCTTTCCCAAGCTTGACGAAGAGTCTCGCCATTGTTGGAACCCAAGAATCTAGCTCCTCAGCGATTTTGTCTTCTTAGTGGGGAAAAACTTGATTAAGAATTTCCTTGCTAGATCATCCCAAGTGTGGCTTGAGTTCGCGGGCTCCATTTGCAACCATTCCTTAGCTTCACCCAGCAGTGAAAAGGGGAATAGTTTCAGCCCGACATAGTTCTTGGAAAGGTTCAGATAATTGTAAGTGTCTGTATTTCCAGAAAGTTCTGAATGTGCCTCTCCAGGTCTTCATGAGATAGACCCACATATTGCCCTGTGGACTGAACCCGTTGTAACATGTACTATTTGAGTTCAAATTGACCCGTGATATCAGGCTTCACAATAGCCTGAGTCATATTAGCAAAATTGGGCCTTGCAGCTTCCATAACCGGACGCTCTTCATTACCTGCCATCTCTATTGGCTGTGGTCGAACTACAATGTCCAACTCTCTTTCTATTCTAGTTCTGGCTTCGACTTCCCTCCTCACTCTGTGAAGTGTTCGTTCAATATCAGGATTAAGAGGAAGGAGGTTGTTTGCGCTTCTACTCCTCCGCATTCAAGAGAAGAGCCTTCCTTAGCTTCCACTAGCAATTAAAAGGGGAACAATTGCAGCCTGACATAGTCCTTGGAAACGTTTAGATAATTGTAAGTGTCCTTAATTTCCTCAAAGTTTTGAATTTGCCTCTACGGGTCTTCATGAGATAGACCCACATATTTTCCTGTGGACTGAATCAGCTGTACCATACACTGTTTGAGTTAAAAGTGACCCGTGATATCAGGCTTCATAGTAGCCCGAGTAATATTAGCAAGATTGGGCCTTGCATCTTCTATCACCGGACACTCTTCATTACCTGCCATCTCAATTGCCCCTGGTAGAACTAAGATGTCCAACTCTCTTTCTATTCTAGTTCTAGCTTCGACTTCCCTCCTCACTCTGTGAAGTGTTCGTTTAGTTTCAGGATCAAGAGGAAGGAGGTTGTTTGCGCTTCTACTCCTTTGCATTCAAGAGAAGAGCCTGCGTTAACACAAACAAGGAAAATTGAAAATTAAAAGTTGAACAAATAACTAAAAAAAACTTCACTCAGACAAGTAGCTAATTTCTAAGTCTCCGGCAACGGCACCAAAAATTTGTTGCGACCAAACACAGTCACACAAGTATATGTGGTCATCAAGTAATAGAGTGGTGAGTAGAGTATCATACCAATGGAGACTTATGATTAACTTTTGACTGATTCAAACTAAATATATCGATTCAAGAGATTTCTCACAAAATGTGTAAGTGACTAATTTACTCCCTAAGAGACCATCAATCAATGAAATAACTAGAAATCAACCACAACACTTAAGACAATTTCGAATAAAATTCAGTAGGAGAGAGTATTCCAGGGTTATAGGCTAGCTAACAATCTTGTTGCGTTCTTGGCTTAAGATGACAAATTGATTTATCTGGATTGTTGATTGACAGGGTTGATAATACTCATAAGAATCTGTCGAGTTCTTACTCGCCTATTCAAGCCAACTTAATGCCTATATGTCTATGGAATTAAGACTAACAAGAATGCATTTACACTTCCTGTATTTCAACCAAGCAAGGCAATTAGGTATATGTCTATCCTAACAGCGAATCTGTTCCCTGATGCCCGTGTTCAAGAACTTGCTCTATTTAATTCTCTATGCAATCCAGAATTCCAACTTTCGAGTGCAACTCTATATTCACATATAGTATTTCACTATTAGCTACTCAGCAAAATAAGTATGAACATAATTAAATAAACAACTGAATATAACAAAATCAAACTCTTTAATTTAAACTTCAATCATCAACACTCATGTAGAACCCATGACACCAGAATAATGAGTTTAGCCACATATGCTCATGGTAGCAATATCAAGTATTTCACAATAATCCATAAAAATCAATAAAGGAGGAAAAAGTAAGAACTCAAGACGAATTCCGTGGTTTCCAAAAGTGTGTTAGATGACCTAAAAGAGGCATATTTGGCTTATATATTGCTACAAAAGTCGTGGGCCAAAGTTTTCCTTCTCCTAAACCGGCTCAACTTCAACTTCTCAGCTTCGCATGCTAGTGAGGATGCGAAGCATCCACCCTTTGTTCCTTCATCTATATTGTGCCCAGGTGCGGATGCTAAGGCGGATGCCTTGGCCCAACTTCACTGCTAAGGATGCACAAAAAATGACTTTTCCTTGGTTGTATGCGACGCATCCACCCTCTTCTCCTATAGCTGTAGCACCTTTTCTTCATATTTTTGCACTCCAAACACCCTAAGTCATCACATACAACTCAATTAGTCATAAAATCAATAATTAACACATGTTGGGCATTTTTAACACAAAATAGCACCAAAGAGTGTTTAGAACATGGGTAAAGTAATATTAAAACAAATAAAAATATGCCCAACATCAATTGGTCAGGTGGCTTACAGGCTAGAACAACCCAAGAGATGTCCTTCGTGCACCTGGTGTTTCGTGTGTCCGTGTTGAGGAAGGTGGTTGGAGATCCGTCGCTTATTGTTCCGGTTGAGACTATAGAGGTTTATGAGGAATTGACTTATGAAGAGATTCCAGTTGCCATTCTTGATAGGCAAATCCAAAAGCTGAGAAATAAGGAAATTGCCTCCATGAAAGTGCTTTGGCGAAACCAACAAGTCGAAGAGGCCACCTAGGAAGCCTAGGGACAGATGAGATGAAGTATCCTCATTTGTTTGAATAGATATGTAATTGTGTCCTTGATGTTAAAAGCTAGCTTCTACAAATTATGTTTCCCATGTACAGCTTGTGTGAAGGATACTCCTTCTTTGTAATGTAATGTTTATGGCATTATGGCCGGTGTTGTTTCCATGATTGTTTTAAATTGTTGTGCTATGGTTATATTGTTAGGAATAGTTTTGGGATACTCTGGCAGGGGGATAGGCCTAGTTACAGGGGAGACTCTTGCAAAATATTTGGAAATTTAGAGAATTAGTCGAAATTAGAAACTGCTGGAATGTGAAATAGCAGCCGAGTCACATTGGTTGCTAATGATTAACTTTGACCCTCATTTGAAGACGAATGATATTAAGCATAGGAGGATGTAAGGCCCTGTAAAATTTCACCTAATACTCGGGGTTTCGTGGTGCCAAGATAGACCTATGTGTTGATGACTGTAGAGTTTCTTCGCGGCGAGCAAACTCGCTGCGGTACGAAATTTTTGGGTGGAACATTGCTTTGGGGAGTTCAAGAAAACTTTTGGCAGAGCATGGAATTTCTGCGGTCTACTATGCAACAGTAGAATCACTCTGTGGGCCACAAATCCATCACAGAGAGAAGTACAGAAATGGCCTATTTTTGGAGATTGTTTTGCGGTCGCATAATCGTTTCGGGGGATGCACATTCATCGTAGAAGCCAGCATGAGAAATTTCGGAAGGAGGTTCTGCGGTCCCTTCTGCGATCGCAGAATTGGTCTGCGAACCGCAGACCTGTCACATACCTGCACAGAAATGCCCAATTTCAGAGGGCCATTAAGCGGTTCATTTTTTGGACCGCATAGGTGTTATGTGGTCTCATATGACACCGCATAATTGCATAGGGGATTTATTTTTTCCAATTTTGTAACCCAATGCTATTGCGATATATAGTCCTTGGAGACCATCTGTAAGGTAAAAATCAAATATTTTGAGAATGGGGAAGTGCTCTAGAGTGAGAGGGGGTTCCTAATCTAATTGTTTTCCAATCTTTGCTCAGGTCTTGAAGAATTCACAAGAAAAAATCACAAGGTCTTCATCCTAGAGGTAAGATTCCACTTCCTAAACCTCAATTTCAAGATTTAACAGAAAATACATAATAAGACAATCAATTCTTGGGTTTGGGAGTTGTTCATTATGCATGCATGTACTATCAAGGGTTCTGGAAGATTGTTGAGCTCAATTGGGTAGACATTGGGTGGTGAACGAAGGACCTTGAAATGATAATGCCCACCTAGTGTTCGATAAAATGCTCAAAAGAATTGGAACCATAAACTCCTTCCTAATTAGTGTTAAATTTTATTATACTTCCTAATAGATTGAAGTGGCTAAGAATTCCAAACATTGTAGTAATTTAAGAAAGCTTGAGGCGAGGTATGTTGGCTAAATATCTCTCTTAGGATTAAACTCCACGATGTTCGTGTAGGTTCCGAGTTATCCATTATAAACTTGTTGTTCCGAATAAGCTTGGTGTCGAAAGGTGTATATATATATATATTTGTTCAGAACATGTTCCGAATATTTTTATAATTTTATGTTGTTCTTCGGGAGCGTGTTCAAAGCATGAATCATGTATTAAAATGTTGTGACTTCAAGTCAAGTTGAAATGAAAGGATTTATGCCAAATTGTGTAAGAAATCTCCATGTGCTTAACACCCTTATTTGCTTACATGTATATTTAAAGTCTTAATTTGAAAATCTTTGTTGTCGATTATCCATGATGATGTTTGAAAATGAAAGAAAAGAGCATGAAATATGATGTGCGGCCTACGTGCAAAGAATGATATTGTGTTATGGCCATGGCTTCCAATGAAATGAAAGTTATGTAAAGGATTATGAAATAAGTGGTATATCCCTTCAAATAATAAATGCTTTGGGAGTATCGTTTAGCCACCGAAGAAAGGTAGGTCAAAATAACTTAACCCCGAAACTACACTTGTTGGTGGGATGAGATTATTGCTAGCGAGATGTGATGTGATGTCGAACCACACGGCATTTTGGTGAGATGGCTTAGCTGATCGAGCTGAGATCGGACACCATGCGCGCACATGGTGGTATTGTGAGTGGATGTCTCGGGGTGAGACGGCTTAGCAGATCGGGCTGAGATCGGACTCCGTGCTAAAACATGGTGGTGTATCTGTGCTAAAAATCTCCCAACTTAAAAAGATTGAAACTTACTTTAAATTTACCTTCCCCGTAACTTGAAACCTTGATATTGTTTGAGTCTCTTATTGATTTATGTTTCCTTCTCCATTAACTGTTAATCATTCTATTGAGAGGGTGTTTAGTTTTACATACTAGTACTATTCCATATGTACTAACGTCCCTTTTGCCGGGAGCGCTTCATCTTTAATGGATGTAGGTTGTTCTATAGCAGGTGGTGTTGATCCATGATAGCAGCACACCCCCTCTGCAGCTGACTTGGTGAACTCCCCTCCATTTCAGGGTCCTGTATCTCTTGTCCTTTCTAGATAGCAGTTTGAGGTATAGTCGGGGCCTTGTTGCCGGCACTGTCGTAGCACTCTTTTGTTTCTGCTAGAGGCTCCTTAGACATAGTGTGGGTTGTATCTTGTTTTGGGAAGGTTAAACTAAAAATGTTGTAATCGTATCACTTGTTCTACTTCAACTACGATTGTACAGTGTACTACTTTGGAGACTTGTTAATGATGTAACTTATGCCAGTGAACTGGTGTTGTTCACATGACCTCTTACTTTCTAATTAATAAAATGTATTCTTCTCTTTATTCATGGATGAGTTGGGTAGACGGCATTTTGCAGGCTTTCTCGACTGGGGTATATCTGTTGAGTGTCGGTCGCGCTCCACAAGGTCGGGGCGTGACACTATTCTCTCAAATCCCAGACCCATCAATCCTAGAAACCTTGATCCATATCATACAAGGTTGTAAATCATGACCCCAAATCATCCCTTGTGCGTTATGACTTCACGAATCTTGCCGATATCTCCCTATTTCATCATATGAATTTGAAATCTCATGTTTTCTTACTTACACTCAAAGATGAAACTTCAAATCTTCAAGATCTTCCGGTGCTGCAATGAAATCAGAGCATGCAGTGGCATTTCATTCTGTTTATTCGAAACCAGAGGTCAAATGCAATTACCTCTAGATTTCCAATCTTTGCCTGATGGTCTTTCTTGCCTTCAATGGTTGTCTCCGCTCAGGTAAAAATCCTATGATTTCCCCTATGATCTTTGGATTTTCACTCATTTTGGTCGCATCATCAATCTCTCCGTCACTCTCCACTATCAATTTGAATTTTTGTTGAACCCCAAGGCTTCAATGGCCACTGTAAATAGACCTTCAATGCTCTCAGCTAACACGACCTATCACCTAATAAAACATAGAAAATGAAAGAGAACTAAAGAGCCCTAAACTTCTCACTAATTTTCTTTTCTTTCTCCAGTTATGAGTTCGTACGCAATCTAGGCTTGAGACGGCTAAATAAAAGGCTTCCCTTGTTTGCTGCTCTCTTAATGGTTAGTGTACACTGACCCTCCTTTTCCCTTAAGTTATGTGTGTTTATCTAGTGATTTTAATGTCTTCTCTTCGTTCATAGTGCATGTTTTATAATTTCTGGATTGCCTATTATATTCTCTACCTTGCACCTAACATTTATCTTCAGTCTTTTAGTTTTTCATGTTTTCTTCTTCAATAAACTTAATTAACACATAGATAAGCTTAACAACAGCAGCCATAACATAATAAAAATTATTTCTCACCATTTCCTGCCACAACAAACCATATAAATATAGCTTCAATACATCACACAAAAAAGATAACAATTTCTTATATCATGTCAATTACAAATCTTGTAGATTTCCACTCAAACAATTCAACTAATACGTGATTAACCATAAGCACAACCAATAAAATGACTTACTTACCTTAAGAAGTAGACACAACATGAAATCCCCAGCTGATGTAGCTCACAACAATCCTCAATGACACCACAACCTCAAAGAGGTATTGTTCTTCTCTGGAACTAGCTTTGATGACAAAAATTAGATGTAATCATTTGGATTCGCATTCAAACACTTACGGAACTGTTATGGAACCTTGAGAGAGTGTGGGGGTTATGTATGGTCGAAAAATGATCAAAGATCAGCCACAAAATGTAATTAAAAGACCCTTAAGTCAGCCACCGTCCAAGTGGGTCCCAAAGAGGTGATGCATGCGCAGCCTTACGAAAACGCAAATATCTTTCTACTTCGATGTCATATCGACCAACGATTTAACGCATTGGAAACTAAACTCATAGATATTCAATTTGGTGAGTGTATCACCCAATATATACAATTATATTGGGAAAAAAGCTCAGTGATATTAGACCCAAATTTCAGTTAATTTATTATCTTAACTTGCAACTTTTGCCGACTTTTGTTTTACAACTCGCTAGATTTCAAAACGTATCATATGACTGTTAAACAATTGAAACACCATAAAAGAAGAATTTCTTAGCATATTAAGTACTCATAATTTTACCCCAATAGTGCTGGTTATAACATCTTTGATTCGTTTAGCCTCCAACCCTCACGATACTTCCTTAGCACTTGTTTTAACTCATCATTATCTTTCTAAAGGTCCTTAAATTCTCTGGCATATATTGATTCATTTAAAATGCATCCAACATGAAAGTACGGGGATGTAACACTGAGCTCCCAGCCTCAAAATATGATAAAATGGGTAAAAGTCCCCAAATTTATCTCTTTAAAGGTATGTCTAGATGTGCCATTCGTGAATGCGGCACGTGCCTCGCGTTCTTGGCCCGGTCTTGGAGAACAAACATGACCCTACGCGAAGGTGACCATGACCTCATGAATGTGTAGGCCAACAACCCCCAACTCCTAGCTTCTCCGCGAAAGCAGACCCCAACTGCAAACGTGATGAAGGAAAACTGCCAATCTCAAAATTACCATCTGCAAACACGACTGACCTGTCCCGAACACGATGAAGGAACCACCCTAGGTCGAACTAAATTTCGCGATCGTGACCCTAATTCCGCGATCATGAAGAAGACCTGACACTAGCAAAATCGTCAACTTTCAAAAATGCTCTGGGTTGTCCAAAACCCATCTAAGCATTGCGGGGCCCTATCCAATCATACCAACAATTCCATAAACACTACCCGGACCTATCCAAGACCTCCAACACATACGGTAACATCACAACAATGAATAAAATGCCAAAACATAAATCGAAAATCTCTTAAGTTCAAGAACATTCAAACTTCAAAACAAGTGTCCGATTCAAGCTTAACCAATCCGGAATAAACCCAAGTGCAGCACACACGTCCCCAATGGTAAAAAAAATCTATTCCAACTTATGGAACAAATATCTGAATTTGATACATCAAATTAAATCGCCGACCAAATTTATGAACATTCCAAACCTTCAAATTGCCAACTTTCTGCTTTTAAGGCCAAATCAACCTAGAAGCCTCCAAATCCAAATACGGACATACACCTAAGTCCAATGGAAACCATCAAAACACCAATTTGAGGTTGTTTATACAAAAGTCAAACATTGGTCAACTCTTACAACTTGGGCTTCCAACATGGAACGAAGTATTCAAATTCACTCAAAAACCTCCTCGACACATAAACAACCATTCCCGCAAGTCGCAAATACTCGTACGGGAAGCATCAAATAGGGGAATGGGGCTAGATACACAAAACGACCGGTCGAGTCGTTACATTCTTCCCCTCTTTAAAATTGTACGTCCTAAAACGAGGTTAGAGTCATACCTGAAATGTCGAAAAAGTGAGGATATATGCTCTGCATATCATCCTCGGTCTCCCAAGTTGCCTCCTCGAACAGTTGAATCCTTCACGGAACCTTCCCCGAAGCAATATTTTTCGATCTCAGCTTCCAAACCTGCCTACCTTCCAATATCTTTCGATCCTGCGAAAGAGTTGAGTTATAGGGAATTGAGTTTGACGTATGCGTTTGTGTAGGTTGTACTAAGATTTCATTACCTAGAAGAGTTACAACTAGTCGGGGTGTTAAGGAAGTATTGGGAGGGGTTATGAGACGTATGCCCCTATTAAGAAAAATCCATCTGAGGACCAGGGTGAGTTACTCCTTAGGATAGCCCCAGTTCAACTAGTACTAGCAAAGTTGATGGCTGCTCTAGCATGATTAGCTTTGCCAGTTCCACCATCGGCTTTGTCTGATCGGCATTTGAGAAAAGAAGTACATGTATTGATGCAGTTGGTAATCTCTTGGGATTAGCATCACTCGAGGTCCCCTAATAGTAAGAAAGCCCATGAAGGATAAGGAAATTCACAACCTAAGGAGTTCAGAGAGCGAGAGCCGTCTGTATTTTCAAGATGCTGTTCTAATGAAACTATGGGATGGACTAAGTGTGCCAGGACGGTTGATGATTAGAGGATTACTGGGTGGTGGTAGGTTGCTGCAGACTGGGTTAGTACAGGTGGGGTAGAGTTGCCCAGACTTTTGTGCCGTCAGTGCGTTCGCGCGCATGACGGCCAATGTCGTGTAAGAACGGGCGTTTTTTCTGGTGTAAAAGTAAGAGCCACTACATACGGGCATGTCCAACAATTAAGCATAGAGACCAATATAGGAGTAAAGATGGAGCGTCGGCTCCGGAGATTACTTTCTGAGTACGGATACACGACCCAATTTTCTTCTATTATGTGCACGCTGACAAGTACAATGCTACCTGACAGTGCGTGGAAGATTAGATGGCTAGTTACTAACCCTGATGGATAAATTGTTGTATATGCAAAAGTCACGACCCAAAATCCCTCCTTAGCAGTCATGATGACACCTAGTCTCTAAGATTAGGTAAGCATAATACTTTCTAAATTAACAATAGATTTTGAACCAGTCAAGTATTAAACATGAATCAGAAATTTCTATAATAAGCCAACAATCCCAAATAAATATATAACATCCCAAATCCTGTAGTATAGGTCATAAGCTCTATTGAGTTCACTAGAAAATCTCCAAGTACAGCTGTTCCGGAATAAAATAAACACTACAAAATAAACTTCAGAAGGTGACTCCGAGGCCTGCGAACACGATGGTAGGTAACCTTGAGTCTCCACAGCAATACTCGATCAGTTAACTAATGGTCAACAAGCTCCGAGGTACCTGCATCTGCACAAAATGTGCAGCAAGCGTAGCATGAGTACACCATAATGATACCCTGTAAGTATCAAGACTAACTTCGGTGGAGTAGTGGAGAGGAACAGTAAAGACACCTACTAGACGTAATAACCCGTACAAGTACGAATATAAAACTAACAAGGAACAACATAAAGCTAAATATGGTAAGCATGATTCTACGATACTTGCAATAAGAACTAGAACAAAAACTAACAACAAGGAGCAGCAGGTAATAACATTGTAAAGTAAGCATAATACAATTAAAGTCCGGTGAAACCAAGTAAAGGAAAAGAGGTAACAACCCAATAGAACAACCGCTTTCACATAAGGTTTGTACAAGAGTTTCCTCGAGGTATCACACCTCATAATCACAAATCACGGGCCCCAAATCATGAACCCTAATCACATGGCATCTTGCGCCCACATTACAAATCACATTTGCACGGACAACTTATGTGCCAATATCATAAATGCCTCATATATGCACGGACAACTCACGTGCTAATAGAGTGAAAATACCTCATATACGCACGGATAACTCACGTGCCAATAGTACAACTCACGCACGGAAGGCAGGTATACAAGAATACATGTAAGGGATTAATAAACATCAGGGTTCATCTTCTTAAACCGATATGAGTGATTAACTAATTATTTTGTATGCATGTGCAAGTGTTCTATCACAACTCGAGTCAACAAGTAAGATCACAGACCACGAATGACACATAGGAAACAACACAACAAAATGTAAAATGCATGACTCAAACAACGTAGGCACACCACTATACAAATATCATCAACAACAATGCCCCAGGCCACCACAAGTCATAACCAATCATCCCCGACATAGCCTCCCTATCTCACCACGTGCGCAACAATAAAGTAAATGCCTGCCTAGTCTCGCCACATACACATAATAATATTCCCCCCTTGTCTCGCCACTTGTGCAAACCCACATATATAACGTGTCTTGTCAGGCCACATGTGCAAATATCGATAATAACAATAGCACAGACAAATCACTTGCGAATCCCCCGACAAGTCCACTCATCAACATCACGTCTGCCAAAAACATAACAAAATATATGACTCGCACCACATGTGCCCATATGGCACAACATTTCCTTACAAACAAGTCCAATACAATAACCACACATAGCCCTCAGCGTAACAACACTGAATACAATAACAACAACAATAACTCCGAAGTACAACAAATAAATCAACACTAAAATTACAAAATACAATGAAACGGGAGAACAAGCTCATTATGAAATACATAACAAGTATTAATGGCTTCAAATAAGAATAGCTCGAGAACGAGAGAGATAATGTGTAACAACGATATCAAATAAGAATATCTCAATGATAGGAGAGATAACATACAACAATGATTTCAGATAAGAATAACTCAACAATAAGAGAGATAACATGTAGCCACAATTTTCAAGCAAGGATAAATCACAATGGAAGAGAAAACATGTAATAATGACTGCAATTAAGGATTACCAATTACAGAAGAGATTACATGTGACAATAACTTCAATTAAAGATAATCAACCACGGAAGAGACAACATGTAACAATAAAGAGGCAACAAATACAATTTAAAGCGTGCGAGAGTATATTTGGCAACAAAAGATAGGACATGAACCAATAACTTCAAATAGGGAATGTAAGGGTAAATTTAACAATGAAGGATATAACATGATAAATCAACTTTATTTTTATGACCTAAGAGTCTAAAATGGTCAAAGTTTCACATATAAGTCGTGTACTCACTCGTCACCTCATGTACACGTCTTTCACGAAGTTCAAATAGTGCAAACAAAACAATCCCTAGGTGGTGGTTCCCCCCATACAACGTTAGGCGAGATACTTACCTCAAACGCCCTCAATCATTACTCTCAAATATCCTTCCTTTTACAATTAACCTCCGCTTGGCCCAAATCTAACCAAAATAGACTCAATAACATCAATTCCAATAATTAAAGCTATGATCTTTATACACTTCCTCAAAAGTAAACAAAGGTCAACCCCGAGCCCGCTCGGTCAAAACCCTGGTCCAAGGATAGATTCCACCCCACAAGTCCATACATATGTTTTGTTTAAAAATCCAAGTCCAAATCGACTCTAAAAACTCAAATTCTCATTTTTCAAAATATAGGCAATGTTTCTCAAAATTTCACTTTGATTCTCATAATTTAGATGTTAAAACTCACATATAGTCATATAAAATAGTTGGAAATTGAACAAAATCATTTATCCAATGATTGTAGATGAAAATCCCTCTTCAAAATTGCCTCCTACAGAGTCTAGGGTTCCAAAATATGAAAATGAGACCAAATTCCTGTCCCTCTGCTTTTATGTCCAGTCGTAGATGTCGCAAATGCGAGAAAATGATCACAAAAGCGAAGGACCTCACACCCTTACTATCATCGAATAATGATGAATAATTCGCAATTGAGAACACGGGACACTTTGCAAATGCGACCCTTAAGATCGCAAATGCGACCAAGCTCACACAAGCTCCCCATCGCAAATGCCAACTCTAGGTTCGCCCATATACGAACCTTGCAGATTTATCCTAATATCGCAAATGCAACATATATCTTGCAAATGCGGACCCGCAATACCTTATCACCACCTGCAACACTATAACTCATCCAAACACTCTGAAATGCGTACAAAACTCACCCTAGCCCTCAGGCCTCTACATCAAACATCGCCACAAGTATAAAAACATAACATGAACTCGCTCGCTCGCGCGATCAAATCATCAAAATAACATCCGAAATCGCGAATTGGACCTCCAAAATACATGTAATCAACGTAAGACTCAAGAACAATTAAAAACACAATCACGCATCCTATTCCTATCAAATCAACACAATGATGCCAAACATTGCAAGCAAGTTCATATGACGAAACAAACTTATTCTAAGTCCCAAAACATAAATCCAAACACGATAACTTTGAAGTAAACCTATGGTCAAACTTATCAAAATTCTAAGCCTTTAAATTGCCAACTTTCGGCAAAACAACACAAATCAACCTAACGAATTCGATTTTGGGCATACGCCCAAGTCCAATATCGCGATACGAACCAATTGAAGCCATCAAAATACCATTCCCGGGTCGATTTCACAAAAGTCAAACCTCGGTTAACATTTTACAAGCTTCTAAAGTGAGAATCACTCATTCAAATTCATCCCAAAATATCCAAAAATAAAAGCTGACCATGCAGATAAGTGTCACATGAACGGAGACCTCAAACCACTAAACGTTACCTTAAAGCTCAAAACGACAGGTCGGGTCATAACAACAAATGTAGTAAAGATAAGCTCAGTATGCGAAAGATATCATAGGGGAGGTTCTACGACTTGAGGTTATCAGAGAAGTAAAGGAATATCAAACGACAAAAGAATGAGGCTAGTTAGAGTAGGTGAAGTCGAGAATCAAGGATGTTTTGTTATTTCTTCAAAGGAGAAAGGAAATGGAATGTTGTGAAAGGTTTTTACGAAACCAAATAGAGCAATATGAGTGAATTGGGAAGACTATTAAGGGACGTAATTATGGAAGTACATTAGGATATGTAGGCAAGTAAGCTCTGATGTTATAAAGCAGTATGGGCCACATCTTCATTAAGAAGGTGGATTAGTAATTTTAACGGGGATTATCGGAAGGTCAATTTAACCATACAAATGTGAGGTGCTACTATCAAAGGATGACTTAGGATGAACTAGAACTAAGGTATCAATTGGAGATTCAAAGGACTCTCGCACTAGCTTGCATTGCAGTGATAGAAAGAGCGAATAAGTAGAATGAGGAAGAGGATTAGTGGGAGAAGAACCCTAAAAAAAATTATGGAGATCTCCTTGACCAGCCACATGAATTAAAGTTAAACTCATCGAAAGAAGGCATGCCAACAAGAACATATGACTTGCTACGTACATGGACCCCCATAAATAGTCTAAGAGGAAGAAAGGTTACCCATAGGTCAAACTTAAGCTACCATGTATACATACCTACGAAAGGCGGAAAGACGAGTAGTACTACAAGCGTGAATCATTGTAATATTTCCCTAAGGGGAAAACGAGGTGGTAAAGCACTAAGTCCAGAGCACATTTATTTAACAATGAAAAGATGGAAGGATTGGGACAGAAATGAGTATAAGAAACTTTAAAGAAACACACAGGTATAAACGATGTGGAAAAAAGACGATATGTGTTAATAAATTGACGAAAAGCATAGCCAAACACTTTATACATGGAAATGTTAACCGGAAGAATGTGTTAAAGTTGGTTGATACGACTCCAAATGAAATTGTTGAGATTGAAAGGAGAAGGAAGGACAATCATACGGAGTTAGAAAGGGATCAAAGTACAATGACTCTTAAAAATAAAGATAGACAATGGTGATTTTTAAATGTTGAAAGCATGCGGGATAGTCGAGATGAGAGCAAGAACAATGGAATAAGTATGATATTTCAATGAAACCCCTAAAGAAGAGAAACCATCAAAGTTGAAACAAAAGTCGACACCAACGATAAGACTTAGGATAGGCAATAAGAAAATGATGAAGTAAAAAGAAGTATTATGAAAGTAAGTTGTTTCACAACGTCAGTTTCTTCTACAAATGGAACCTAACCAATGAAGAAATATATCAAATGTATACGCTAACAAGAAGATGGAAAGCACTAGATGAGGTCTAGAAATATATGTACGAGGGATTCGGAATGTGTGGGAATAAGATCAGAGTTGCAAAGAAGGAATATCATAATATAAGTTAAATAAGAAGCCGTTAACAACTAGGGAAAGTGAAAAAAATAAGGAGGAATGGAGAACCATAATGGTATACATGTTTCATATAGGACAGTTTACAACTAGAATAGAAAGAGTGGAATTAATATTGTAACAAATGCGTTTAGTCGTAAGTCACGGATGGTTTGAAAAATGAGCAAGCCCAAAAGGAAAAAGGGTTGACTAGAGGTCTTCACTAATTAACGGGTTCGGAATACGATTGGAAGACTCAGTAATAAAGGTATAATGGCCTGGAATATGAAAGAGTCATCTCTTATAAATAAGGAAGATTCTCGTTTAAGGGAAAGTTAAAAGGGGTATTTGGCAAGAGGAAACTACAGCTTATGAGTCTACTGAAGGAGGGATCTTGAAATATCATGACTGACCGTGCATTAGGATAAAGGTTCATTATTCAGGATATTCTATTTTTCTCGGAACGTCAAAGATATACCATGAAGTAAAAGGATTACATTGGTAGGACAAGATGAGAAACCATTGTAAGGCTCGTGGCTTAATATTCTAGTTGCTAATCAGACAAAATAGAACATCAGGAACCCAATGGACAACCGCAGAATATTGTAACCCAATATGGTTAAAAATTAGCATAAGATTCCTTACAAACTTATTCTATTCTAGATGGATGACTATGGTTAGTTTGATAAAAATATCAGCTTACTTTTACTGGACAAATTACCAAGGTTTATGTAAAACAGAAGGGTGCAGAAGGTAGATCAGATACACAATGTTTCCACCTCGATTATGCTTAAACTGCACGGAGTAGCTCCTTATAAAGCATGATGCAAAAGGAAATGTAGATTCCCCATAAGACAGTTTGAAAGATGTAATTATTTTACCGGATTTAATGTATCAAGTTACAGAAAATTCAGCCTTATTCAAGAGTGTTTGTTCTTAGAAGCATCATAGATCGAACCCCAACACGCGATGACGATACTTAAGGAAATCTCTATTTAATAATGAAGCCGTTTCAATATTTTGTCTCACGAAGAGCACAATAACATATATGGACAAGCTAATCAAGACATATATAAATCCACATACAAACTACCCAGAGAAGAGAATATATTGAATCTTCAGAATTTGGATCCGTTCACCTGGCTATCATTTCTCGATATTAAAGGAATGCATTAAATGATTTACAAGTAGTAGAGGGTCGATCTTATGAGAAGATTCTAGTAGCTATTAATGAATCAAGAATCCATGCTGCAGAAGCACATGATGTTCAGATTACAGAGAACCTATCTTACGAAGTGGCTCTAGATGCTATTTTAGATCAGCGGGTCCGCAAGTTGGGGACCAAGAAAGTGACTTCCGTAAAGATATCTTGAATGTAAGACGTGGGAAGCTGAAGAAGAGATGAAATTCTAAGTACCCTCAGTTGGTTCAGATAGAAGCTTCTTGACGACTGTAGCTCGGTCATGTGTTTTCTCTCATGTTATTGAATTTGATTACCACTCATTCTATTATTAATCGATATTTAGAATTGAAGAGTTATAGAATTTTTAAGATCAGGGTTATTTACACACAAGGTATGGGATAGTCCTATTTGTAGAGGAGACTTCAAAATTTCTATAAAATCCATAAGGGCTAGTTTCTCCTCCAAGACTCCTTTACATTCGAGGACAAATGTTCCAAAGGGGGAAGGACGTTACACCCCGTACTTTCATGTTATAATTCATATTAAGTGAATCAATATGAGCCGGAGAGTTGAAGGAACTTTACAAGGATAATGATGGTTTAAAACAAGTTCTAAGAAAGTATCGTGAGGGTTGGAAGGTTAAGAAGCTAATTCAATCGAAGAAAATAAGTTTCGTTGAAAGTCGACTAGTTAAAGATGTTATATGCTGTACTATTAGGGTGAGACTAGGGTACTTAAGATTATAAGAAGGTATGTTATGCGGTATTTTGTTTGTATGATAGTCATGTGTTATGTCCTTGAAGTGAACCGAATTGTGAAACAAAGGTCAACGAAAGTAGTCACAAGTTATGTTCATAATTTTAATGAAATTTAGGTCAAATGTCACTATGCTTTTCCCTCAACATATATGGATTTACGAAGTGATCCACCCACCGAATTGAAGATCTACGAGTGTAGTTTCTAATGCATTAAATTGTTCATTCATTAGTACATTGTAGTAGAGAGATACATGTTTGCGAGACTGCACAAGCAACTCCTTGTGGGGACCCACTTAGGCGGTTGTGATATCTTTATATATATGTGACACCTACAACCCGTTTTCACTCACTATCTTTAATTATATTAAGACCATAGAAACCTAAAAACCATCTCTCAAAGTTCTCTCATGATCCAAGACCCATACAAAGGACAAACAACACGAATCAAGTGTCGAGAATCCTGTGGCGCTAGTGAGTTTCTTGTTTTTCTTGTAGTTGGTGATTTTGGTGTGGTTCCAGCTTATGGGGGGGGGGGGG
>MCJB01011531.1:0-42039 GCA_002018475.1 Nicotiana obtusifolia | reverse complement strand
GGGGGGGGGGGGTTGTTTTAAGTGGTTTATGTTCTGTAATATACTCTCCCAATTTTTTCATATCAACCCTAGGTGATTTCAATTCTTCCAAAGTGATTCTAGTGCCGAGTAACCCGAAGTGCTTGCTAGTTTTGCTTCCTTGTTTTTGTGGCTGCGTTGGAAGGATACATCATGGTGAAGTAAAGTAATCTCAAACTGGAATTGTTATATCTATCTAAAGTTGAGGAACCTCTTACTCTACATGCATTTATGTTTATCCAAGTTGCGGCTAAGTCGTTGAAGCTAGAATTTGTGAGATATCTATCGAAAGGCTTGTTAGTAATGTATTTGATTGGTGGACTATTAATAATATGATTATTATTAATGTTGTTTTGGATTTTTGGTGATTATGGTGACTTGTGGGAAGTCAAATAAATAGGGGAGGTGCTGTTCGTTTTATCATAAAATAGGTTACTATTGATACATAATAGTTACGATGCCTAAATGATAATGATAGTATCATTTCTCATACTGTAGACTAAGAGTTGTGACATTTGCATAGCTTAAGGTTTGGAAGTATATACAAGGTCTGTGAGGCTATCCGTTTCTTTCTTTTGCACAAATCTAACGGTAAGTAAAGTAAACGAACGTGCTTCGAAAGATACTCCATTCTTAGAAGCTAGCAGTACTTACATTGTTTCCCTTCTTATGGAAGGATTGATGTTGATGTTGCTTTTCATATTCTTATGTTTTCAATGTTGTCGGTATTTCCTTATTCATATAAGATTCATGATGACGAGTTAGCTATAATAACGTATACGAGGTTACCGACCTTACATCACTCTGAAAGGTTCTGAATGTGATCCCATGAGTCCAACATGCATTATATATATGTGCCAAATTTACTCTACCGAACTACAGTATAGTCGGCCGGGGACGACACCTATTGTGCAACCACAGATCAGTTGGGTTTTACTAAGCTCCACATGCTCGAGTACGATTCTGCTAAGCCTTATGATGGCTGGTTATATTTTTACCGAGTCCGCTTTAAGGCTAGGTACGATATGATGATGCCCACATGGTGTATGGTTTTAAAGGTATATGTGTATATATATGTACCATGCATTTCATGTCAGTCTCCCTCTAAGGCACTCATATGTTACATGATGTCTCTTCTCTATCTCTCTTTAGATTATTATTCTTATTTATACTTTCCTACCTTACATACACGGTACTTTATTCATACTGATGTCTCTTTTATTTGTGGACGCTGCATTTCGTGTTGTAGGTCTGGATAGATAGGTTGACGGTCCTCCCAGTATGCTACCAGTTCAGCATGAAGTGTTGTTGCACTCCACTTGTCTTGAAGTTGCCTTTCGAGTCAGTATAATTATGTATGTATGTTTATGTTTATGGTGGGGCCATGTCCCAACCTTATGTTTTTTATGTACTCCTTAGAGGCTTGTAGACAGATGTCATGTGTATAAATATTTTGTTCAGCCTTGTTGGGCTGTGTATCTCATTTATATCATTTTGGGGTTGACCTATGTCGAGTATTCCCTTATGATTTAGTCTGGTTATCTCATAACGACCCTTCTGGCCTATTTATGCATGATAGTATGGGTAATGATACATTAAATTGGTGCTCGTCAAGTAAGGCCCGGGTGCCCGTTGCGGCCCTCTGATTTAGGTCGTGGCAAAGATAATTGACACGTGCACACCATTAACGCGAACAATATCTCTAAGGTAAATCCTAGCCAACCGCTCTGAAGTATAGGAAGTCATGACTGGAATGAAGTGTGTAGACTTGGTGACTTTGTTCATAATGAACCACATAGTATCAAATGTCCTCAAAGGTTGTGGTAGCCGAACCACAAAATCCATAGTGATACCCTCCTACTTTCACTACGATAAATCTAGCCTTTGAACCAAGCCACCCGGTCTCTAATGCTCATACTTAACTTGTTGACAGTTCAAACACTGTGCAACATGCTCAACAATGTCCTTCTTCATCCTCCTCCACCAATAATGCTTCTTAAAATCATGGTACATCATTGTAGCGCCAGGATGAGTAGAGTACCATAAACTACGAGCCTCCTCTAGAATCAACTCCCTCAAACCATCAACATTAGGAACACATATCAGACCTTGAAGCCTCAACACCCTATTATCACCAATAGCCACCTCCTTAGCATCACCGAGCTGCACCGTGTCCTTAAGAACAAGCAAGTTGGGATCATTATACTGGTGCACTTTAATGTGCTCAAACAAGGATGACTAAGATACTACACAAGCTAACCCTGCTCAGCTTTGAAATGTCCAATCTCACCAACCTATTAGCTGATGCCTGAACATTAATGGCCAAAGGCCTCTCCCCAGCTATAATAAATGCAAGATTCCCCATACTCTCCACTTTTCTACTCAAGTCGTCGGCCACCACATTGGCCTTCCCAAGATGATGAAGAATGGTGCTGTCATAGTTCTTCAATAGCTCCAACCACCTCTACTGCCTCAAGTTCAATTCCTTTTGCGTGAATAGATGTTGGAGACTCCGATGATCTGTATACACCTCACAAGAAACACGATACAAGTAGTGCCTCCAAATCTTCAGCACATACATAATAACTGCTAACTCCGAATCATGTACTAGTTAGTCTTCTCATGGGGATTTAACTAAAGTGAAGCACAGGCAATCACCCAACTATCTTGCATCAACAGACATCTAATCCAAACCCGTGAAGCAAACAATAGACTGTATGTGAACTCGATCCCAAAGGCAGAACTATACTGCATCTGTAGTTAAGGAAGTCTTGAGCTTCTGAAAGCTCTCCTCACACTTGTCAGACCACCTGAATGAGTCACCATTCTGAGTCAACTTAGTCAATAGGGCTGCGATAGATGAGAACCCCACAACAAAGCGGCGATAAAACCCAGCCAATCCTAGGAAACTCCAGATCTCAATAGTGGTAGAAGGTCTAGGAAACCCTTGAACTACCTCAATCTTCATCAGGTCAAATTTGATCCCTTTAGTAGATACCATATGTGTCACGCCTCGACCTTGGGGAGAGCAACCGGTGCTCAACCGAGACATCCTAGTCAAGCAAGCGTACTCGATGCCTACTACCTGATCAAACCCATGAATAATGTGAAGATGTGTTCCAGTAATTAGGCAATGAAAAGAATACATGAACAATACCAATTTCATTAACATTAGTAACTTCATTAATGATTTGCCAAAATATATTACACATTCATAGTTTAGAAGTGGAAACTTGTGTTACAAGTACAACATTGCTGGTTTAGCTTACCCAAATTAACATACAATCCACACTATGTCTACCGAGCCTCTAATTGATAGAAAGAGTAATATGATAATGTCGGCGACAAGGCCCCAACTATACTGCAAAACACTAGACACATGAAGCAAAAGACACAGACCCTGGTATGAAGTGGGGGTCACCAGGTTAACCGAGAAGAGGGTGTACCGCTATCACTGATCAATACCGCCTACTGTGGAACCACTTGCATCCATTAAAGATGCAGTGTCCCCGGAAAAAGGGGACGTTGGTATACATGGAATAGTACTAGTATATAAGTCTAAACACCCTCTCAAGAAATGGAGTAACAGTACAAAATGAGAGGAGAGAGTAATCAATGAGAAAAACCAATTAATAACACAATACGAAGTCAATAGTGAGGTAAATCTTCAAGTAAAATCAACTTTTTAGGTTGGGAGATCCTAGTACCGATAAACCACCATGCTTATAGCACGAAGTTCGATATCGGCCCGATCGGGTAAGCCGTCTCACCCCATATTATGAGGCTCGACATCAAACATAACACCACCATGTGCAAGGCATGGCGTCCGATCTCTGCTCGATCAGCTAAGCCGTTTTCCCACAATGCAGTGTGGGTCAACATCACCTTTCGCTAGCCATCATCTAATCCCAATTAAGGGGAATAATATCAATCTCATCCCAATTAAGGGGAATAATCTCAACACATCAATACAGAAATTTCCCCTTAATCACTCCTACATCGGCACGTGTAGTTTCGGAGTTAGGTTATTTCAACCTACCATTCCTCGGTGACTAAACGATACTCCCAAAACATTTATTTTATAAAGGAGTTATAGCTAATTTCATAATCATTTACACTTCCTTTCATTTCATTGGCAGTATTGGCCACAAGTGTAATTTTCATTCCTGGCACGATGGTCGCATTTTATATTTCATGCTCACTCGCTTTCAAGTATCACATAGGTTATCAACTTTAAGAGCATTTTAAAATCAAGACTTTCAATATGTATGTGAGTAATAGGAGTCTTAAGCATATTGAGTTTACCTCCCAAAATAAGGAATAATAAAGCTTTCAATTGAAACATGATTTGAAGTCATAGCATTTGTTACATAAGCCATACTTGAATACAATCCCAAAGGAGAGCATAATGTGATAGGAGAAATTGGAGCACATTTTGAGCATATAATTTTCGTCACAATGCTTATTTGGAATAATTGAATATATTAGGAATGGCTTGGAACATGAGAAAATAAGAACTTGGGCCAACCACTATTGAAGCTTGCAAGAACATCATGGAATTCGATTCTGTGAGACAAGTTTAGCCAGCATACCTCGCTTGACCCTTCGTTATATTACTACGATGTTCTGAAACTTCTAGTGACTTCCATCTACTGGAGATATGACAAAATTGAACCACAATTAGGAAATGGTTCATGGGTTCAACTCATTTAGGCATTTTATCAAACACTAGGTGTGCAAACTTCACTACAAGGTCCTAGGATGGGAAATCTTCATCTCACAATTAATTCACAAGTCCATATCTCACCCAAAGTTAAACAACTCCCATACCACCATTTTAGCACATGCATGCACAATGACTAACTTCCAACCCCAAACTCATTCCTTCCATTACCCATATTCAACCTAATTCCAAAGTTGAGAGCTAGAGAGTAGAGCCTTACCTCTTAGAAGGAAACCTTGAGAGCTTTCCTTGGTTAATTCCATGGCATAAGCAGGGATAATTAGTAAGATGGTGGGAGCTCCTTAATACCTCTCGAAAACACTCCTCCTCTCTCTAAGACAACTATTTAAAACAGCCAAAATAACCCCCATAGTCGTTTTACATAAATGGCGTCGGGTAAAATTTTCTCAAACTTAATCCTCTAAATCGGGTATGTGATCGTAGACCGAAACACAAAACAACTATGCAATCTGTGAAGTGGACCATGAAAATTGTCCAAAAAACTAGGCTGGCCTGATCAAGTCTACGGCCATTCTGTGGTCCGAAGAACAGTTATGCAGTCGCAAAACACACCGCGGAATCCCCCTACGGAATTTTCTCATGCTGGTTCTATGATGGAAGTGCGGCCCGTGAAATTATTATGGGGTCGCACAATAGACCGCAAAATGACCTCCAAAAATTGGGTTTCTCCTTTTCCACTATATGGTGGATCTACGGTCCACAGAGTAGTTTTACAGTCGCATAATGGACCGCAGAAATGCCATGTTCTACAATAATTTTTCCTAGTAACTCGACAATGCTTTGTGCAACCTACAAGTCTGTTATGGCCCAACCTAGAAAATGTTAGCCTACCTCGGCACCACGAAACCTCAATTCTTATTAAACTTTTACGGGGCCTAACAATATGGCCCAAGAATGCAACCGAGTCTAACCAAAACTCATTCTTGGAGAACTTAGCGTATAGCTTCTTCTCGCTCAAAGAATGGAGAACGATCCTCAAAGGATGGTCATACTCCTCTCGGTTGCGAGAATACACCATTATATCATAAATGAACACAAGGATGAAGGAATCTAGATAAAGCTAAAAAACATTGTTCATCAAGTGCATGAAGGTTACTTAGGCATTGATCAGCCCAAAAGCCATCACCAGAAATACATAATGCCCATAACGGATCCTAAAAGCCATCTTAGGAATGTCTAAAGCCCCGATCTTCAACTGATGGGACCCCGATCTCAAGTCAATCTTCGAGAACACCCTAGCACCCTGAAGCTGATAAAATAAATCATCAATACGTGGCAGTAGATACTAGTTCATGATGGTAACTGTCACGACCCAAGCCGGAGGGCCGCGACTGGCACCGGACCCTACTCAACGGGCATCGGCGTACCCTTCATCTAACTTTCCTTATTATCTATAAGGCTTGTCATATGCATATAATCTCGAACAATAATTATAATGAACCGAGACGTCATGCCATGATACGAACATACTTATATACATAATATGGCCCATAAGGCTGCAATGCAAAACCATAAAATAAAATATATACGTTTGCCGACAAGGCAATTCAACTATACATAAGCCAGCCCATTACTTGTCTATGCATAAATTGACACTTGTCTATGAGCCTCTACAAAAACATACATAATGCAACCTACGTCGGAACAGGGCCCCGACGTGCCCATAATGCCTACAACAAAATGCATACCAAGACTGTGGCAAGTCCGAAGGATGGATCTCGCCAATATCTGTTGAACTGGGTAGCCTACTGTGGTGGGGAAGCCTCGTCTATCTGTCTGCCTGGACCTGCAGCACGACATGCAGCATCCACAATAAAGGACGTCAGTACGGATAATGTAGTGAGTATGTAAGACAGGAAACATAATGCAAGAACAATAATAAGCATCAGGGTAAGAGACATACAAACTGTACCATCTGAATGCCTCTGAGGGCGACTAACCATGTCATGCCTGACATGCATATGCATATACGTATATTTATATCCTTTTGAAAATCATCATATACATATATACGCCTCTGTGGGCCATCATCATCTCATACATATGCCTCTGTGGGCCTCCTCATCATCATACCCAACTGATCAGTGGGTGCACAATAGGTGCCATACCCGGCCGACTATAGCGCGGCTCGGTAGAGTAAAATAGATAATGCATGCTGGACTCATAAGAGTCATACTACCATGGTGAAATAATAACATATCAATCCTCCCATAAGAGGGGAAACAATATACGTACTACTACCTTCTAAGAGTAGAGTATCTTTGGGGTTCGTTCATTGCATTGTGTACAGTTAGAGTCGTGCAAAAGAAGGAAAAGGATAGTCTCACATACCTTGCAATACTTTGCAATTTTAAGCTATGAAACTTCCACGACTTCTTAGTCTACAATAAGAGAAAGGACACTAGCATTATCGTTCAGGCGTCGCAACTATTATGTATCGACTGTAACCTATTTTGCAATAAAACGGACAGTACCTCCCCTATATATATGACTTCACACAAGTCAAAACAGCCATCAAACAGCCAAACAACATCAATAAGAATCATATTGAACCTCCCAAAACAGTCCACGCACAAGCCAATCGCTTCATACGTACAATGGCCACTATAGTCGTGTCAAACGATCCGGAAATGTTACAAGCAACTATCAGGCCACAACCCTAAACATATATGGTGTTTCTCCACACCCTTCCTCCTCCAAAACTCCACAAATAAGTAGTGAAACACGCAGCTTTACAGCAACACAAAACAGTTCACAAAACAGTCCGCTACAAGTGAATAACTCGAACTCACGGCTTCCGATCACCGTCCCGTGAGTTCTTACACACATAGAACGACTTATCAAGACTTAACAGTAGAAAACATGTACTAAATAGAGCAGTAAACTCACCTTTCTTTTTAGATAACTCAGCCCTTGCTTTGGTTCCTCGAAGCCTAGGGTTTACCTTCGACTAGAACTTGAAAGAGGGAAAAATCGATTAGGGTTTGTGTGGTGTTATTTTGGGGAGGGGTTGCAGGGGTTCTTTTAGGTTTTGAAGCTGTGAAATGATAATGAATTATCAGGCTTTAGAAGCTTTAAAAGCCCTCTCTTAACCGACTTGGGGCTTTTAACTTTTAGCTCTTACTTTTGGCAAGTAGGTGATGCACCTACTTGTCACCTACCAGCCTGCGCAGTTCTACGGAAATGCAATTATCTCAATACTCCGAGATCGTATTGAAAAACGGTTTGAAGCATTGGAAACTAGACTCATAGACCTTTAATTTGGTAGGTAGATCACCCCGTAACTCCTTGTAAATTGTGAGAAAATCGCAGAAACATTTGACCTAACGTTTAAGTAAAATTGTGAACCTAAGTTGCGACAACTTTTGTCGACTTTTGTTTCATAACTCGTTTGACTTCAAGACTTATGAAACGGATATCATATCATTCAAATACCTTAAAACATGACATTTTGGTAATGTTAAACACCTCTCGATTTTCCCAAAAACGCGAGTTACAACTTCCTTAACTCGTTTATCCTTTAATACTTGTTAACCGCTCTTATACACCTTTGCATCGTTTAGGACCAATAGGACTAAACTCTTATTGTCTCAAAGGTAATTCCCTTCTCGAACCAAGGTAGACTATCTTACGGTGTAATCTAACACGTACAAATATGGGTTATAACACCAAACCCCTAAATTTATAGAGAAAAGAAGGGTGAGATAGAGAGGTTCAATGCAAAAGGTGCCTCTTCCATATTCCATTCACGCCCATTCACAAAACCTAACACTTTTTAATGGTTCATTGATAAACTATGTCACTACTCACTAAAAATACTATTGGTAGATTAATTAAGACATATTTTAGTTATAATTAAAATTTCAATGGGTTGTTTGTTATTTTGCTTCCACCCCTTACTCCAATTCTTGCGGTCAAATCAATTTTGGAGTGAAGAAATAAGATAATACAACGACTTTACTCCGATGCAATTCAAAGTCGTTCCTCAAGAAGGAAATTAAGCACTTCTTCTTCTTCTTCTTCATTTTGGTTAATGGTGATAATAAATCTGAATCTTTCATCTTCCGAGTCCTTACTGAAATAGAATAAATTTTGTAAAGGCCTTTTAATATGTCTTAATATTTTTATTGTATGATTAACATGCGAATAGAGGTGTCAAGGGAGTGAAATTGGCATTTCTATTACGTTTTTTCGACTTAATTCGCATACTTGTGAAGTTATCTGAATATGTCAAAACAATGCATGCCTTTGAATGGAATACCACCACCACCCATCAATTGACCAAATAAGTATTTCTAATTTGACTCTTACCTATACCTCTGCACTCACACACCTAAGGACTTTTTGTGAGTCTAGAAAAAATCCTTATTTGGTCTGTAAGATGTAGCGTGGGATCAACACCTAAGCAAATATTTGTAATACACAATCAGTTCGATAAGTTTAAACTCTTTTTTCGTTTTAGTGACTCTTTTACATACATTTCTAATAACATGTTTTAATTTTATATTTTGTTCTACACAAAATAATTTGAGTATGCAAAATTTAATAGGCCAATTAAACGCCGGCTTTTTTTTTTTTTTTGTGCGCCCAACCATAAATGGTAAGAAGTATAACTATACAATTTAAAGTTAGGTTTTTTTATGGTTGATACGGTGAACCAAATAATAAGTATATAATTAAACAAAGAAGTCAAGCATGTTTATTTTTTTCTTTTTTCAGTAGAGGCGAATAGATTTCACTCTAAATTTTATACTACTCCTACTTATTTAACCAAAACGTAGCAAGTAAAAGGCTGACAAAAGCGAAAGTAAAATGTACACATATCAACCTACGTCAGTCTAACAGTTATAACATTAACACGTCAGCGTTAATTGGTGGCAGGGGCGGATCCACGTGGAGCTCCAGCACCTATGGCTTTCCACGTAGAACGTCAAGACAAATGTTATAACTATGTTAATTGTAAGAAGTCAGCACCCAGGGGCTTGTAGCTGCTGTGGTTAGACACCGGAGAATGGAGCGCATAAATGGATTCAGGTTTCCCTTTTCAGCTAAACTTTTATTCATTTTCCTTTCTTTTAACTTTATTTGTTTAATTGCTTTTACTTAGCCTTCTCCATTTGTACTTTCTTTTTCAATTTCTTGATACATTCTTCTCCAAAATAGACTTTTCTTTTGTATTTGCTTTTGCTTATTTACTTTCTTACCCTCCAAATCACATCAAGCTAAACAAGTGGAACTGGCTTCTTCCACAAAACATGAAAATCGCGAAGGATAATTGTGAATAAGTGGTCATTTTTAACTATAACAGTAATCTACTTTTTAAATATTTTTTACTTTCAATTTTGCACTACCGGATTCATTTGAATCCAATACTTTTGACGCAAAACGTAAATTTATGTATATAAGTTTACAAAAAGTCTAATAAATAGTAGATATTAACCCATAATTTTAAAAAAATAATATATTCAATACTAAGAATTTTAAGTATTATATATATAAAGCTTAAATCCTAGACCGTCTTGATAGCAACTCTAGTTATATATCTATGGACCGTCTTGATAGCAACTCTAGTTATATCTATACGGAGCACTCACGACTTTAAAATGCTGTATCCATCACTGATTGGTGGGTGAATTATACTTCATGTCTAGCAATCTCCACTAGTCAATAGTCAAAGGCACCATGAGTGCGACTGAGCACAGCCAAGAATTATTATAAATCTTGATTAGAAATTCTGGTTTTATTTAAGCAGAAAGAAACAGCTTCAAGTTTTATTCCAATAGGTACGCTGAATTTGTTTTTGCTCAGTTTATATTCCGAAAGATTAAACCCCAAGGAAGTTTCTTCTTCATTTTTATCACTAATTAAAGTATTCATGTACTTTTGTGGAAAGTACTTGGTCTAGTACTTTTCTCTTAATCCCATTCTCCTTGGAAAATCAGCACTAAATCTCAATCCTTAATACTCAACTATGTACCCTTTTGTCCTTATTTTCTCTGGACCATTCTCTTCCAACAAAACGCGTAAATGTGTAATTTTTCTTTTGAGAAACTCTAGTTTTGATATCTTGTCATCTTATCCTCCCTAACGCAGTAACTTTACTATACTTTTTGTTCTTGTCCTGACTCAAAATATATCTTTGATGAGAGAGCTCCAAGAAACAAGAACAATCTTGGCTTGAGGTTTCATATACTTTCTCGCTTCTTCATCTACAGTCTGTTTAATCCCTTTGCCCATATCTTTATGTTTAGCACTTAAAACTTTGGTTTTGTCATGGTACTGTTTCAACATTCTATTTAACGGTATTTGGCAGTTGATGTCGTGATGATTGTCTATATATTGTTGTAATCATGTGATTTGTGGATGTTTGCCTCTCCATCCCCTGATGCCTACTAGTCTTTTAATGGTAGTGACCCTAAAAGGTTTAAGAGAAGTATCCAATTTTATGTAAACATTGAAAGTGGTGTCTTTTGCTGAATCATGTCCTATTTCATTAGAGGTTCTTGAGCTGTTGAGGACTTGAGGTTAATCTATGAGGTATTTTCTGGTTACTAGTCTTGGTTTCTGTAATCTGATCCAATCAGAAAACATATAGAAAGAGGGTGGGTGGAGAGGCCTCTTGATTACCTAATTCATCAGAAAAATAGAGCTTGAGGTGAATTTCAAGATTCAGGAGGAAGGATCATCCAAAGTTTAGGCCTTTAACTTTAACCCAAGCTGATCTACCTTTTTCCTGGAAATGGATGATGATAAATCAGTTGTCACAGTTCTTGATGGGGAACAACACATAATTGCTGCAGCTCATCACCTTGTGAAGGCGTTACAAGCCAGTACGAGCTTGAGTATTGAAGTTAGAACAAGTTTAGCCGATCTTGACATTCATTTGGCTGCTATGACTGAAGCAAAAGAGGATGAGACCACAAGTCTCAGAGAGATTGAAGGTAGGCTCAAGTCAGCTCAGGTAAAGATGTTGGCTTTGCAGTCGAATTTCTTGAAGATATGGGATGCTGGTCCTTCACAACTTCTTGAGTACCTGCACGCTGTAGAAGAAGTTCGAACTATAACGGCGACCTTGCAAAGCGTGGCTCCAAACCATAATGGGAAACAAAACAGACTTGCTAATCAAGCTCACAGTGTGTTGCAAATGGCAATGGCAAAACTGCAGGAAGAAGTTATCAACATTCTTGCACAGAATAAGCTGTGTTTTGGGCATGATTATGTGTCATTCCACTCGTGTGAAGAGTTTGTTGTGGATGAGGAGTCGATGGTTTCAACTGAAAATGATTCAGTTGTGGGAACTTCTTGCAGGGAGAGTAGTGGAGCTGAATCAGAAGAATGTATAATGGATTTGGTTCATCCATATGTTGTTCCTCATGTCAAGTCTATTGCAAATGTAATGTTCGCTTCACATTACGATCAGGAATTTTGCCAGGTCTTTATCAGATTCTGGAAAGATGCATTAAATGACTACTTAAGGCTTTTCTGTATGCAACAAACCAGCATTGAAGATGTGCTGAGGATGGATTGGACTTGTTTGAATTGCAGAATAAAGAAGTGGTGCCAGGCAATGAAGAACGTTATTGCATTCTATCTCCCTAGTGAGAAAAACCTCTTTGATCAACTTCTAGGTGAGTTTGGATCTGTTAGTTCAACCTGTTTCATTGAAGCTTCAAAGGACGCAATGTTGTGTCTTTTGAATTTTGGCCAAGCTGTAGCTATTGGCCCCCTTCGGCCAGAACGCCTTTTTTGTTTGCTTGATATGTTTGAGCTTCTAAGAGATCTTTGTCTAGACGTGGATGCTTTGTTTTGTGGAAATCAGGGTAGTTTCATTAAAATGGAGTACCATGAACTCCTGAAAAATCTTGGAGATTCTGCAAAAGCAATCTTTCTGGAGTTAGGGAATCACATTGCTTCAAACACTTCAACAACTCCCTTCTACGGAGGAGGTGTTCATCCTCTTACCAAGTACGTTATCAATTATTTCATGCTTCTTTCAGAATATTGTGATACCTTGAGGTTCCTTCTTGAGGACAGAGAGGTACAGAATTCGGAAGGTGTTGTTGATGCTATGGCCAGGCTCGACGTTTCTTCTGAATTCTCATGTCCATTGGCTCTTCACTTGCAGTCAGTAGCATCCATGCTTGAATCCAACCTCGACAAAAGGTCCAATTTATATAAAGATGGTTCCTTAAAGCACATCTTTCTGATGAACAACATCCATTACATGGTTCAGAAAATCAAGAACTCCAAAATTAGAACTTGTTTTGGTGACGAGTGGATAAAAAACCGTATTGTAAGATACGTGCAGCACGAAAAAAGCTATGAGAGAATAACATGGAGTCCTATCTTGTCTTTGATTACCGGTTATGAGAAATCAGGAAAGACAGTTCTCAAGGAGAGATGCAGAAATTTCGGTATTGCTTTTGAGGATGTGTACAAGAACCAGACAGGATGGACTATCCCAGATATTGAGCTCAGAGAAGAATTGAGAATTTCAACCGCGTTAAAGGTTGTTCATGCCTACAGGCCATTTATTGGACATGTGAAGAAATCTATTAGTGACAAGCACATCAAGTATACTGAAGATGAGTTGGAGAAGTATCTCCTGGATTTTTTTCAAGGTTCAACAAAGTCACTGAATCATCATCAATGGAGGAGGTGAAAGTTGAATAATGGTTGAAATGTATGCTCTTTTTTCATGCATTCAGCCTTCCATTGCCTCATCTTTATGTAATTTATCAACAAGTAGTGACTTGGTTTCTTTGTACCCCTTCCTTTCCCCTCGTATAGCAGCTGCCTATAGTTCTCGAGTTTAATCTAGTATCGTCATGACTTTTTGGTATATGCATGCCTTTTAATCTGATGGTTTCAACAGAAGATGGCCTTTATCTCTTCAAGCGTGCAGGTTTGTTCCAAATACCGTTATTGCATTATGTTGTTCGATCCAGGGTGCAGGATGCTGGTAGAAACTATTATGAACAAAATATACTTATAGAGAGAGAATAGGTAACCAGAAGTATTCCACCCTGTATATTAAGTCAGCCTCACAGTTAAAATTACTGGGAAATCTAGCTATTGGTTTGTTTCCACCCTGTAGCTCGTTTCCAATTAACTTGGACAGAAGAAGTTGTTCCTTTCCTCTTTGTCCAATTCATTAGTTCTTCCTTAGTGCTGGTACATAGGATTCTTGTAGATAGTAGATTAGTGTAGCAGTCTATTATCTGATTTCCAGAAATAGTTGTTCCTTTCCGCATTTCTGGAACCTTGGAATCCACCCTCATTTTCAATAATTCTGCATTAAATACCCTCTAGAATTGACCTAGCTATGCTAAAAACGGTCATCCCGTAAATTCTGTTCCATTGACTTCGCCCTAGTAAACATGGTCGGCTTGAACTGTGAGAGGACGATGCTACAAGTCTTTTTAAGTCATAGCATACAATAATGGTAAACGGGAGCACGTGTCGTAGATCAGGACAAAATGTATCTAAATGTACTCTGCTTTTTCTTTTCTCTATTGATTTCTACTAAATTTCTGATTTTTCTTGTCAGCCACAAGATTAATTTCGTTCTTTCAAATCATTTTGATTTATTCTTTTCTCGTTGTTAATGTTCTTGCCTTTACAGATATTAAGTATCCTATGACTCTCACGGAGCGTTTGCATAATCAATGTGAGAGTCAATGCATTTGGAAAAATGCAAAAATGTAAAAATGCAAGAGCACTACTATTGCATTTAATAACTCAAACTTCAGAGTTACTATCTTCCGTCAGTACATAGAAACGTCAAAAAGAACGACAAGATTTTACCATTAACAGCACCACTATAGGAAGTATTTTACCAACAAAAACAAAACATCACAATCTTTGAGTACTCAGGTCCATTGATCAATGATCTGATAAAATCATGCTCAGTCTCGTACAGTATCTCCAGAAATAGACTCGATTCATCATGATTCTTTTCCGAACAAGAAGAAATTGCAGGCCTAAGAGAAACTTAGTCATTTACTGGCAACTGCAACTTCTACAATGAGTTTGCAATGACTTTTATACAAGACATACACACTTCTCTAAGTAACCTTCGACATGAATAATACGTCTAAAATCCAAATATTCCTTGTCCGTCCAACCAATCACAAGTATAAAGAATCAAATAGCGGAATAAAATAGATAATAGACATAATGAATTTGACAAAGAATGTAAATGGAGGCAGAGATATCGTAAGATGCCAACTCCAGCTTTAGCGAGTAGAGACTTCAGACCTTCCTTGGTGTTTATCTTTATGCCCCTTAGTGTTCCCCTTTTTCTGTATTATAGATGAAATGACTCCTATCAACTTCATGGGAAAATTTGGCAGTAGATTAATAGTAATTGTCGAGCTCCCATATTACCGTATCAAATAAGGAAAATAAGGACTAATAATATGTGTTAAGGGCTTAATGTTCTAGTCATCAATTTGAGCGAAAGTTATAGTTTCCATGACTATAGCGGCAAGCACACTGATGAGCCATGTTGTTTCAAACGGATCAGAACTTACTTTAACAATACTCTCTGCTGAAATTTTGATAATAAAAAGTATTTGAAGCACATTTTCTCTGGAATGGAAAGAAGAAACTCCCCCTGAAAATTACTGTTACCATTCTCAAAGAAACTCCCCCTGAATATTGTCAAAGGCACTCGAGCAATTTGACGTCAGAAGTTCACGACATAAAAGTAACACAGCAAAAGGCAAAAAGGATACGAAGATGAACAATCTTGTGATTTTGTATCACCTTTGTGTTTGTGAAGGTCAATCATGAAAGATAACATTAATTATATTCCAGAAATGCACGTCTCTCAGTCTCTGACTCAAAATAAAAAGATCAACAGAGAATTTTTTGTTTGATGACCGAAAAGAAATCCTTTTGGGACCAACCGCACCCTTCGAAAGTCAGGATAATGGGTCTGTCCCTCTACCCTTCTCCGCTTAGATACAAGGCTTAATTTGCATTGCGCAGGGCTCAACATGTGACCTAAGTCACAAGTCCCTCAACCTTTTCCACTTGAACCAAACGTTAGGGGTAAGATCAACCCCGAGATTATTTCTCCTAGATCGAAGATGTCAATCACTTCTATGAGTGATCCTTTAAAAATAGAAAAATACTTCAAAGCTTGTAGAGATTTGGGATCTTACTGAATCCTACACAATTGGTTGTGTTCAAAAAGAATATAATCTATTTCTTTCTTGCTTTAAGTTACTGGTCACTATAAGCATGTTGCAGACTGTCAATGCAAGAATATTGATAGTTTGTGTCATGTGCCAATTATAAAAGGCGTTTGTATGATATGCATCCACCGCTATAAAAGGCATAAACTATGTACCAACATGTTGGCATATAATGGTATTCTACGGTCTAGTTTACTACATACCACCACTAGATTGTGTATCTCGTATCCATGGAGTAGCGCTTGTGCATTTCGGACATCTTGAACCACCAGCTGCTTTCTTTTATTTGACAAAAACACTTACCATGCTACAGCTAATCTATCCATACTTGCAATTCGGCCAACTTGGAACATGGTAAAAATAATAAAAAGATGTTATAACAGATATGAGTGAAGAATTATTATTGATTGAAAGTAGCTCCATCAATTGACAGGGAAATCATGTTCCTAAAACATCAACAGGTTCATAGAACATTGTACAACAAATGTCTCGAGCAATAGCCGAGTTAATAAGTAAAACACGACACCTAGCATAACAGACACAGGAAGAGCAGGCAAAGCTTTCTGATAAAATGCAAGAAGCATCAGAGTGATACCAAGACCAGCTATAACAGCAAGGTAGCATGCATAAACTGTCATGAAATCGTATATGGCAGCCCTGGCTACTAATACACTGTAGAATATGAAGTCTCCTAGCCCCAGCTTAATAGCACCTGAGGATCCCAACCCGATTCCTTCAAGTACAAAATCATCATTTGACCCTTCCTGTAAATTCATTCTGACATTTATCCTATGTTGAATTAGCGGTGCAGCCAGCTCAGACTCAGCTCTTAAAACTTGACCGTTCTCCACCTCAGCCACATTTCTCTCATTCTCATCACTGCCGATTGACGTAAACCTTTCAAGACCAGAATTCGATTCCAAACTAGAATTGATAGTTGCATTCAAGTTAGACCTAGAGTCTAAATTTTCATTGGAGCCGAAACCATTGTCCCGTCTTTCTCTCCACACTCTCCTTTGCACAACAGAACCCCTCGGAACTGAATCATGATTAATAACCGGCCTAGCCTCGTAAACCAAAGCAGGAATATCTTCATCCCTAGATATTGCAAGCTCAACAAGTAGCCTTAGGGGCCCACCCGGCAACAAAACAGCACCAAGGTCATACAGTGACATTGCAACCAAAAGCACCCAAGTAGTCCATTCAGGCAACATTGTAAACCAATAAGCAACCAAAACTCCAATAACAACCAAATATCCTTGGGTGACTATAATTGCTGTCTTTGACATAAACACAGCCAATACCCCAACAACAGTGAAATTGAACAAACTCAATGCAAAAGTAATGCAATCAATTGGAATTTTGAATTTTGATATCAAGAATAGAGATATTTCACCACCCATGAATCCCAAAACAAGACAAGACGAGAAACCCATGTAGTATTTCAAGAATTTGGTGCATCTGAAGTAGAAAAGTAACACCAAAAGGAATGTAACAGCAGTAACAACCACAACAAAGACCAAAGCATTCAAAAGGGCACCTTTCAGTTTGTCCCACGTTGAGTCTGAGCTGCTCTCTGTGTAAGCAATTGTGGCCACAGATGTAAATGAGGGGCCTGAGGAATCTGAATCAGTGTTTAGTACTGAAACAAGAATGACCACTATGAGCATGCAAATTGAGACCGGTATGACGATTCTTACTATTTCTTCACCCAGTGAATCAAGAACGCTTTTGGGCTTTGGATTTTGCTCCATTGGAATTGGAGCTCCCAAAAAATTTGCTTTTTGATTTTCAGTGGTCAGTTGATGGCTGTGAGAAAATTTGGGTATTTCCAATTTCGACTTTGGATCTCCTAATAGATGTCGAGATAACCCGACCCGAGTTAGACCCGGGTTCGGAAGCTGGCCTAATACATGAGTCTGGCCCAAACTTAGCGAGGAGTGATATCTCTAAATACGTACTGTACCGTAAGGGTCGTTTGGTTGGTGGGACAGATAATAATATTTCAATTTGAGATAATTAATCTCACTATTTTACTATAAAGTGATTTTCGAAAGTAATTAATACTCATTACCAAACACAAAATAAAATAATCTCATATTTTATTCGAAAACTGTTATTTCTTGTTCTGCCAACCAAATGACCCCTAATTTACTATAAGTTAAGTTGAGTTATATCATAGGCAGGATGTGACCACATTAAATTGAGTGAGTTTAGTTTATCTTAAGATAGACGAGAATTGGACCTACATATTAGATGTAACTGCTACATATTAGATGAATGATATTGCTTAGCTCTTAAACTTTTCTTATTTCTGGAGAAGAGCCATGCATAACAATTCGATTTCGAGATTTAACAATCAAGACACCATTACATTAATTGTAGAAGATTTAAGGTCTGTAAAAGCAAAATATAAAGGAAACGGTATTACTGAATTTAGTATTGATCTATGATCACATACATTAATTATTGTTTTGGACTCTCAACATTACTCACGACAATAAACTACACATTGTACTCTATATTTCGACTTTTGGAGCAAACAAATTAAGTAGGAGCGGTAATTATTTACGGAAAAAACGTGATCACAGCTTTTGTAATCAATTTATAAGAAACTTGGCTAACATTAAATAATATTCCAAAGACATCAAACTTCCAGATAAAAAGAGAATAAAAAACCTAGTGTTTAAGGGTTTGATTGTCCATCTCCTTAGGGTCCAGCACTATTAAACCGGTAACAATGATAGCCAATGCACAGCACAAGTTAACGAATCTGGAGACAAAGGAGCCAAAATCCTTCCCAATTACAAGGAGCACAGGAAAATAGTTGACATAAAGCAGCACGATACCAACCACAATTAAAAGCGTTGCTAATTGTTGCTCCTTCTCCCTTTTCTCTTCAATTTGATTTTCCAGCATAAATATCCATTCGTCTTCAGCTGGTTCCTCTTGTTGCTTCCCACGCTTGAGAAAAGAAGAAACTAAACCCAGAGTCTTCTTCTTCTTCTTTTCCATTCTGTTATATTTGGAACAAAAACTAATCTCCTTACCCTAGTCATGACAACTAATACATGAATTAATAACCAAGACAAAAAAATAAAATAAAACAAGGAATGATCTAAAATAATTTGAACTAAGCCAACATGCCATATACATGAAAACGAAGAGTAAAAAGTAAAAAAGAAAACAAAAATCAAAAAGGGAATCAGCTTATGAACAAAAAAATAAAGTAGTATTAATTATCGAAAGAGGAGAAGGGAGAGAAGTCTAACCTCTCAAGTGTAAAGCTTTGTCAATTCTTCAGAGTAGGTGAAACCTAATTATGAATGATCATAAAGCAACTACGCACAATATATACCCTCTCAAGTCTCACCCCAAAAGAAAAGGTAAAAAGTTTTAAGTGTTTTAGTCCTAGGAGATTTAGGACGCCTGATCTGTTAATCATTTGCTATAAGTCGGGCTTAAGTTTAATTAGATAATGACCCACATTGGATGCATGTGCAGTTTTTAAAGTTTTTTATTATCAGTTTTTATACATAAAATTCTAAAATCATAAAGTCAATAAATAAATAACATTTTAAGAGCTTTTGGAAAAGGATTATTAAGAGAAAATTTGTAATTTCTGAAATAACGGGCTAAAAGTAAGAGAAGAAACTTGTTGGGGAGAAACTAAAATAGGAAAAGAAGGTAAATCCCATGTATGTTATTATAACTTCTTCATCCTCTTTTTAAATTTTTTAATTGTGCCTAACAACCTTGGAAGGTTTTTGTACTAAACCTTATCAGTAATAATATTAGGTTTTTATATCATAGCCACCGTTCAAGCTGATTAAGCTCAAACATTCTGCTAAAAAAGAACTAGTTATCTAGGATTTGGGAGTTTGAAAAAGGTTCATATTTGAGAATACAGGCAAATTGACTTGTAAGTTGTGGGTGCATGAAAAGTAGTCAATTAACTGCAAAAATATTTTTTTCCTCTTTAATTTGTATTGGGAATATATCAATGTTCATTATCATCAAGTGAGAACAAAGCTCTCTGCACATTTAAAACTGCTGGAGAGCCTTTCCTGGCTTTCTCAACAATATGCCTAATTAACAACTTTTCCATCTCATCATCACCATCTTCACTTTCATCATTCGTCCTACCATTCTCAATCCAGTCAAAGTCTCGTTCACGTGACCGTGAGTTTTCTTGGTGGTTGCTGTCCTTAAGCTCTGATGCAACAGCAATATCCTCTTCCTCTGACTCATTTAACCTTGTGAACTCATCAAAAGCCTCGTTATATGCATCTAAAGCTTCCCCGGATAAATTGATTACCACGGGCTGGTCCGCTGTACGTTGTTCAACTTTAATTACAGGACTACCATGGGTGGAAGAAGAACCCCCTTCACTGTTTGAGGAATCCCTCCAAGAACTTACAAGTTCTGCTTCCATATACCGAACTTTCCTTTCACTGTTCTGAAGTGCCATCTCAAGCTCCTTGAGGCGTTCTTCTAATTGTGATTGGAGGACTTCATGCAGCCTTAAGCTCAGCTCTCTTGGCGAGACAGCATAGTCAACAGGATGAGGGGTCGAGGTTGCACTACCATCCTGATCTGCATAAGGTTGACCTTTGGCCTGTCTACTAAAGAGTTCAGCTCTTAACTCCCCCTCGGCTAGATCTGGCACAAAGCCTGGATCAAGCTGCAAAAGATTGAACACTTATTAAAGCTTCTTTAAAATAGCAGACAACTGATTCTATACATGTATAGCTTAACATGGCACGTATAGGTTGTCTTCCGTTTTCTGATTCACCGAAGCAACCTATTGGCACCTGGTTCTAGTTGTTAAGTCGTATAGCAATGAGATTCATTTTCATTTACTAGTGGATGTAAAAGAGTTGCACCAGTCATAACTTCTAAGTCTCTCCTGAGAACTATGCTATGAAGTCTTCAAACTATAACATAGATTCCTTCTAGAAACCAAATATGGATGATACTCATCCTACCAATCATAAAACCTAATGGTTCTCCTAGTAAAAATATGAATATTGAACTTCTTCATTAGTGGATCAAGGAAAAGAGCAACTTGACGAAGATTGAGATTGACGATATGAAGATTGAGATTGATGATACTTGCAAAAGCTAGAGATCATAGTGATGATTAAAGACTGACAAGAAAAAAAAAGACAGCCCGGTGCACTAAGCTTCCTCTATGTGCAGGGTGCGGGGAAGGGCCGGACCACAAAGTTCAACAAAAATCTGGAAAAGGAAACATTAAGAAGATCTCCAATACAAAGAGAATGCAAACACAAGATATGCCTAAACTGCACATTAGATCAAGCAAAGTGAAGCACAAAAACAAATTCGGATGTAAAATTTTCTCAATCTTCTAAAGAAGAGCCCTCCTAACATAGTATAAGCTGAAAAAGTTGCCGATCTATACTATCCAGATCAAGAAGACAGCAAGAGAGGGAAAAAAAGGGGCAAACCTGAAGAAAGCATAAGGATATAATGTCTAAGAGAACAACAAATATATTTTCATAAAGTTCAATAAAGATATTAGATCCTGATCATATGACTAATAAATGTAAGGTACACATCCTACTAATAGAAGTATTAGAGAATAAAGAGCTCAGCAACAACAACATCAACACCAGATATCAATAAGCAACAGAGGGATCCTCCTGAATAATTATTTCTAATAGCAAGAACTGATGGAAGTATCTATCTTGCATAGCATATAAGAAAATCAAGCTTATAAGTTACAAACCATAAGCGCTACGGCTTCCTTGAAAAAATATAAATTCATAAGCTGTCAAAGTTAACCAGTTGTATATCATGGACCAAAATGCTTATGTGCATATAATGCCTAAATTAACTTCTTGCATTTGCAAGAATGGAGTATCAAAGTAAGCAAGTTGTATTTTTGCTATGCGAAAAGGAAAAGAAGGGGCATAGAGATGAATGAATCAGAAAGTATTCCTACCTCATCTAGTTCTGTGAGTTTCCCCTCCAACTTAGACGTGTTCATACTTAATTCTAACCTCTCCAGTTCAGCTTCAAGCTCTGCCTCAATTTTACTCATAGATTCTTCCTCTGTCTTCTGGCTTTGACAATCCTCATCGTAATTTGTTGACGACTTATTCAACTTCCCTTTAGGGGAAGGTTCATGCAAAGCTCCATCGTTTGAAGAATCATTATGTGTATCTTGTGACTCACAATCTTCAGCGGCGAGCTCTTTCACAGTTAATGAATCTTTCATCTCAAGTTCCTCATGTAGATCTTGAACCAAATTCTCTGACTGCCTCAGCAACTCATTTAATTTATCCATTTCATTTCTATTTTTCCAAAAAGAAGATATTATGCCCACAGATATTCCAAGACAGAAAAGAAGCACACCACGAGATGATCCTGATTTCAAGACAACCATAAAATGGGAGGAGCTGTTAGTATTACTTACTAAAAAAACAGAAGTTAGTATTTACTTATTGTGCCATTAGTAGGAAAGTCATGAGCAGTTATGAGCTTCGAAAGTCTTAGTATCTCAAGTAGAAGTCTAAAGAAAGAAACAGACATGACACCGATTAAGGTACAAAACGACCATCTCGCTTACAAATTATTTTGTGTTCCATCGACTGTTGCAGGTAAACGGCTAAATCATTCACGAGTTTCATCATGTGAAAGTTAACTATCATTTTAAAAAGCTGCGCATTAGCATATTATCTTGATGGGAAATACCTGGGAGCTACATCCCCTTGGCTCTACTGGCTTTGAATTCTTTCAAAGAATGTTGCTATTCCAAAGTCTAAAATCTAATCTATCTATTTCACTAAATTTTACCATGAAAACAGTTATAAAATCAGTGTCCACCAGAAAAAGTTACCTTGTAAACTGCCGTGTCTCTCATTGTTCATTTTAGTGAAATCACTAAATCTTCTGGAATGATCCTTCACCTTGGCTTTTCCCAGGAGCTCCATGGATCCAACGCTAGGTAGTTGAGGGACTCCAAATACAGTATTCAATTGTGAAAAGCTATCCTGCAGCTTATGATGTCCAGCGCCTCTTGAGGTACTTAAGGAATTAGAAGTACCTCTGCTTATAATTCTGCTTCCATCGGTAACTATAAATGGCCTCCCTGTTGGTGTCCATGGGGAAGAGTTTGAAGTAAAAATAAAGTCCTCAACTTCACCATGTTCCTTGTATAATTGAGCCATGAGACAACTTTCTAGAGAATTTAGAGGCTTTATAAGATGCCCAATTTTTCTTCTACTCCTAAGGCTGCTCTTTTTCCTTGCATTACCACCAGAAGAAAAGGCCAATTCAGTCGTAGATGGGAGAAGTAATGACTCATATCCCCGTTCATTAATGTCATCACATATGCTTCCACACGACATCCCTAGGTTTTCACCAGCCAAAGTGCTAGTGGAAGCCACTTCTAGATCATGACATTCACCTAGTTTCTTTCTCGGTGTCTCTACAGGGGAGGAACAATTATTATCCAGAACTTGCTGCATACGCGGTAATGAGTCAGTTCTTAGAAAACTAGGAGACTTAAGAGACGATTCTGAAAAATCATGTCTGCTTTTTAAGAGATCCTTCCAATGCTGGGCAATATAACCAGCACCAGCAGCTGCAGCCACAACCCAAATATCCATGTTCACTGCAATTCCTCACAGCAGGTAATACTGACCTAGTTCTACAACCAGAATCTCCCTGTTACAATCATCTAAGTAGCAGAACCAAAAACAAAAAATGTGCCAATGACAAGTCAAATTGGAGAATCACAATTAACAGAAGTTTCTCTTTGCTTTGATTCAAAAGGGTAGACAATAAGGTAAGGATTACCCCTAATTCTCCAGAACAAAGAAAAACTTATCTAGGTTCTGTAAAAAGGAAAAAATAAGTTCTGTTCTTGAGAAGCTATAGTCAAGAACCCTAATAGGAACGGGAAAGAAGGATCTAAAAATTTTAACAAATGAGGAAAAATTACTCTTCAATTAAACTATCAATGCCCGGATATAATTCTATTTTTCTCAATTTTCCGAACCAAACACGACTTGTCAAACCTGTAAAACCTTAAGAACAATCAGAAGCCATGTTCAATAACCAAAGAGCAGGAACCTCAATCCCTTTAAAACATAGGAAAAAATATCCTTTCTGCACCGCACGACGCATCAATAAAAAGAAATAATCAATTTTCCCCGGAAAAATCCAATAAAAAAAATAGCAAGAATCTAAAGGCTACTCGTTTGAAAGGCGCAGGTAAAGTGCAAAACTCCACCAATAAAAATCAACCAATTTTCACCAAACAACTTCACCCAACTCAGCCACCGGTGTATAAAGTACTCTAAAAACGGAGTGATGAAAATAAATAAGAAAAAAATAATCTTGAAGAGGATTCTGAGCCTGTTTAAGATAGAGAAAATGAAAAGACTGAGCTTTTTTCACAGGTTGGTGTGAAAAAGGTCATTTGGTTGTAGATTTGGGTCCTCATTTTGCCCCATTATCTACACAGAAAGGCGAGATTTTTTACAGTAAAGAACTATTTGGAGAAATTTTATATGGTTTTACACTTTTCCAAGTCTTTATTTCTTCCTTAAAACCAGCCTGTACTAAAATATGTTAATTTTATAGCCAAATGGAGATGATGATAATTAATTTTCCAGTTTCATCCTTGTTGGCCTTTTCTTTTTGAAAAATAAAAGATATATAAGATCCAAGTTTGTAGTATAATATAGTACAAATGGGTAATAAATTATTGAAAGTGATTATAATTTAGTTTGAAATTATTGTATTTGCTCATATGTACAATAATATCATTTTGTTTCACGCTATTATCGTGAAAATATATGAATTTATTACGAGCTTATCTAGACTTTTAATAGTATTATCGTTCATATTTTTATCGCTTGACAGATAATTAAATTATCAAAGAGCTGATGTATTATGTTTAATACTAATAACAATGTCCTTATAGACATAATCTGATAGTTTGCCCTGTCATTGAGTTATCCCATGATGCAAATTCAACTTTTCATATATTTTCCCATAAATGAATTATAAGGAGCAAAAAAATAATAATTTTAGAATCTCAAGTAATGTCCATTTTTTGAAAACAAAACTTGTTCAACTCTTTAAAGATGGGATTATTAGATGTAATGTCATATTCTTGTAATTGTCAATGGGAAAGACTAGGTCTGTATTTCATTTAATATTTAACTTTAAATTCTTTCAAGTTCAACACTTCAACTACAAGATGAGTGTATATATAATAAACGTAAATCTTAATAAAATGAATAAAAATCTGAAGAATGGACATGAGCAACGTGTGATAGGAATATATTTATAACAGGCTTTCAAAGTAGCCAACGGCTAACTTCTGCTTATTTATTTGTTTTGTGAAAGGGAGAGGGGATAAGGTGGTGGAATGGAGATCTCAACTTAATTGTTGCCATGGTTTGCATTGGACCCTGCAGAAAATAAATAAGGGATTTTTATATAAATAATCGGGTAAATTTAGCAGTGGCTAATCTAGGATTTATAGGTCGTGAGTGCTTCACTTATTTTAGTGTAAATTTATAGTGGTCAAACATGATCATAGTGGGTACTCATGGTTAATTATTTAAATTTTTTAGTATTTTATATGAATACGTAACATGATTTGGCAAAGTCAATGGGTGCTTCAGCACCCATACCTCACAATGTAAATCATCACTGAAATTTATTGTTTACTTTTTCTAGCCAATTTACATAGATTATGCAAGCGCTTGCGTAGGTGACACTTTAAGTTAATTATCTAGGTAAATAAGGTCTTGAACCATTTTAAAATATACGATCCACCACCTTGATATAAAGGTGCATCTACAAATAGTTATCATGAGTACGACATTTCTCTTAAAGGGCACTAACGAGAGAAACCACATCAAATAAAGTGTACCCACAGGCCATAGCCACTATTGCAAATGATCATAAATTCATAATCATATTTCGCAATACTATCACACCACAACCGATACTGGCTGATCTAATCATGAACTTACGTGTTGAGTATAATTCAGTCTTTGAAAATCCAATTATATATATGTAAAAAATAAGTATAAGAAAACTTAGATATATTTTTCAGAACTTACACTTTCAAATGAGTATCTGCTATATGTCAAAAATTCGAATCTACCATTGACAATAAAACTTAAATTCATAAATCTACCTCATGAAGTATTACAAGATCTCTCAAATGATTTAAAATTTTGTAGTTGAATCGAGAGATAATTTGGGATATTGACATTTAAAGACGGACTAACATTGTTACTTAAAAAGATTGGAACTTGATTAGCAGTAAGATATAATTCCAAAACCAGACAGTAATATGAGTGACCCTTAATTTTCTTCCTACCTCACACATAAACTTCTCATTATAATAAACCCAATTAAGGCTGAGGCATTTATTTCCTAGTTCCTATAAATAATATTAGGATCTAGTACTGCTTTCGTGAAAATGAAGAGTGTGGAATAGATTTCCTTTAATAAAAAAAAGTAAATATAACAATTCTATTACTTCACTTGTTTTTGTTGGCAGTGAGTAAATCTTTGATTCAGAGTCAGCGTATAGGCCGACAAAAAATGGGGAAAGGTTGTTGAGAAGGGGACATGTGATCAATTTGTTCTCCTTTCTAACCGATCCATTGCGTGTCACGTCGCCCTATCCATAGAGGAAGAAGGCGTATGCTCAAGTCTAAAATCTTTCCTACCAATCGTATAGTCAAGCTTGAGTGCCTCCCTCTTTTGATGATCTTGTCACTTCTCTAAACTACATCAATTTGAAGATTTATTAGTCATCTAAGTTTTGGTATGAAATATTGAAATGTATACATCTATTATTCACTTCAGGACAGCAAAACACTAATTAATTTAGTGACATAACTAATTGGAACACTATAATAACGTTGTAAATATTAAAATATTCATACATAATTATATTCAAAGTCTTAGCAAAGGAAAATACTAGATTGCCGTAAGAATAAAAGAGAAACACATTTAACTATAATAACTTAGGTTATCTTTGTGAATGTAAAAAGAAGAGATCAGATTTGTATAGGAATATAGTATTGACGAATTAAGAAGAAAGCCCCTGCAAAGGTGGAATATTAATTCCGAACATGTTGTCACGTTGTGGGGATTTAGGCATTCCTCTCGTGGGTTGTAGCGTAGCGAACATATCAGGACAAGACAGGACCATTACCATTCACTTCTATTTGCTAACGACAATAGTCACTGAAGATGATTCCATCTTGCGTCAAAACAATACCAAGAGTTATTGTACCAGAGGAAAAAGAACAAGCAAGAATTGACCAATTGATTTCCTTGAGAGATAAAATATCAATGGTTAAGCTCCAACCTATTGATTGAGTTTGACATTTGCTGTCGAGAAATATGTGGATTATACTTTTTCGATGCCTAGAGATTAAAGGAATGTAGAGTTGGTACACTTTTACATCTCCTATTACCAAAGCTAAAACATAGTAACTCGCAAATTATAAAATAGTACCATTGGTCTTCAACAGATAAAACAATCTTTTTATGGGAGCGAGCTAATGTGGCCGGCTTAACTCAATTTTGACAAGTAAACCCTCTTTTACAAGAGAATCTCTAGTATATAGAACCCCAACTGGATTCTCGAAATATGAATGGGTAAAGCCCCCCTTTTTTTAATCAAGGACGACATTGCATTAATTTACGACGTTACAAATGGAGAATGTCCATTTTCCTAAGTAGGAAAGAGTTTAATATTTAAGCTCAAGATTTACACCAGGGGCAAGTAATTTTTCAACCTTTCTAAGGCAGCTTAAATGCATAGCAATTTATTACGCTTTATTTTGGGAGGGTAGACTGGTAACCTCCTTTGCTCTAGTCCCAAACCCCTTCTACTTGATTATGAACAGCTGCAATGGCAACTTCCTCCACTTCAACACGGGAATGACTGGTCGGAGATATCCAAAACTGATTGGCAGTTGTACAGTCTCATCTGAAGGGAACAAATCCATGCTCAACCCCAAAAGCATCGATGTGCTTATTCATGATTTCGGATATGAAAGCCGAAAAAACACATTTAGTACACTAACTTTGTCAATGGAGGCGACGTTGACAATGAAACACTACTGCAACAATAGTGTAAAGATAATATAACATAGTAGTTATCTGCAGCAGGTGACAAGTGATCTTCGGTTTCTTCATCAAAGATTTAGCAAACAATACATTACAGTAAGAAGCCCAGGATTTGCATGGTCTATTTTAATGAAAGTAAGTGCAGTTATATTGCATGAGCTCATCTTCCACTGCTGTTAAGCTGGAATGAAAACCTAAACTCAATTGAACATTAATACTTTTTTAATCGGTAAACGAATATTTATACTCGTCATGTTTACAAAATTTTGAGCAACGGCAGTAGGCAAAATATTGCCCAGGACAAGTTCCAAGGGCAGCATTTGACAAGAGAACACTCCATCCTAAATAGGCTTATTGGATTACTGACATGAATTTAAGCTTCAGAATTTCATCATCTAAACCATGCACTTTCATTCTAAAGAAATTGGGTACCTTTGCAAGAGTACAACATAAACTACACATCATAATATTTGAATCAATATGTTTATAGAATCGAACTGTATGGCTGTAAATGTTCCATAGCCAAATTTGAGGCTGATAGAACCAGATTAGATTTAGAAACAGTCACAAAGTCCTTACACTAGACCAGAATAGCTCACAAAGTAAAAACTTGATGAAAGGGCCTAGGTGTCAACTTACAAGCAAAATATGTATAAAGGCAAAGAGCTTTCAAGAAAATTTTCTTGACCAAGTTATGGCAATTCTGGCTGGATACAAAGAATAAAAGGAAACAGATCAAATGGCATTTGTGAATATTTGGCACGGTGATATCGTTTATTCCCAGAGATAAAGTTAACCGGGAGATTATTCATAAATCAAAATGATAATTGGTCGCCCATGGTGCTAAGAAAGCCTACAGAATTTTTATTTTGTCTGCATCAGACAAAAGAAGTAGCTTGTCCAATTAACCCTCCAGTGCTGATGCTCCTGATATGATCTCTATCAGTTCTGTGGTGATAGATGCTTGACGGGTTCTGTTTCACAGAAAAAAATTAGAAAAAGACCAGTAAGAATGACAGACAAAAAAGAACCGATCAACCTTCTAAATTATATGTCATCCTCAAAAGTATACAAATGTCATCTGTTTAGATCATGACATATCAGCAGCCACTGGTCACTATTAGTGGTGTATATAAAGCCAGTTAGTTAGCAAATCTGCAGTATGTTGGACATTAATTAAGGAAATATCAATTTATTTGTAGGTTCATAACTGACACGTGTAGATAAGCATGTGCACTAAGTAGAGAGCTTAGGGTACTTTTGAGGGGCTTTATTTATTTTATTTATTTTTCTTATAGAGCGTCTGAAGGTATGTGTAGGCCAAGTTTGAGAGAGAAAACTTGTGTCTTTCTGTTTGACTGCGTAAGCATGTCTGAGAGTTTGACGGTGCAAATGCGTGTGTGATAGAGACAGGGTGAAGAGTAAGACCTGTTGTAAGTAAGAGTGAGACGATCAAGCATGTCACCAGCATTTCTGCTGGAGCTATCCATGGCAGACATTCTTGCTCCTTGCTCACTACAAGCGTTCTCTAGAACTGCATTGAACATAACCTGGAAAAGACATTTTGCAACTTATCCAATTTTAAGTACACACCAGTATCATATTCATCACCTTGAAAGAATCATTTATTAGCAGTAAATATATCCATCAGAAACCACGGTCAAGACTAATTTCATTCCCCCCCCCCCCAACAATCAGTACCACATCTATTCAGAAGCCGTGGAGAACAAATAACAAGCTTATAAAATGGCTCTAACACTAAAAGGGCAAACTTACGCATGAAAACTGAAATTCAGCTAGGTTCTGAAGAACTTCAGCCTTTGTCTCAGCACCTTCAACTTCATATGAATCCAACTCCCCGAGCTTTCCACCAGCTTCAGCCTCCCTCTCCACAACCTACATTAAACCACAAAAGACTTGTTCCAAGAAACGGATAAAATAAAAAGAAACATAGTGAACAACATGATCTTCCAGTTTAAGCACCTCTGGAGATAGTACAGTGGACATTGTTGGCAAAAATGCGACAACTGACTGGAACTTATTATAAACAATCCTCAAAGCATCAAATTCTACATTCTTCAAGATGTCATCTGCAATAACAGAAACCTGCAAGAGAAATTACATATATCAGTAGAAGGAAAAGTGTACAGAAGTCAATACAAAACAGCTGTCGGTATATTATTTCAGTGCATACGTATTGCTTCCAATACTTATCACGCACTATAAGATTTTCATTTAATTCACAAAGATTTGAAGTTGCAACAATGCAATCAAATTGTTTGCTTTACACATGTTTTTTGAGAAAAAGGTAAGTTTGTTTGCTTTACACATGTAAAACTCAACAAGAATTTAAATCAGCCGTAGTTGACATTCTGAAAAATGAAAATAAAGGCGAGTGAGACATAGCTTTCAATTGTCAACTTTTTCGGAAAGAAAATGCAACATAAAAGATTATATCACAGATTCATGTACAGGTCAAACCTCAAAAAATAGTAAGAAATACGAGGCCTATATTACATGGACTTGGCTAATGATCTGGATTTAATTAAGTTGTGTGCAAGTATCTGATGCAGGTACATGCAGTGTTTGTGTGCAAGCATCCCATAAAGGTAAATGCAGCCCTTTTTTCAATTATAATTCGGCCAGGTACACTCTCTTTCTAATTTGCCTGTTTTTGAATAATCTGCACTAAGTACCATCACCCATGTAACACCAGTTCGACAAGGGTACGCTAAGCAAATGAACAATCTATGTACCACAGGGTAAGCTACAGTCAGCAGCACCAACTTCAACAAATAGTTGGCAAAAAGTAGGAAAACAAAAGGTGGTCGTGCTGCACACAGGTTGTAAATAAGGAAGATGTAACACATCATAACCTGTGTGTAGTTAAGGGGATTTTTCTGCAACTCAGTCATGATCAGCTCGATGTCCTTCTTCGAATCTCGCAACAGCTGAGCCTTTGCCTTTTCCCCCAAGACAACATACTTATTTTCCTTTTCAGGGCCTAGTAGTTGCAAACAAAGAAATATTAAACTAATTCCAGAAGAACATATTTAGTCAATATAAAATAATTTTGCATTTTACCAGAATTCAACTTATGAATAGCCCTGCTTATCTTGACAGATGTAGAATTGATTCCACCACAAAGACCTTTGTCTGAGGAAATGGTAACTATAACATTCTTCTTGACATCAACACCTGAAGCAACAAATGTTAGATGTGTTATCAGCCGAAGATTTCTTGTTGACTGCTTAAAGTTGATGGCATCAAATTTATAAACTTCGGTGTAGTTAAATATATCTCGGAAAGTCTCATCAACAAAACGCATTTCAGGCTGTGGCAAAACCCTTTCACAAAATGTGATTTAGTTGTTGCATCAAAATGCATAAAACATTGATATTGGACCGCAAATCAACAGGCAGAGAGGAGGACAATTTTATTTTATCCTTTTTCCCACATTCACGAAGTATCTCAGCCCAAAATAATCTGGGGATAAGCATTCTCATTGGTTCAGTGAACCCTGCTAGACAATCTCCAGGGTACTGATCTCCAGGGTACAGAGCTTGCGCTTGAAAATGCACCAAATTATGACTAATTCCAACTACGGTGGTGTTCCGGCCAGCTTGCTCACACCCCGACTATTTCACTGGGTACGTGTTACTTTCCACCAGCACAAGTATCGGGTAATACTGCCTACCAAGGGTTAGGTATATGGGACGGAATCACCTAGCGTTTTTTTCCTCTATTGGGTTTTGAACGTGAGATCTCATGGTTCTCCACCCACTTTATTGATCACTACGCCACATCTTTGGGTGCAGTTACACATTAGAATTAGTAAAGACTAATCCGAAAATCAGGAACATACTAGATAAACTAAATAGAAATAGGCAGCAGATGAAAGGATGCATCAAAAGTCCATAAGGTTATTCATCCCTGCCCTTTCACCACTTTCTCCACTAACTGATTCAAGAATTTAGTTAGATCCAGACAATCTAAACAAGAACTTACTAGGAGTGTCACCAAGAAGAGCAGTAAATGGCTGCCATAGGCCACGTGAATTTTCAGTTTTAGTTTGAATAGCTCTCAGCTTTGAAGCAGCAACCATCTTCATAGCCTTTGTAATCTTCTGGATATTCTTAACACTCTTCATCCGGTTTCTGACTGCACAAGGGAATGCTCAATGTACTTAATGTAGCCAACAAGAAAATTGGTAGAGGAGTTAACGAGAACATAGGAGAGGCAAAGAAAATTAGGGTGCATCAAAGGTTTACAGCTAAATCTTACCAACTTGAGTTGAAATACATCGAAATCCTGACGAGACCAGTTCCCTGCATATAAATATAGGTCATAAAAGTGAATGCTATGAAACAGAACATGATAATTTGTTTTTTTTTTTTTCCTGAAACAGAACATGATAATTTGTTTTTTTTTCCCTGAAACAGAACAGAATAATTTTGATTGAAAGAAAAAATGTGGATAATAATACTTATATCATTTTAAGCTAAGGTGCAGAACATGAGCCTGTATAGAAGCAGAAAGGGAGATCATCACTCTCTTGTTGATATAAAAAGAAACACTTAAACATAATTCCTGTCAGTGCAGCAACCTCGCATAATCCATCCAACAAAAAGTTACAATAAGTAGATATTATTTGAACTTCATCCATTTCTCCAATTTTCATTTTTATTTTTGAGAATTAGAACTTAATCAGTTTCTACAATTGTTTTCTTTGCAACTTCCGTTCCAAAAATCTCTTACCTTTTTCAAGTTCGAAATTAACTATCCAAGCTCAGACCATGTCAATGACAACTCTCTATAAAGTCGAAGTTAAAGGTAACCTCTATCCTTCTGACCAAATAACTACTATATTCTTAAATCGCAAAAAGGGATATCCAATTACGATAAATATATGATCATTTCACCAAAAATCTAAATCGAGTGAAATTCACAAGCTTTTCCAGCATAAACATTAATTTTTAGGATTTTGTTAATAAAAGTGCTCTAGTGTACAATAACAGATATGCATAAGAAAATAAAAAAGTGAGCATTACTGTCTACAGATATTTATATATACAATAAAAAAGATGATTAAAAAAGCAGTAGTAAATGAAGAAAACTAACTGGGAAGGAATTAGGGAAGAACGAAGAGCATTGGTCGGGTTGGGAGAAATGAGAGGTGTGGCGAAACGCCTTCCCTCACGCCTCAATGCAGCCATCGCCATCTTTTGATTCGATTCGATCTGATCGGTATCTTCCTCCTCTCTTGCTTATCCTCACGCGGATCGACAATTTACGCTCTAGGGTTTACAGTCTTCGCTTGAAATGTCAGCTGAGCTACAGTGATGGGTCCGAGTCCGCTTGGTGAATTTTCCAACCAAACCAATGTTTTAAGGCTGCTTTGATACGGCGTCGTAAGATGTTCCGCTTTTACGCTAACGGTTGTATGGCCAAATGGGTCAAAGCCCGGTTCAGCTTGATCAACTACTCCTTTTGGTTCCTTAGGCGATATTTGAGTTATCGCGCAATTAGAACAAAAATTGTTTGGCATATCAAAACTATCATGTAATTTATAATTCAAAACATTATATTTCTATAACTATAAGACCTTGAAGAAATAAAAGTTGAAGTGTTAGAACAACAGACCCAATTCGAAAATCAATACATATTTCTTATATTTGATTATAGAACTTTCACTATCTTAAATGTAGGTTTTTCAACATCAATATCATTCAAAAATTTATAGACAATTTTTATGTATTATCCCGCTTAACCGCTGTCTCGTTCGAAATTTGAAACATTCCCAAACATAATCTAAATTCTGTTATCGGTTTCTCCAATACTGCAACACCTTGATTCAATTCTAAGTAGTGAGTGCACACCATCAATCAATAGGGACAATTCAATTCCGTACACATTTTTTACTATTCCATAATCATCCCCTATGAGAATTAGAACTAGTGTTAAAGACCTTTGCATACTTTGCGAACGTTGTTAAAGCAATTCACACAAGTAAACATAGCTAAGTTGATGTTGCTCGTGCCTTCATCGATATAATTAACACCTTGTTACAAAAGGAAATTGTATGGGTCGGATACGATCGAGCGCGTAGGAAGCACCGGTTTGGGTTACGATGATCGGTGTAGATTGAGATCGCTCTCCTGTAGATCAAGACCGGCACTTCAAGAAGGGAAGTTCGAGGTCAGGCGTCATCGGGATAAAACTCGAAGCCAAGGTATTCGAGATAAGGTTGTCGAGACCGGTCCGGGTAAAGCATCTTATGGTAAAAATATCAGATTCGCGTAACGAAAGGGCCAGAAATCTCGTGACATGTAAATATCTCGGCGGGAATCACGGCCCAAATCAGCAAAGACGTTGAACCCAATAATTTTAGGGATCTTTTACCCTATAATTAGGTTTTTTACCTTGGATACGATTCTTTTCTCCTCCTATATAAAGAATTCAACCCTACTGTATAAAGAAAAAACAGACGATCAATATAACAACTAGCATATTTTTACTATCTTCTTCATAAGATACCTGTTTCGTTATTGTCCATTCCGTCACAGCTAAATTACTCAACTTTGGTGGTTTGTCTACTATTTCATTTATTTAAATCAGCCTTTATTTGTCGTTTATTCTTTAATTGTATCAGGCCAAGTCACATATCCTTAATACCACGTACAAATTTAATTGTTACCCGTAGTTCAGGGTAAACAGTTTGGCGCGCACCATGGGGCTAAGGATAATAGTGAATGCTTGATACAAATTTCTGTCACACACACAACTTTACGCTTGTTCTTTGCATAATCTTTTGTTTTCAGGATATAACATAGTCATGTTGCACTCACAATCCATGCCTCAGTTCGTCAATGACGAGTTCGACTACCAGGGCGAAAACAACAATGTGATGCTCGGTAATGAAGTTCCAATCGACGCCAACTCTCAAATGGCGATCGATGTGGATCAGATTTCTGGCCCGTCGAGCAGTGTCCAGAGAGAATGCCGTTCAAGAACTCAAAACAACGAAGGGGACGGGATCAGTCTCAAAATAATATTTGACATGTTACAAGCCCAGCAAGCAGCCATCGCCCAATTGCAAAGTCGCAGTCAGGTTTCGGACAGGGTTGAAGCCGGTTCTTCTCGAGGAGTTGTCCCCGAAAATGAACTGACCGCGGCACAACCGGACGAAAGCGGATCGGGGACAAATTCTGAAATCATGAAGATGCTCGAGGAGCTGACCAAGCGAGTCGAATCTGGCGAAAAGAAGATTGAAGCCAACGATAAGAAAGTAGAGACATATAATTCGAGGGTGGACCAGATTCCAAGAGCACCCCCAGTGTTGAAAGGCTTAAACTCGAAGAAATTCGTGCAAAAGCCTTTCCCGTCAAGCGCTGCCCCAAAACCTATACCAAAAAAGTTCCGCATGCCAGAAATCCCCAAGTACAACGGGACATCTGACCCAAATGAACACGTAACGGCATACACATGCGCCATAAAGGGGAATGATCCCGAAGATGACGAGATTGAGTCCGTTCTCCTAAAGAAATTTGGGGAAACCTTGTCGAAAGGAGCAATGACTTGGTACCACAACTTGCCCCCGAATTCCATCGATTCCTTTGCCATGCTTGCGGACATCTTTGTCAAAGCTCATGCGGGTGACATTAAAGTCGAAACACGGAAATCAGACTTATTCAAAGTCAGGCAAAGAGACAACGAGATGCTGAGGGAATTTGTATCTCGCTTTCAAATGGAACGAATGGACCTACCACCGGTCACCGATGATTGAGCCGTGCAAGCTTTCACCCAAGGGCTCACGCCCGAAGTTCAACGGCTTCACAACAGCTTAAGCAGAGTTTGATCGAATACTCGGCTGCCACCTGGGTGGATATACACAATCGGTATCAATCGAAGATCAGGGTCGAAGATGATCAGCTTGGAGCCCCCTCGGGATCCGCTTACCCTATCAGAACTCATGACCGGACTCAAAGAGATAATTACCGAGAGCCAAGATCGAACAGAGACAGACATCGACCGTACCCTGGCGATCGAAGGGCCATCTCAGGAAGGCAAGGTTCTCCGAGACAGGAGAGGAGGAACGATACTAATCTAAGGAACCGAGGATCTTTGCCGAGAAATAACTTCGAAAGAGCCGCTGGTCACCGAGAAGCGCCCTGACTGTCCAAATACAACTTCAACGTCGATTCAGTGACTCTCGTATCCGCCATCGGTCGCATTAAATATACCAAATGACCTCGTCCGCTGCAATCGGATCCGGCCAAAAGAGACCCCAACTTAATATGTAAGTACCATGGTACACATGGATATAAGACGGAAGATTGTCGACAACTGAGGGAAGAGGTGGCACGATTGCTTGAAAACGGGCATCTTCGAGAGTTTTTAAGCGACCGGGCCAAGAACCACTACCGGAACAGAAACAGGCCAACAAACCTGGAGGATCCTCAGCACACGATCAACATGATAATCCGAGGGGTAGATACACCACAAGGCCCGGTGTTAAAGCGTACTAAAATATCTATCACCCGAGAAAAGCGCACTCGGGATTATGCGGCTGAAGGAGCTTAATGCTTCAGCGATAAAGATGCGGAAGGAGTCATACAGCCCCATAACGATGCCTTGGTGATATCAATGCTCATACACAAAACCCGGGTGAAGCGTGTACTTGTCGATCCCGGTAGTTCGGCTAATATAATTCGGTCGTGGGTCATCGAGCAGCTCGGATTGACAGACCAGATTATTCCCGAAGTTCGGATCCTTAATGGTTTCAACATGGCATGCGAGACAACCAAAGGGGAAATAACGTTGATGGTGAACACTGCCGGTACTGTTCGAGCAACAAAGTTTTGCGTGATCGAAGGAAACATGAGATATAATGCCTTGCTCGGGAGGCCTTGGATTCATGACATCGGAGCTGTACCTTCAACATTGCACCAAATGTTGAAATTCCCATCGGCTGATGGGGTCGTAACCGTTTATGGAGAACAACATGCTGCGAGGGAGATGTTCGCAGTAGAAGAGACAGTGCCACAACCGACCGCTCCTTCCCAAAAGACCCAATAGCAATTACAGACACCACCTTCAACAAACGAGGGTGAGCATGATCAACTCGAAGTTGACAATTATGGGGTTCCCCGGTCATTTATCGGTCCCGACGAATCCGATGCGACCAAATCAACAGTCGAGGAGCTCGAGCAGATTTCACTCCAAAATGACTCGCTTGATCGAAAGGTATACCTGGGTTCGGGCTTAAGCTCCGAGCTCAGGACCAAACTAATTAAATTTCTTTCAACTAACGAAGATTCTTTTGCTTGGTCCCATCTCGACATAACAGGGATACCGCCGGAAATTACAACTCACAAACTGAGCATTGATCCAAAATTCTAGCCGATCAAGCAAAAGGGAGGCCTCAGTCCGAGATCAAGCAAGCATTCATCAAGGACGAGGTAACTAAACTTTTAAATATAGGATCCATACGGGAAGTTAAATACCCGGAGTGGCTAGAAAATGTAGTTGTAGTTCCTAAAAAGGGAAATAAGCTAAGAATGTGCATAGATTATAAAGATCTAAACAAGGCGTGCCCCAAAGATTCCTTTCCCTTGCCCAACATCGATCAAATGATTCTTGCCACCGCTGGCCACGAGACCCTTAGTTTTCTCGATGCCTACTCTGGTTACAACCAGATACGAATGGATAAGGATGATCAAGAAAAGACATCCTTCATCACTAAGTATGGCACTTATTGCTATAACGTGATGCCATTCGGGCTGAAAAACGCAGGGGCTACCTACCAACGCCTAGTAAATAAGATGTTCGAAAAACAACTAGGAATAACAATGGAAGTTTATATTGATGACATGTTAGTTAAGTCCCTGCGAGCAAAGGACAATTTGAGTCATTTGCAAGAAACATTCGATGTATTAAAAAGGTACAACATGAAGTTGAACCCAGAGAAATGTGCATTCAGAGTAGGTTCGGGAAAGTTCCTTGGTTTCATGTTCTCGAACCGAGGAATAGAAATCAACCCCGAGAAAATCAAAGCCATCGAAGATATAACGACCGTAGACAGTGTGAAAGCTGTGCAGAAACTGACAGGTCGAATAGCAGCCCTAGGCCGATTCATCTCGAGGTCATCCGACAGGAGCCATCAATTCTTCAACTTGCTGAAAAAGAAGAACAAATTCTCGTGGGGTCCAGAATGTCAGCGTGCATTAGAAGAGCTTAAAAGGTATCTCTCTAGTCCACCTTTGTTGCATACGCCAAAAACGGGTGAGCAAATATACCTTTACCTTGCTGTTTCAGAAGTAGTGGTAAGCAGGGTCCCGGTCCGAGAAGAACAAGGTACGCAATTCCCCATTTACTACGTCAGTAGGACACTAGGTGAGGCCGAAACTAGGTACCCACATTTGAAAAAGTTAGCATTCGCTTTATTGAGTGCCTCTAGGAAGCTAAAACCCTACTTCCAATGCCACCCTATATGTGTAGTGACAACTTAACCCCTTAGGAATATTATGCACAAACCTGAGCTATCAGGTCGACTGGCCAAGTGGGCTATCGAAATAAGCGGATACGATATTGAATATCGGCCCCGAACCTCGATCAAGTCTCAAGTGCTAGCAGATTTTGTCGCCGACTTTACGCCGTCGCTTATTCCCGAGGTCGAGAGAGAACTAATGACCGAATCGGGGACTCCTTCGAGAGTGTGGACTTTGTTCACAGACGGCGCCTCTAATTCGAAAGGATCAGGGCTTGGTATCGTACTTAGGCCCCCAACTGGGAATACAATTCGACAGTCTATTAAGACTGTAAAATTGACTAACAACGAAGCAGAATATAAGGCTATGATTGCAGGTTTAGAGTTGGCCAAAAACCTGGGAGCAGAGAAATCGAGGCCAGATGCGATTCCCTCCTCGTAGTCAACCAAGTAAACAGGACATTCGAGGTTAGAGAAGGGCGTATGCAAAGGTATGTGGACAAGCTTCAGGTCACATTACATAGATTCAAAGAATGGACCCTACAGCATATACCGCGGGAGCAAAATAGTGAGGCCGATGCCCTCGCCAACTTAGGGTCATCGATCGAAGATGAAGAGATCGATTCTGAAAAGGTCGTGCAATTATTGAGGTCGGTGGTAGAAGAAGGCCACGCCGAAATTAACTTAACAAGCTTGACCTGGGATTGGAGGAACAAATACATAGAATATCTCAGGTGAGGTAAACTCCCATTGGATCCCAAAGAATCGAGAGCGTCACGCATAAAGGCAGCCCAATTTTGTCTGTCCAGCGACGGAACCCTATACAGAAGAACATTCGGAGGTCCCCTCGCCATATGTCTTGGGCCCGGTGACACCGAATACATCTTAAGGGAGATACACGAAGGCACGTGTGGCTATCATTCCGGCTCCGAATCCTTGGTTCGAAAAATAATTCGGGCCGGTTACTATTGGATCGACATGAAGAAAAATACGAAGGAGTTCGTACGCAAATGCAGCAAGTGCCAAAGGCACGCTCCGATGATTCACCAGCCCGTAGAGACATTACATTCGGTCCTATCTCCATGACCGTTCATGAAGTGGGGGATGGACATCGTCGCCCTCTTCCTCGTGCACCAGGTAAAGCTCAATATATTCTTTTTATGACTGACTATTTTTCCAAGTGGGTGGAAGCACAGGCTTACGAAAAGGTCAGGGAAAAGGAAGTGATTGACTTCATATGGGACCATATTATTTGTCGGTTTGGGATGCCCTCATAAGTCGTATGCGATAATGGAAAATAATTTTTTGGCAGCAAAGTAACAAAGTTCTTCGAAGACAACAAGATTAAGAGAATATTGTCAACTCCGTATCACCCCAGCGGCAACGGTCAAGCAGAGTCAACCAACAAGACTATAATTCAAAACTTGATGAAAAGGTTAGCCGACACAAAGGGAAAATGGAGGGAACTGCTGCCCGAGGTTCTATGGGCATATCGCACAACCGAAAAAACCAGCACTGGAGCCACCTCATTCTCCCTAGTCTACGGTGCTGAAGCGCTAATACCAGTCGAGGTAGGCGAACCGAGCATCAGGTTCCGATACACAACCGAAGAATCGAACCGGGAAGCTATGAACATCAGCCTGGAACTTTTGGATGAAAGGAGGGAAGCGTCCCTTGTTCGGATGGCGGCGCAGAAACAAAAAAATCGAAATGTATTACAATCGGAGAGCCCATCTCCGATACTTCAACACTGGGGACTTGGTACTCAGAAGAATTACACCCAACGCTCGAGATCCGAACGAAGGAAAACTAGGACCGAACTGGGAAGGGCCCTATACTATCTTGAAGTTCACCGGAAAGGGATCTTACAAGCTCGGAACTATAGATGGCAAGCACCTGTCAAACAATTAGAACGTGAGCCACCTGAAGCGATATTATTGTTAAGGTAATTAATTTCATTTTTCATTTTGTTTGTTGATACTAACATCTGCAGGTAGCAAATAGAGTGACCTCAAGCCAGGAAACACGAGACACTAGGACTGAAAGCACGCGTTGCACTCTTTTTTCCTTCGACCGGTTTTGTCCCAAATTGGGTTTTACGGCAAGGTTTTTAATGAGGCAACCAGGAGTCGTGCTAACTTAGATCGGTCGCTCGTCGAAGATAATAATATTTGGTGCATAACTTCGATCGACCTTGAATATCTGGAGATTGCTTGTTTATTTAGAATCTTTGCTTAGCTACTCCAAATTCGAGGGGACTTCACACAAATCATTAGGAATCAATGTAAGGGTCAAACGGTCGAAAGTACCGTGCCCAAATAGATCGAGCTGCCCCTTAAGCAAAGTTGTACAAGCATATGAATGCTAATAAAGTTTCTTTGGCACCGATATTCTGTTTCTGAGCCTAGGGGCCTCTTTGATTTTCATTACATTATCAAAAACTAACATTGTTCAAATGTTTGTGCCAAATTCAGAGGGAAGTAAGACCTATTAAGGCAAACCCCAAATTTGATTAAAAGGTCAAGGCCGTATTGAGTCAACAAAACTCGAAGGGAAATAAGACTAACTCAGGCAAATCCCAATTTATAAAAGGCTAAGGCCAAATCAAGTCATTGAAGTTCAAAAGGGAAAAAAATTTGCTAAGGCATGATCGCGGTTTCTTAATAGGCCAAGGCCACATCGAACTAATAAAGTTTGGGGAGAAACGAAGCCTATTAACGCAACTCTGAATTTTTTTTTTAAATATATAATTTTATTAGTAGTAAAAAGCAAACCCCAACGGAAAAAGTACAAGTAAGGGGGACAAAAGCTCGAGTAGTGTCGCCTATATGCCTTGGCTATATAATAATCCAAAGGCATAGGAGCTAGACACATATCGAGCTTAAACTTACCTTACAAATCCTATTGAGGCAAATAAAAGCCTCACCTATTAGCAAGAATGTAGAAAGTAAGAACTTGCGTGAACCAAATATTGTATGATCATCATAGAGTTTATAATACACTCTATGATGATATTAAATATGATAATGCTAATAAAATGACATATTAAAAAGTAGTAAGACTTATAAAATTGCCCCTCCTTGTCGAAAATTGTGATTTCTTCAATTTGAAACAATTTATCATCTTCCTCCCACCTTTTCAAAAAATATTCAAAATTCATGGTTTTTGTTTTGATCGGAGGGACTTTGTTGACATTGTTGCAACATCCCGTTTTTGCTTCGCAGCTCTCATTGGAAGCCGCCTAACGTTTACTTCGTCACTGTTCAAGGCCGAAGCATTCAAGTTAAGCTTGCTATTTGGCACAGTTGGAGAAGCTACTAATGGCATGTCGTCACCACTGCTCTCAAAGACAACATAATCAGTCGAATCCCCATGATCGTCATTCCCCCAGTCCTCCTTTTCATCGGAAACTTGATCACACAAATCAAGCTGCCCAGATT
>MCJB01011520.1:254132-270945 GCA_002018475.1 Nicotiana obtusifolia | reverse complement strand
TTTTGTAGACATGTATATAATAGAGTATGTATATATATATATATATATATATTAGTCTTGTCCCACATCGGTAGTAGAGTAGTATATGCTTTGTAAAATATAGTTATAAATAAGGGCTTCTTGTATTGAATAAGAATATCAATAATATATTCTCTTTTTCCCGTGCTTTCTCACAATTCTTTTCTTATTTTCTAACAGATGGTAAGGATGCATACGTCATCCGCAGCTAATCCGGAGCTAGAGCCCAAGATTGCGGCCACTACTAGGGGTAGGTGCCAGGGCCGAGGTAGAGCCAGAGCTCAGCCTAGAGCATGCGCATCGACACCTATTGTCGAGCCTCAGATAGAGCAGGATTAGGAGATCCTTGTTCCGACCCAGCCAGTAGGACCAGCTCAGGTCCCACAGGGGTTCATTGCTACCCAGTGCTTCAGAACTCTTTAGTCCGCATGGTTGGTCTTATGGAGAGTATGGCTTAGGCCGGCGTGTTTCCTCTGGCACCATCCATTTCTTAGGCCAGGGGAGGAGCCCAGACTCCCGCTACTCACACTCCAGAGTAGATGGCTCACGGGTATCAGACCCCAGCAATTCTACCAATTGGGCCAGTTCAGCCTATTATTGCCACAGCCTGGGGAGAGATCCGCAATGTCAGCTCATGAGCTGAAGAGGTTAGATAAGTTTACCAAATTGTATCCCCCTCACTTTAGTGGTACACCTTCTGAGGACCCCTAGGGCTTATTGGACCGTTGCCCTGAGATCTTACGCAAAATGGGTATAGTGGAGAAACACGGAGTTGATTTCACAATATTTTAGATGCATGGTTCTGCCAAGAGGTGGTGGCAAGAATATGCGCAGGGCAAGCCAGCGGGATCACCTCCTCTCATATGGGCTCAGTTCTCACATTTGTTCTTAGAGAAGCTCATTCCCTTCACTCAGAGAGAGGCGTTCTACAGTGAGTTCGAGCGCCTTAAGCAGGGTAGCATGACCGTTACTCAATATGACACTAGATCTGTGGATTTGTCACGCCATGCAGCTATCCTGATCCCTAATGAGAGGGAGAAGCTGCGGGAGGTTCGTAGATGGTCTTACATATGGCATCACACTTCAAATGGCCAGAGAGACTAAAGATGAGATTTCTTTTACTCGGGTAGTGGGGATCGCTAAGAGGATCGAGCGCATCAGAGGCCAGGCTAGGGAGACGAACTCTGACAAGAGGCCCCGTCATTTTGGAGGATCAAAAGTGGTGCCTCTTCTAGAGGCAGGGGTTCCTTTGATAGAGGCCATTCTATCAGGCTGGTTCAGTCAGCTCTACAGGTCACCCATTGTACTTCAGGCAGTCATAGCGCTTATGGACCTTGATCTAAGCAACTAGCATACAATGCACCTCCAACTCTGGATAGTGCACCTCCAATACAGTGTTACCAGGGTGGTTATTCAGGTCGATAGGGACAGTTCTAGGGCCAGTCACGTTAGCCAAGGGCTTCTTACACATGTGGGGATCTGAGGCACGTCGCAAAGTTTTGCCGTAGGTCACAGAGTAGTATGCCATAGCAAGATACTCGTGCCATGGTTCTAGCACTGATGACTCCACCACCTACACAGCCAGCTAGAGGCGGGGGTCAGGCTGCCTGAGGTGGAGGCCAGTCAGTTAGAGGTGGAGGCCAATCAGAGGTGGACGACAAGTTGGTAGGGCTCAGCCCCGTTGTTATGCATTTTCAGCTAGACCCCATGTATAGTTGTCTGATGCAGTTATTACATGTATTATCTCAGTCTATGATAAATATGCTTCCGTGTTGTTTGATCCGGGTTTTACATATTCTTATGTGTCTTTATATTTTGCTTTGCATTTGAGTATGCCTAGTGATTCTCTCGATGTTCCTGTTTCTTTGTCTATACTAGTTGGACATTCTATAGTAGTTGATCGGGTGTACAGATTTTGTGTTATCAGTATCAATGAAGGTGCTAAGGAGGTCGTGATTGGAGATGTGGTGTTATGCGACATCAGAGACAGATTCTTTTTCCAAATGTTGATAGGTTGAGAGAGTTGATCCTTAAGGAGGCTCATAGTTCACGGTATTCCATTCACCCAGGTGTCACGAAGATGTATCATGACTTGAAGCAGCACTATTGGTGGCAAAAAATGAAAAAATACATTGTTGGACATGTGTCTCAACGTTTGAATTGTCAACTGGTGGAGTATGAACATTAGAAATCGGGTGGATTGACTCAGAATTATGATACCACAGTGTAAGTGAGAGTGCATTACTATGGACTTTGTGGTAGGCTTATCACAGACCTTGAGGAAATATGATGCTGTTTGGGTTATTGTGGATCGGTTGACTAAGTCCGCACACTTCATTCCACTGATGACATCCTATTCATTAGAGTGGTTGGCTCAAATTTACATCTAGGAGATTGTCCATCTGCACGGTGTGCCCATTTCTATCATTTTAGATTGAGTCACATAGTTCGCTTCACACTTTTGAAGAGCCGTGCAGCGTGAGTTGGGTACGCGGGTTAAGCTGAGTACCGCATTTCATCCTCAGACGGACGGACTATCCAAGCGTACCATTATGATTTTGGAGGATATGTTGTGGGCATGCTCTATGGATTTCGGGGTCAGTGGGACCAGTTTCTACCTCTAGCGGAGTTCGCCTACAACAACAACTATTGGTCAATCATCCAGATGGCTTTGTACGAGGCCTTATATGGAAGGTAATGTCGTTCTCCGGTTGGTTAGTTTCAGCGCAATGAGGTAGATTATTGGGCATAGATTTGGTTCGTGATGCTTTGGAGAAGGTAAAAGTCATTCAAGAGCGGTTTCGTACAACGCAGTCCATGCAATAGAGTTATGCAGACCGGAAGGTTCGAGATGTGGCTTACATGGAAGGTGAGATGGTTCTTCTCTGAGTGACACCTATGAAGGGCGTGATGCTATTTGGGAAGAAGGGCAAGCTCGAGGTTTAGTTGGGCCATTTCAGATCTTGGAGAGAGTTGGGGAGGTGCATTATAGGCTTGCGTTGTCTCCTAGCCTAGCAGGGGTACATCCGATATTTCATGTCTCCATGCTTTAGAAGTACCATGAAGATATATCACATGATTTAGACTTCATCACGGTGCATCTTGATGAGAATTTGATCTATGAGGAAGAGCCAATTGCTATTCTAGACCATCAGGTTTGGAAGTTGAGATCTAAGAGTATTCCTTCCGTGAAAGTGCGTTGAGGAGGTCAGCCGATTGCAGAGGCTACTGGGAGTCCGAGTCTGATATGAGGAGTAGATACCGCACCTTTTTGCCAGTCCAGGTATATTTCTATGTCTGTTCGAGGACGGATATTTCTTTTAGAGGTGGAGAATATAACGACCCGATAGGTCATTTTGAGTACTAGCTTCCTTTTTTGTGTTTCGAGACTTCTTATATCTCGATTTGATAATTTGTGACTTGCGTATGTGGTCCGTGTCGTTTTTTGGATAGTTTATGTGTAAAATTTTAAAGAAAATATAATTTTGGCTTGAAAAATGAGTAGAGTTGACCACAGTCAACGTTTTTTATGAACGACCTCGGATCAGTATTTTGACTATTTTGGTAGGTTTGTATGATATTTTTGGACTTTTAAGCATGTTTTGTTAGGGTCCTGGGTGGCCCGAGGCCGTTTCGGTGCATTATGTGTAAAGTTGAAAAAATGAGTTTTGAAGTTAAAAATCTTGAGTTTTAATGATCGATTCTGTCAGGAACCAAATACCACCAATCGCTCGTGATGGTGCCCAACGAACTTTCTAGGCAAGCGGAACGTAATAGTAACAAATCATAATAATAGAAATGACAAAAATGATACAAGTCTAAAGTTTCAACATAACATAGTAACGCCAATACATAATAAATCCCCCAGAACTAATACATACACATTCATGAGCTCTAATACGGAATTACAAGTCTGAAATACTAAAATATCAATACTGACTAAATGAAAGATAACAATAAATAATGAAAAGAGATGCCAAGACTACGATCAAGATGCAGCTCTACCTCGTCTCTCAGATGACAAACTCAGCAATAAGTCTCAACTACAGGTGGCTCGGTCCAACACTTGGATCTGCACAATTAAGTTCAGAGTGTAGTATGAGTACAACCAACCACATGTGCTCAGCAAGTATCATAACTAACCTCAGTGAGGTAATAGAAGCAAGAATTATAAATGATACTCGCTAATCACCTGTATAGTTCATAAATCCAACAAGTACAGAACAATAATATGATCAAGCCATGAATCACAGAAGGAACCATCTTGGTGCACACAATTACTTAACGCATTCTGCTCAGTCAACAATCCAACATATAAAGAAGATATGAAAATAAATCAGGTAAAAAACCAAGGAAATTGCAAGTAGAGATGAAATGCAATAACCAAATCAAACACCGACAAACTTTTACTCAAAATTTCCATAGCCGTACCAAATCACTGATCCGTTTCCTCAAACCCCATGTACACCATCAAGAAGAAACATGATAGGGTGACCTTAGGTGGATAGATCCATATCCACACGCTACACGGCATAGTCACATGCCTGTAATCATAATCCGCCCGACGTGGTCACAAGCTCAATATTACAATCTGCCAGGCGTGGTCACATGCTCAATATCACAGTCCGCCCAGCGTGGCCACATGTTCAATATCACAATCCGCCCGGTGTGATCACAAGCAAAATATCACAATCCGCCCGACATGATCACAAGCTTAATATCACAATCCCCATGGCGTGGTCACATGCTATAAGTCATAACCATATCACACAAAAAGCAAATATACACGAATACATGTATAATATCAATGAACATCAAATTTCATACTCCTGGGCTAGTATAAATGATATGCTAAGGTGTATGCATGTGCAAAGTGTGCTATCATGGCTCAAATCAGGCAATTGCATCATGAAAGTAGCAATTATCAAGTTTTATCAGGAGATTAACCTCCATGTAACCTCAAACATGGTTCAAATAGCTCACAAAATGGTTACAAACATAAGAACATCATAACATAAATCATAGATTTCAATTCTAGGCATATCACAGCCTAAGCACTACCCCGAGCACCAATAATGCCCCATTGCATGCACATGGGCTCAGCCCTACACATGTGCGCCATCCATAGCACATAGTTATCACAAATAACTTAGGCAACTAGTACCTCAACAAAGTTTAGGTAAGATACTTACCTCAAGCAAGCCAAATCAGTACTCTAAGAAGCACTTCCCGTGTGAATCAACCTCTGGATGGCTCGAATCTAGCCAAAATATCTTAATATCATAAATAAAAGCCATCGGAAACGATTTCAAATGATAAAGCTAAGATCTTAAATCTATTATGCCAAGCTAACCCAAAATGTCAACCCCGTGCCCGTACCCCAGAACTCGACAAAACTCACAAACTTTTAACACCCATTCCGATACGAGTCCAACTATATGTGTTTCATCCAATTCCAACCTCAAGTCGACCCTCAAATCATGAATTCTCACTCTCCAAAATCATAGTCCAAAACCCCCAAATTCCACCTTAAATTCATATAAATTAGGTGTAATAATATATGGGTAATCAATATCTAAAACCAAAATCAAGTAAGGATTACTTATCCCTTCAATTGTGATGAAAAACCCTCCAAAAATTACCTTTAGCCAAGCTCCACAACTCTAAAAATGAGAAAATAGCCAAACCATTCAATATTAAATCCTGCCCAGTTAATCGGTATCTACGGTCACTTAACCGCTTTTGCGGTGCTGCTTCTACAATAAAAGGAGCGCATCTGCGATCCCTTCTAAGGACCTGACCTTCCGCTTCTGCGACATACCAAGCGCACCTGCAGTTCCGCTTTTGCGGCCACCCGTCGCAGAAGCGCTTGCGAATATTATCCCAATCTGCAAATTTCCCCCTTGCCAGACCATCCTTGCACCTAGGCAACAACGGCCGCACCTGCGGCTCCGCATCTGCAGCCACCTGCAGATGCGAAAACACCAGAAGCCCAAAAATCTTCAACAATGCAACCAAGTCCAAAAATGATCCGAAATCAATCCGAAACACACTCGAGGACCCCTGGACCCCGTCCAATCACACCAACCAATCGCAAAGCACAACACGAACCTACTCGAGACCTCAAATGACACAAACAACATCAAAACTATGAATCACACCTCACTTCAAGCCTGAGGAATTAAACCAAAATTTTGAATTCAAAACTTACGTCGAGCATGCCTAACAACTCGAAATGACCTCAAAATTTTCATGCAAGTGCCAAATGACACAATTGACCTATCCCAACTCCCAGAACCAAAATCCTATCCAGTTATCAACAAGGTCAACTCTCGGTCAAACCTATCAACCCTCCAAACCTTCAACCTTCCAACTTCTGCCAATTCAAGATAAAATGACCTAGGAACCTCCAAATAAAAATCCAGACATACGCCTACGTCCAAAATCATCATATGAAGCTATTGAAATCATCAAAATATTATTTAGGAGTCATTTACATAATAGTCAAACTCCGTCAACTCTTACAGCTTAAGCCTCCAACTAAGGGACTAAGTGTCCCAAATTAATCCAAAACCTCTCCGAAATGAAATCACCCATCTCTGCAAGTCACATAACCATAAGTACACATATGTAAATCATAAAATGGGGGAATGGGGCTGAAATACACAAAATGACCGACCGGATCGTTACATTCTCCTGTTCTTAAACAATCGTTCATCCTCGAACGAGTCTAGAATCATACCTGGAGTCTCAAAAAGGTAAGGATATCTGCAACACATCTCCTGCTCGGTCTCCCAAGTAGCCTCCTCGATCAGCTGATCTCTCCAATGAACCTTTACCGATGCTATATTCTTCGACCTTAACTTTTAAATCTGCCGATCTAAAATTGCCACCGGCTTCATAGCATAAGTCAATCCCAATCCAACTGCACCGTGTTGAAGTCCAAAACATGTGACGGATCCTTATAATACTTCTGTAGCATGAAAACATGAAATATTGGGTGACCTTTCGATAGACTAGGTGGCAAGGCAAGTCTGTAGGCTACCTCTTTAACTCTCTCAAGCACCTCAAAAGGACAATTATACCTAGAGCTAAACTTTCCCTTCTTCCCAAACCTCATCAAACTCTTCATGGATGAAAATCTGAGTAGAACCTTTTCACCCAACATATATGCAACATCACGAGCCTTCCTGTCAGCATAATCCTTCTGCCTGGACTGTGTTATACGAAGCCGCTCCTAAATCAACTTCACCTTCTCTAAAGCATCAGGGACCAAATCAGTGCCCAACAACCTAGCCTCTCCAGGCTCAAACCAACCAACATTTTTTGTTGTAGGCAAACTCTACTAGTAGTAGAAACTGATCCCATGATCCTCCAAAATCAATAACACAGGATCGTAACATGTCCTCCAAAATCTGAATAGTGCATTCGGACTGCCCCTCCGTCTAGGGATGAAATTGCCGTACTCAGCTCGACTTGTGTGCCCAACTCATGCTGTACTGCTCTCTAAAAATACAATGTAAACTACGTGCCTTGATCTGAGATAATAGAACCCGAATATAAATCTGAGCCAGCTGCTCTTAAGAGTAGGTAGTCATGACTAGAATGAAGTGTACAGACTTAGTCTGTCTGAGCACAGTGACCCACACTGCATTGAATCTCCTTAGGGTCCGTGGAAGCCTAACTACAAAATCCATTGTGATACGCTTCCATTCTACTTCGGAATGTGAAGCCTCTGAAGCAAACCACCGGGTCTCTGATGCTCGTACTTCACCTGCTTACAATTCAAATACCGAGCAACATGATAAAAACTATCCTTCTTCATCCTCCGCCACCTATAGTGCTTCCTCAAATCATGGTACATCTTCGTGGCCCCCAGATGAATGGCATACCGCGAACTATAGGCCTCATCAAGATAAACTCTCACAACCATTTGAAACACAGATCCGACCTTGTAACCTCAATACCCCATCATCACCAATGGTAACCTCCTTGGAATCACCATGCCATACCATGTCCCTTAGAAAAAGCAAACGGGGATCATCATACTAATGCGCCTTGATGCACTCAAACAAGGAGGACCATGATACAACACAAGAAAGAACTCTATTGGACTCCGAAATATCCAACCTCACAAACCGATTGGCCAAAGCCTGAACATCCAATGCTAATGGTCTCTCCCTAATTGGAATATAATTAAGACTCCTCATGCTGTCAGCCTTCCTACTCAAAGCATCGGCCACCATATTGGCCTTCTCCGGATGATAAACAATGGTGATTCGTAGTCCTTTAGTAGCTCGAACTACCTCTGTTGCCTCAAGTTCAGATCCTTTTGCTTGAATAATTGCTGGACACTCCTGTGATCTATGAAGACCTCACATGAAATGCCGTAAAGATAATCCCTCCAAATCTTGAGCTCATGAATGATAACTGCTAACTCCATATCATGCACTGGGTAATTCTTCTCATGGGGATTCAACCCACTCGAAGTATAAGCAATCACTTTCCCATCATGCATCAACACACATCTAAGTCCAATCTGGGAAGCATCACAATAGACTGTAGACGAAACCAATCCCGATGCAAAATTAGAACTAGAGCTGTGGCTAAAGCAGTCTGGAGCTAATAAAAGCTCTCCTCACACTCATTAGACCACCTGAATGGGGCACCCTTCTGCGTCAATCTAGTTAATGAGGCTGCTATATATGAAAATCCATCCACAAAACAACGATAATACCTAGCCGAACTAAGGAAACTTCGGATCTCAGTAGCAGTAGATGGTCTGGGCCAACTCTGAACTGCTTCAATCTTCTTTGGATCAACTCTCTTCACTGGACACCACGTGGTCCAAGAATGCCACCGAGTCTACCAAAACTCGCACTTAGAGAATTTAGAATATAGCTTTTTCTTTCTCAAAGTGTGGAGCACGATCCTCAATTGTTGTTCATGATCCTCCCGGATGCGAGAATACACTAATATATCATCAATAAAAACTATCAGGAAGGAATCATGATAGGGCTGAAATACATTGTTCACCAAGTGGATAAAAGCTGTTGGGGCATTGGTCAGCCCAAAAGGTATTACTAGAAACTCATAGTGACCATAGCGGGTCCTGAAAGCAGTCTTCGGAATATCTGAAGCTCGGATCTTCAACTGATGGTTACCCGATCTCAAATCAATCTTCGAGAATATCCTAGCACCCTAAAGTCGATCAAACAAATCATCAATATGATTTAGTGGGTACTTGTTCTTGATAGTAACCTTGTTCAACTGCCTGTAGTCAATACACATCCTCATAGAACCATCTTTGTTCTTCACAAATAGTACCGGTGCACCCCAAGGTGACACACTAGGTTTAATGAAATCATTATCAAGAAACTCCTATAATTGTTCCTTCAACAAATTCAACCCTACTAGTGCCATGCGGCATGGTGGAATAGAGATGGGTTGAGTGCCTGGCACCAAATCAATACCAAATTCAATATCCCCATCGAGTGGCATGCCTGACAGGTCTGCGGGAAACACATCTGTGAACTCCCTCACTACTGGAACTAGCTCGACAGTAGGAGTATCAACACTAACATCTCTTACGAAATCCAAATACGCCAAACACCCTTTATCAACCATCCGTTGAACTTTCAAATAAGAAATCACTCTACTAGGAAGATGATCTAAGGAGCCTCTCCACTCCAATCTCGGCAACCTCGACATAGCCAAAATCACGATCTTAGTGTGACAATGAAGAATAGCATGATATGGTGACAACCAATCCATGCCCAAAATCACATTAAAATATACCATGCGGAGCAATAAGAGATCAACTCTAGTCTCATAAACCTTAATGGTTACCACACAAGACCGATATACACGGTCCACCATAATAGAATCAACCAACTATGTAGATACATGAACATGCATATCTAAAGAATCACAGGGCATATCCAAATAACAAGCAGAATAAGACGACACATAAGAATAAGTGGAACCAATGTCATATAACACAAAGAGTAAGTGGAACCTGGATCAAATAATAGTGAGGCATCCATGTGGCACACTAAAACAATACCTATGATCATGGAGTCAAAAGAAACTTCCTCTGGCCTAGCAGAAAATGCATAGTAACGGGTCTGACCACCGCCCCACCAGCTGCCCCCTCTAGGGTGACCTCGAACTGACTGACCCTACACCTAGCAGGCTGTGCGGGTGGTGTAGCTGTTGGTGCTAAAATCATAGACTACAAGCTCTGCTGTGGGATTCAACTCAGAAGTCTGGGGCAATCCCTCTTGAGATGACTCAAGTCTCCACACTCAAGAAAACCCCTCCTATGAGGTTGCTGACCCTGATAACCCGAATAACCGCCTATGGAACCTTGAGAAGATGGAGCACGGTAAGAACTCTTTGCCGGTGGTGCATTGGATGATGACTGAACTGGACGAGCATTGTATGAACTCTGGCTAATTGAAGAACAACGAGGAATCTGACGAGCTGCCTAAGATGGTCTAAAAGGATGGCCTCTGCTGTAATTTACTAACCTCTAGACGAGGCACCACCAAAACCACCTGAACCATGAGGCATCTTGGTCTGCCGCTCCTCACGCTCAAGCTTGTGAACTTGCTCCAAACGTCTAGCAATATCAACCACCTGGTCCAACCTAGCATCCGTCTCGGCCTCTCGAGCTAAATTGTAACGTAGACTATAGTTGAGGGCATTAATGAACCTCCTGATCTTCTCCCTCTCAGTGGGGACTTACCATACTGCATGACGTGAAAAATCTACAAATCTTATCTCGTACTGAGTCACAATCATACCCTGCCGGCGTAGCTGCTCAAACTCCCTACAAAACTCCTCTCCACGAGTTTGCGGAACAAACTTCTCTAAAAAGAGAACTGAAAACTGATGCCATGTAAGTGATGCTGTGCTAGTTGGCCTGCCTGACTCATAGGTCTACCACCATCAATAGGCTGCCCTTGTCAGCTTAAAAGTAGTAAATGCAACTCCACTGATGTCCCCATACCCGCTGTGTAAAGAATCAGATGACATCGATCTAGAAAACTCTAAGCATCCTCTAACTCTCCTCCAATAAACTCGGGAGGGTCAAACCTCTTAAATCGCTTCAACTTCTTCTGCTACACATCAGTCATAGGTGGTCGAACCTCAACCGCGCAACAACAATTGGCTGAACTGGTAACATCCCTGGTTTCTGATAAGCACGAGCTAACTGCTCCAGTGCAAGGGCGGCGAGAGTCTGGGCTCCTTCCTCATCCTCTAAGGTAGCTGGTGCAACTGGTACCATACTCGCCTGAGCCAAGCTCGTGCACACACTAAAGATTTGAGCTAAGGCCTTCTGAAGACCAGGTTTAACAATAGGTACTGTAGGTGTCTGAGCTGGTCCCACCAGCTCAATAGTATCCCTCTGAGCACCCTACCTTTTGCTTCTGCGACTCACCAAGCGCACATGCGCTTCCGCTTCTGCGGCCACCCATTGCTAAAGCACTGTCGCTTCTGCAAAAATCATCCGAATATGTGGATTTCCTCCTTGCCAGACCATTCTCGCACCTGCGCAACAATGTGACTCCACATCTGCAGCGAAACCCCCCAAGATGCAAAAACACCAAAAGCCCAGAAATTTTCAGCAATGCAACCAAGTCCAAAAATGATCCAAAATCAATCCGAATCAAACCTGAGGCCCCCCGGGACCCCGTCCAATCACACCAACCAGTCCCAAAATATAACATGTACCTACTTGATGATTCAAACCACACAAAACAATATTAAAAGTATTAATCACACCTAAATTTAAGCCTAAGGAATTAAACCAAATTTCGTAATTCAAAACTTAATTAAACCAAATTTCCTAATTCAAAACTTACACCGAATTTGCCTAAACAACTCGGACCGACCTCAAATTTTGCATGAAATTCCCAAATAACACAATGGACCTATCCCAACTCCCGGAACCAAAATACAAGTATGATATTAACAAAGTCAACTCTCGATCAAACCTATCAACCATCCAAACCTTCAACCTTCCAACTTCCGCAAATTCAAGCCAAAATGACCTAGGAACCTCCAGATCCGAATCCGGATATACGCGTAAGTCCAGAATCATCATATCAATTTATTGGAATCATAAAATGTCACGACCCGGATTTCCCACCCTCGGGAGTCGTGATGGCGCCTACTAGTGAAAGCTAGGCAAGCCAATTAACCGAATTATTTGCCTTGTTTCCATTTTTAAATTCATTACAACTTAAAACCAACAATTAAATAACAGCATAACTTAACGAGCAGAATAATAAAACTTCAGACTTTGAAATACCGCTAATAAAATCTCCTTAACGAAACTACCCAAGATTTGGTGTCACAGCTTCATAGACTGTCTAAGAGTACTAGAAATAAGGGTCTGAAAGAAATAATAAAGTACTGTCTCTGGGACTACATAAAAGAAACAGGTAGAATAGATAGCGGGAGACACCAAGGCCTGCGGACGCCTGCAGGACTACCTCGGGTCGCCTGATAAGCAAGAAACTTGAAGCTCACTACGGTCCGAAATCTACAGCACTAGGATCTGCACAAAAGAGTGCAGAGTGTAGTATCAGCACAACCGACCCTATGTGCTAGTAAGTGCCTGGCCTAACCCCAGCGAGGTAGTGACGAGGTTAGGACTAGACTCCAGATAGACCTGTGCAGTTATATATATATNTATATATATATATATAAATCTATAACGGAAAGATAGAAGTAATTAAACAATTAAAGCTGGGGAAAGGAAACATGCTTCAGGGTAGCAGATAAAACAGATCATCAAAGAATAATAAGGAAACTACAATTTAACTTCTAACACGAATAAAGAGAAATACAGGCAACTTTCACTTTCAGTTCAATCTTGTTGCAGACGTGCAACCCGACCCCATTTCTCATATCTTGTGGTAGGCGTACCACCCGCTCCCATTTCATCAATCTTGTGGTAGGCGTACCACCCGCTCCCATTTACATCATATTTTCGGGTAGGTGTACCACCCGCTCCCATTTCATCATATCTTGTGGTAGGCGTACCACCCGCTCCCATTTACATCATATTTTATAGTAGACGTACCACCCGCTCCCATTTCATCATATCTTGTGGCAGGCGTACCACCCGCTCCCGTTTACAAGTCATCACAAAAATCACAAGAAATCCCGGCAAGGGAACAAAAGCAATATAATAACTTCCCAGCAAGGGAACAATAATATCAAAGCAAACATCCCGGCAAGGGAGAATCAACTATAACCAATCTTAACTCAACTTCTACTCAGCTCAACTAATGTCAATACTCAATTACAATTAAAGTCCACAATAAATAAACTGAATTCTTGCCCAACATCGAGAATCATCAATTAAGGCTTTCGTAGTATTATTTAAGAACACAACAACTATCCATTTAAGACTCACGGTCATGCTCGACACCAATATACAGATACTCGTGACCATGCCTATACGTCGTACTCAACAAGAAGCAATTAACAGATAGGACACAACTCCTAATTCCTCAAGCTAAGATTAGGCCGAACACTTACCTCGCTTTGCAACCAAATTCAAGATTCTAACAAACCTTCGCCTTGAAACTTTGGGTCCGAAGGCTTCAAATCTTTTGTGATACTTCACAAGCGTCAAAGGCACTGGAAATTGATGATCGCGAGTTGAAGAAAGTGCAACCTCGCTAATGGGACGTTCCCAACATTTAAACGTTCATCGGGACAGTTCGGATCAGCATTTGCCATTGAGCCAACAACTACTTCAATTGGTGGCAGAATAGCATGCAACCCACGTGCCATTACAGTTTTCGCTGTTCCACGCTTCCCAGATATTCCAATTCCTCCTATCTCACGTTCAACGGCCCCAAGTAAAAGAGCAGTTTTAATGGCATCCTGTCCAATAACAGCAGCTAGAGGAAAATACTGTTTACCTAAAGAAATTTTCTCAGGTTGCTTTTCAGGTTCTGCTATTGCAACAGCGCCATTAGGAGAATCAATAGTTGCAGTGGCATTTATTCTAAGGCGAAATTTTAGCTGTTTCGGCCTTAAATATTTGGAGGATTGAATTGGGCATGGTTTTAAGTATGTGAAGAATGTTGAAGAGTGAGAGTTGGATAGTGATGTTTATGGGACAGTTGAAGTTGAACAAAACCCCATTTTCATAGCATCGAAGTTTTTGATTTAGGATTTTAGATGAAGCAGAGGAAAGGAGAGTGGGTGTTGTTCTGCAGTTGGGTTGAGTTTGCCGTGTATTTTGTGGCTAAGTGTTGTCACAGTTATTTCCCAACATGAACTGAGATACTACAACTTGACTCCTACTCAAATTAATAATGGTAGTCGGATAAGGAAAGACGTGTTTCAGAGTACTGCTTGAATTAAAAATTATGGTGATATGAATCTACACAATAATCAACTGTGATGAATTCATATGTTCTACCAACTGCCACGTGTAGTGTAGTAGATCAACTATGTGCTCTATTTGCTTAATATGATACCACTTATTCTTGAAGAAACGACATCGAAACATTCTTGAAATGCCCAAGTCTAAATCACGATACAGACCTACTTGAACTATCAAAACACTTATATAGGTCCGTCTACTAAAAATGTTGATGGAAGTCAACTCACTTGAGGTTTGAAGCTCTATTTCACATTTTAATCCCTTTTTTTTTCCATATAAAAACGTACTGAAAAATTATACAGACTGCACATGCAAATCGAGGTGAGGTAAAAAGGAGGTTTTTAAGCATCGGAACACTGAAATCAATCTAAAAACGAGTGATGACCCTTTGGGTCGTCACATTCTCCACCTCTAAAACAATCGTTCTTCTTCGAACGGACAGAAGAAGGAAGTACCTGAGTCGGGGAAAAGGTGTGGATAATGGCTCCGCATATCGGACTCAGACTCCCAAGTCGATGCCTCAGGAGGCTGACCTCTCCACTGAACACGAACAGAAGGAAAAGTCTTCGACCTCAACTGACGACCCTGCCGGTCTAGAATAGCTACCGGCTCCTCCTCATAAGATAAGTCCTTGTCCAACTGGACGGTGCTGAAATCTAACACGTGAGATGGATCTTCGTAATATTTCCGGAGCATGGAGACATGAGAAACTGGATGCACGGCTGATAAGCTCATCGGCAATGCAAGTCTATAAGCCACCTCTCCCACTCGATCAAGAATCTCAGACGGACCAATGAGCCTTGGGCTAAGCTTGCCCTCCTTCCCAAATCTCGTCGCGCCCTTCATAGGCGACACTCGGAGCAATACCCGCTCACCAACCATAAAAGCCACATCTCGTACCTTGCGATCTGCATAGCTCCTTTGCCTGGACCGAGCTGTACGAAGCCTATCCTCAATGATCCTGACCTTGTCCAAGGCCTCCTGAACCAGATCTATACCTAACAACCGAGCCACATATGCAACTATATCCTTCTTCATTTTACGCCACCAATAATGCTGCCGCAAATCCTGATACATCTTTTTGGCGCCCGGATGAATAGAATACCTGGAGCTATGGGCCTCATCTAAAATCAACTCTCGAAGCCCTTCCACATTAGGCACACAAACTCGACCCTGCAATCTCAAAACTCCATCATCACCTAAGGTAACCTGCTTGGCACCTCCACGCTGCACCGTGTCTCTAAGGACACACAAATGGGGATCATCAAACTGTCGATCACGGATACGCTCCAACAACGAAGAATAAGCGACCATGCAAGGTAATACCCGACTAGGCTCAGAAATATCCAACCTCACAAACCGATTGGCCAAAGCCTGAACATCCAAAGCAAGTGGCCTCTCGCCGACCGGAATATAAGCAATACTGCCCATACTGGCCGACTTTCTACTCACGGCATCGGCCACCACATTAGCCTTTCCCGCGTAATATAAGATAGTGATATCATAATCTTTCAACAACTCCAACCACCTTCTCTGCCTCAAATTCAACTTCTTTTGCTTGAAGAAATACTGATGACTCTTATGACCCGTGAACACCTCACACGTCACGCCATACAGATAGTGCCTCCAAATCTTCAATGCGTGAACTATGGCTGCCAATTCTAAATCATGCACCGGATAGTTCTTCTCATGAATCTTCAACTGCCTCGAAGCATAGGCAATGACCTTGGCCTCCTGCATCAACACTGCACCAAGCCCAATACAGGAAGCATCACAATAAGCTGTGTAAGGCCCTGAACCTGTGGGCAAAACTAACACTGGTGCCGTGGTCAGAGTTGTCTTGAGCTTCTGAACGCTCGCCTCACACTCATCCGACCACCTGAACTGGGCACCCTTCTGGGTCAACCTGGTCATCAGGGCTGCAATAGATGAAAACCCCTCCACGAACCGACGATAGTAGCCTGCCAATCCCAAAAAACTCCGAATCTCTGTAGCTGATGCTGGTCTAGGCCAGTTCTTGACTGCCTCAATCTTCTTCGGATCAACCTGAATACCTTCTGCTGATACAACATGACCCAGAAATGCAACCGAACTCAACCAGAACTCACACTTTGAGAACTTAGCATATAACTGACTATCCTTCAGAGTCTGAAGAACCACTTTGAGATGCTGCTCGTGCTCCTCCTGGCTGCGGGAATATATCAGAATGTCATCAATGAAGACTATCACGACCGAGTCTAAATAAGGTCTGAACACTCGGTTCATCAAATCCATTAAAGCTGCTGGGGCATTTGTCAACCTGAATGACATGACCAAGAACTCATAATGCCTGTACCGAGTGCGGAAAGCTGTCTTAGGGACATTGGATGCCCTAATCCT
>MCJB01011520.1:210119-252600 GCA_002018475.1 Nicotiana obtusifolia | reverse complement strand
CCGAGCCAAATCGATGAACCTGGTCTCATATTGGGTAACCGTCATGGAACCCTACTGGAGGCGCTCAAACTGCCTCCTATAGGCCTCTCTCTGAATAACGGGGAGAAACTTCTCCAAGAACAACTCTGTGAACTGCTCCCAAGTCAAAGATGGCGACCCGGCTGGCCTACTTAAGCAATAATCCCTCCACCAAGTCTTGTCGGATCCAGACAGGAGAAATGTAGCAAAATCTACCCCATTGGTCTCAACAATACCCATGTTCCTGAGAACCTCGTGGCAGCTGTATAGGAAGTCCTGGGGATGCTCCGAAGAAGCACTGCTGAAAGTAGTAGTGAAGAGCTTGGTGAACCTATCCAGCCTCCACAAAGCATCGGCGGACATAGCCGCTCCATCGCTGGCCTGAGCTACTGCACCCGGCTGAACTGCCATGGCTGGCTGAACCGCTGGAACCTGAACCTGAACCTGGGGAGCTACCTGCTCCGGAGTGCGAGTAGCAGGAGTCTGAGCCCTTTCTCCAGCCTGAGAAGTGGCTGGTGCTACAGGAAGCAAGCCTGCTCGGGTGACACTCTGCATGAGACCCACCAATTGGACCAAAGCGTCCTGAAGAACTGGGGTAGCAATAAACCCCTCTGGGACCTGAGCTGGGCCCACCAGAACTGCTGGGGTCGGAACCTCCTCGTCAAAATCAACCTGAGGCTCTGCCATTGGTGCTGCTGCTGGGGGCTGAGCTCTGCCCTTACCTCGGCCTCTAGCATGGCCTCGGCCTCGCCCTATGCCCCTCGTGGGAGCTGCTGCTGGGGGCTCGGGCTGCTGAGCGGTAGATGAGGAAGCGCGTGTTCTCGCCATCTGTGAAAGAACAGAGTAGAAATCCAAATAGCATTGAGAAACAAAACGGCACGACAAGAAAGAACAAATGTGAAGTTATTCCTAACTCTGTAGCCTCTGGGGGATAAATACAGACGTCTCCGTACCGATCCCTCATACTCTACCGAGCTTGTCTGTGAACTGTGAGACCCATGTAACCTAGAGCTCTGATACCAACTTGTCACGACCCGGATTTCCCACCCTCGGGAGTCGTGATGGCGCCTACTAGTGAAAGTTAGGCAAGCCAATTAACCGAATTATTTGCCTTGTTTCCATTTTTAAATTCATTACAACTTAAAATCAACAATTAAATAACAACATAACTTAACGAGCGAAATAATAAAACTTTAGACATTGAAATACCGCTAATAAAATCTCCTTAATGAAACTACCCAAGATTTGGTGTCACAGCTTCATAGACTGTCTAAGAGTACTATAAATAAGGGTCTGAAAGAAATAATAAAGTACTGTCTCTGGGACTACATAAAGAAACAGGGAGAATAGATAGCGGGAGACACCAAGGCCTGCGGACGCCTGCAGGACTACCTCGAGTCGCCTGATAAGCAAGAAACTGGAAGCTCACTACGGTCCGAAATCTACAGCGCTAGGATCTGCACAAAAGAGTGCAGAGTGTAGTATCAGCACAATCGACCCCATGTGCTGGTAAGTGCCTGGCATAACCCCAGCGAGGTAGTGACGAGGCTAGGACTACACTCCAAATAGACCAGTAAAGTTATATATATATATATATATATATATATATATATATATATACACATCTACAGCGGAAAGATAGAAGTAATTAAACAACTAAAGCTGGGGAAGGGAAACATGCTCTGGGGTAGCAGATAAAACATATTATCAAAGAATAATAAGGAAACTACAATTTAACTTCTAACACGAATAAAGAGAAATATAGGCAACTTTCACTTTCAGTTCCATCTTGTTGCAGGCGTGCAACCCGATCCCATCTCATATCTTGCGGTAGGCGTACCACCCGCTCCCATTTTATTATATCTTGTCGTAGGCGTACCACCCGCTCCAATTTCATCAATCTTGTGGTAGGCATACCACCCGCTCCCATTTACATCATATTTTGGGGTAGGCGTACCACTCACTCCCATTTCATCATACCTTGTGGTAGGCGTACCACCCGCTCCCATTTACATCATATTTTATGGTAGGCGTACCACCCGCTCCCATTTCATCATATCTTATGGTAGGCGTACCACCCGCTCCCGTTTACAAGTCATCACAAAAATCACAAGAAATCCTGGCAAGGGAACAAAAGCAATATAATAACTTCCCAGCAAGGGAACAATAATATCAAAGCAAACATCCCGGCAAGGGAGAATCAGCTATAACCAATCTTAACTCAACTTCTACTCAGCTCAACTAATGTCAATACTCAATTACAATTAAAGTCCACAATAAATAAACTGAATTCTTGCTCAACATCGAGAATCATCAATTAAGGCTTTCGTAGTATCATTTAAGAACACAACAACTATCCATTTAAGACTCACGGTCATGCTCGACACCAATGTATAGATACTCGTGACCATGCCTATACGTCGTACTCAACAAGAAGCAATTAACAGATAGGACACAACTCCTAATCCCTCAAGCTAAGATTAGACCGAACACTTACCTCGCTTTGCAACCAAATTCAAGATTCCAACAAACCTTTGCCTTGAAACTTTGTGTCCGAAGGCTTCAAATCTTTGGTGATACTTCAGAAGCGTCAAAGGCACTGGAAATTGATGATCGCGAGTTGAAGAAAGTGCAACCTCGCTAATGGGACGTTCCCAACCTTGAAACGTTCATCGGGACAGTTCGGATCAACATTTGCCATTGAGCCAACAACTACTTCAATTGGTAGCAGAATAGCATGCAACCCACGTGCCATTACAGTTTTCGCTGTTCCACGCTTCCCAGATATTGCAATTCCTCCTATCTCACGTTCAACGGCCCCAAGTAAAAGAACAGTTTTAATGGCATCCTGTCCAATAACAGCAGCTAGAGGAAAATACTGTTTACCAAAAGAAATTTTCTCAGGTTGCTTTTCAGGTTCTGCTACTGCAACAATGCCATTAGGAGAATCAATAGTTGCAGTGGCATTTATTCTAAGGCGAAAGTTTAGCCGTTTCGGCCTTAAATATGTGGAGGATAGAATTGGGCATGGTTTTAAGTATGTGAAGAATGTTGAAGAGTGAGAGTTGGATAGTGATGTTTGTGGGACAGTTGAAGTTGAACAAAACCCCATTTTCATAGCATCGGAGGTTTGATTTAGGATTTTAGATGAAGCAGAGGAAAGGAGAGTGGGTGTTGTTCTGCAGTTGGGTTGAGTTTGCCGTGTATTTTGTGTCTAAGTGTTGTCACAGTTAGTTCCCAACATGAACTGAGATACTACAACTTGACTCCTACTCAAATTAATAATGGTAGTCGGATAAGGAAAGACGTGTTTCAGAGTACTGCTTGAATTAAAAATTATGGTGATACGAATCTACACAATAATCAACTATGATGAATTCATATGTTCTACCAATTGCCACGTGTAGTGTAGTAGACCAACTATGTGCTCCATTTGCTTAATATGATACCACTTATTCTTGAAGAAACGACATCGAAACATTCTTGAAATGCCCAAGTCCTAAATCACGATACGGACCTACTTGAACTATCAAAACACTTATACAGGTCCGTCTACTAAAAATGTTGACGGAAGTCAACTCACGTGAGGTTTAAAGCTCTATTTCACATTTTAATCCCTTTTTTTTTCTACATAAAAACATTCTGAAAAATTGTACAAACTGCACATGCTAATCGAGGTGAGGTAAAAAGGAGGTTTTTAAGCCTTGGAACACTGAAGTCAATCTAAAAACGAGTGATGACCCTTTGGGTCGTCACATAAAAACACTATTCTTATGTCGTCTGCACAAAAGTCAAACTCCGTCAACTCTTACAACTTATGCCTCTAACCAAGGGACTAAGTGTCCTAAATCAATTCAAAACCTCCCCGAAGCTAAATCAACCATCCCCGCAAGTTACATAATCATAAGTACACATATGTAAAACATCAAATAGGGGAATGGGGATGAAATACAGTAAACAATCGAGCGGGTCATTACAGATTCTTGATATTTGATATCATTTTGATAATTTGAGCTTGCGATCAAGTTTGATTGGAGCCCGAGTGGCTCAGGTGAGTTTCAGATTTGTTGCAGATGATTTTGAACTGCTGAGGAAAAATATGTCGTTGGGAACCTACAGGTTTCGCATTTGCGAAGACCTGTTCGCAAATGTGATCCTCTCATTTGTACTTTCAGAATCGCATTTGAGATATGGGACCGGGGACTGGTACTTCGCTTGAAAAGAAATACTCGCATTTGCGATATGGGGGGATGCTTTGCATTGGCGCTTGGGAATTCGCATTTGCGACCATGGGGAACTGGGGGGCTTTTTCGCATACACAATGTTTCTTCCGCATTTACGGAGGGCCCTATCTTGACAATAGCAATCATGATGTCACGTTTTCAATAACTGAGTGGTCGAGACATTGATCACATTTGCAATCAGTGGTTCGCATTTGCGAACATCGCAAATGTGAACAAGAGTTCGCAATTGCGAAATCCACAGCTGGGTAAAATGTTGGGATGAGTTTGCAATTACAACATCTGCAGCTGGGTAAAATGTTAGAATTTCGAAACTTGGCTCACTTAACACCATTTTTGAAACCCTAAACTCCTTATAGGCCATTTTTTGAGAGCAATTTCTTTCCAAACTTATAGGTTAGTAACTTTATCTTGTTTTCAATCAATTTCAATTATTTTTTTCTATGAAGTTCATAATCAAATCTATGAATTTCAAAGTAGAAATTTGGTGTTTTGGGTAGAATTTAGGATTTTTGTAAAATTGAGATTTGAACCTTGAATTGATGTTGGAGTCAAAATAAATCACATATCCGGGTTCGGGAGTAAATGGGTATTCAGAATTTGGTCTTAATCTCAATCTCAACCACGTGAGCCCAAGTTGACTTCTTTTGGCCTTTTCAATTTAGAAAGATTGAACCTTTTTTTATTCGTGGGTAGTTTCTATAGCTTGTTTTGAATTGTGTTGACGATATTTGACTAGATTTGATAGGTTGGGAGGCTTGTTCTAAAGGAAAAGCCATGTTAGATTGTTGATTGTATTCCGTAAAGAGGTTAGTGTCTTGGTTAACCTGAATTGAGGGAAATAAGATAGAATCGAGTCTGTTTGCTATGTGAACTATGAGTTGGGGGCCGGCATATGTGCAAGGTGACGAGTGTATATGCGTTGGCCATGGGATATGCATGTGGGTAGAATTAGCCTTTGTTTTACCATGTTATTTTGTGTATTATGTCTTCCATGCTTTAGATAGATTGTTGAATTCTTTGATTACTCCTTTTCATGATATTTCTTATATTGAGATTATTGTGATATTGGGGTTAAGATCGTGGAAACTGTTGATTGGTTGTTGAGACTAATTGTGAGGAGATTCACACATGACAAGTTGTATGCAAATATTATTGTTGAAGTTGAATATGCTTCCCACCTTGTTTGGCAATGTGTTGTATGTGATTGATTGGTGAGGAAGAGTGAAGTGCCTGAAGTTTGTTCCTGTACCTTATTTACTTATTGATATTATTGATTGAATGAATGTGAGGATAAATTACGAAGGGTAATGCCGTGCACTTGCTTTATTATTATTATGCGAGGATGAGAGTAAAAGCACGAAGAGTGATGCTGTGCAGTTGCTTTTTTTTTTTTTAATTATTATTATTATTATTATTATTATTATTTTGAGAGTAAAAACACGAAGGGTGATGCCGAGCAATTCTGTGGATTTCATTGCTCTTACAGTGATATTTGAAATGTGGACTTGACTTTATGACTAAGTTACTTACTTTGAAAGAGGCTTACTTAGTGACACCTCACTTAATATTTTCGATTTATACCCCTTTACGTGTTTTCTTGGTATCCTTTCCACTTGTCATTATTCTGTTGTTATATTTGATTCTTTATCTGTTATCTCGTTACCTCTTGATATATAACTGCAAATGTTTATTGTACATGTTTTGTCTTAGCCTCATCACTATGTCGTTGGAGTTAGGCTCGACACTTACTGAGTATAGTAGGTCGGTTGTACTCATGCTACATTTTTGCACTTCTTGTGTAGATCCTGACATCGGTACCAGCACAGTCTCGCGAGGTGCTTAGCAGATATCAGACAGGTGATTCGAGGTAGAGCTGCATTTTATTCGCAGGCCTAGAGTCATCTTCTTATTTTCATTGTACTGTTTTCATTCTTCGGACAATGTTGTATTTTCTTTCAAAATGATATATGTAGTAAATTCTAGAAGCTCATGTACTTCTAATTCCACCTCTTGGGATGGTTTGCATTAGTTGCTGGCTTTAGACTTATTGCTTTTATCTCAAAAATTGCTTTTATGCTATGTCTTTATCCTATTATTAGTCATTTATCGCAGTTTTTTCATACTTTACTACTGTGTGTTGACTTCCCTAGCAAGTGATTTTAGGTTTCATCCCGGTCCTGATTGGTGAAGATTTTTTGGTCGTGACAAGCCCATCAATGGTGGAAAAATGGGACACCAATGCGTAAAAACGATCATAGCTGCACCCACAAATACAAGCTCAGCTTTATATTGCTTTTTATTGGGTTGTCTAATAACAATATACGTCTATGATTTGTACTTATGTTCACGTATCTCATAGAAAAACACATATTTTTTGTACGGTTATAAAAGTATAAAACTCTAATAAAAAATATTAATTGATCATTTTTTCTCTTAAAAATATATTTTATCTGAAAAAAATTATCATGTTAATTTTTTAATGTTAAACTTTGAAGTTAAAAAATCTTTTCTTATTTGAATTATGTAGTATAACTACAATTCCTCAAGGCAAATGATATTTGGCTAAAAGTATATATTTTCGTATGCAAATTTCCTCATATCTTGCTATATTGCTGTCAATTTTATTGTGTGTTGAGACTAATTGAGCTAAAATTTTTTATATGTATAAGAGTTGATTAGAAGTGAAGTGAAATAATAAACCCGAGTTGAATCTAAAACATAAGATGAACGGATGAAGATAACTTTCAGCACCCAGGCCAGCGCAATGCGCTACTATAGTGTTGAATAGAGAAGGAAAGGGGAGGCTCAAGGCCAACACTCATGCCAGCAATTCAGTACCGGCAGCGCTGGAGGCAGCAACTTAGTAGAATGCCAGTGCCAGCCTGGCGTGACGCGGTGCCCGTGGCACCTAATTCTGGAATTTTCCTACCACGACTTGGAGAAGATCTTTTTTTTTTTTGGTCCGACATGTTTCTAGATTGTATAAAAGGATTTTTTAACCTAGTTTTGAGAGAGTTCTACTATTAGAGGCAATAACACACGTTGTAGCACCAAAAGAGCAAGGATCGCCAAGTTTTCTTTCTCTTCATCTTTTTTCTTAGTAACTTTATGCTTCAGAACTATTGTATAATTTTTGCCATGACTACAAGTGGCTAAGTACTCTAATTTTGGGTTATGGTTGATATGAATATTTAAGTTTATTGATTATACCCGAGTTAATACGAATTATCATATTTGTTTATTTCTCTAATTCTAGTTTTAATTTGTGTATTGTGTGATCACCAATTTATCCTACTATATATTGTCACGACCCCAAATTTTCACATTAGGATGTCATGATGCCACCTAGTCTCTAAGACTAGGTAAGCCTAACACATGCTGATTTAATAACAAAATTGATCTATTTAATCATTTATCATAAATCAGTAAATGACATACATAGCCGCAAGCTGCCAATAGTTATACATTTTCCAAAATTGGTAGTACGGAGTCATAAGCAATACTGAAACAAACTAGAATTTCTAAACACAACACTATTTTGATTTACAATTTAACAGTAGCATGATGAAGTAAGATGGTGACTCCGAGACCTGCGAGTGTCAAGCAGGTATACCTTGAAGTCTCCCGCCGCGCAGACGCAACTCTCAACAACACAATTAGAATACCTAGATCTGCACAAAAAATGTGCATAAGCGTAGTATGAGTACACCACAACGGTACCCAGTAAGTATCAAGCCCAACTTCAGTAGAGTAGTGACGATGCTAGGTCAAGACACCTACTAGACATAGAAACTTGTTCAAGATATACATAAGCTAACAATGGAAACGACATCAATATAAGACCAACGGTGGAAGAATTATTGATTTACAACCAACAATGAAGCAATAGAAACATAAATGGCAGCAAGTAGTAAATGAGTAATAAAGAACCAACATAATCAGAACACTGATGAGATGTAAATGAACTCAAATAGGAAAAACGGATGACAACTCAAATAATCAAATCGCTCCCAACGCATGGGCTTACTACATGAATTTCCCGGAGGCCACACCTCATAAACCACTAGTCATGGACCACAATTTCTAAATCTTACACATATGGCATCTCGTGCCCACAATAATAATCACCTTCGCACGGTATAGCCTGTGATAAATATTAATTTAGATGAACGAAAGATATATTAAACACCATAAAACATAATAACAATCTAGAATAAAGTAAGGTGTCAAATGAAATAATGAGCTTATTTTAGAAATCAAGTAAAGTAAAATAATATATAATTATTTAAGAAACATATTATAAGATAAGTTTAGTTTAGAAATCAATAAAATTGAGTAAAAGTATCATTTTAGACAAAGCAAAACATAAGTTAAATTAACGAATTAAATGTACAATTTGTTAAAGAAAAACATGATAACAATTTTAAGTAAGATAAACATCTAACAGGGTGATGAGTATGATTTGAGAACCTAATTATAGTAAAAGTGCGATAACTATTTAGAATAATAAGGCATTGAGTGGGATAACGAGTTCTATATTAAGAGGCACATAGAATGAAGCATGTTAATAATTCTTTTATTTAATCCATTATGTTATCAACAACTCAACAAAATATGATATAGTAACTCCACGCAATTAAATTCACATTGACAATTAATTCACTAAGTTATAACAGAAGGCACATATTGGTATGTTAAAGCAACACAAAAAATCACGTAAAATGCATGACTCACACAAGAAACAAAATCGTTCCAACACCAAGATAACAACGAAACAATGACCATTCAAATCAGCAAGCTGTTCCAACATGGAATGTACACTGAAAATCACAACCGAGGTAACACCTCATATTCTCATTTCACAACAATCTTTCCTTTTATCACCGCGTGAGCCTTACAATTAGTTTTAAAAATAATTTTTCTCGAAACAGCTACACGCGTTTTAGCCCACGTTATCTCACCACGGGGCTTCAAGTAGTTCCCCTACTAGCAACATGTGTATCAAGTCCACCATATCTCACCACATGCTTATCAACCCCTAGCCATATACCATCGCATGCGTATCAATATCACAACATTATCACAACTCGCACCACAAGTGCCTATATGCGACAACTTTCCATAAAGTCAACAACACCAATATTTTCACAACAAATAGCCCATGGCTCAACCACAATATGTACAAGAATTTCAACAGTAACAAAATGAATGAGAATGCTCAACACGGAAAGTATCTCAACAATTATCAACTTCGCCTTAATGCGATAACGACTATTAAAACTTCAACACCAATAACTGAACAAGATGATAGTATACGAAATAACAACTTCAGTTAAAAGTGATTCAATAATTAAGTGGTAACAAGACAATAAGAAAAATAATAACTTCAACAAATCATATAAGAGCAAATAACAAGTAATAGGTAGAACAAGTGCTAACAACGTCAAATAGAGCATGTAAGAGTAGATTAACAACGAGAGATGTAACATGTTATGACAATTCAATTAAAGGCATGAAAAGAATCTAGATAATCTAAATCGGTCAAATACTGCATATAGCCCGTGTACCCACTCGTCACCTTGTGTATACGTCTTTCACATAACAGAAATAGCACAATCAACCCAAATAGTTTCTCCCACACAAAGTTAGGCGATATACTTACCTCAACTAGGCCAACTCAACCCTTCGACATAGCTTTTCCCCTAAAATCGGCCTCCATACGGCTCAAATCTAACCAAAAATGACTTATTAACATCAAACAATGCAAGAGAAACCAATTACGATAAATAAAGCTATGATCTTTATATTTTTCCTAAAAAGTCAACAAAAGTCAATGCGGAGCCATTGGATTCCGAATCCACGCTTACTCGAGCGAAGCCCAAACCAATACAAGCTCACACGAACAAAAACCTACCATATCAGATTCCGATAGCTCAACCAATTTGCCAAAACATCGCTCTTCGAGTATCTTGTTCTCCTAATATAGGAGAACAAAACTCCAAAATGAATCGGGAAATAATCTGTCATGATCCAATTTCCCCTATAGGCCGTGATGACGCCCAACGTTGTCGCTAGGCAAACCAACGGTGAACTAGCCATGTATTTATTATTTTTATTAATTTCAAAGTAGTTGATTTTTTTATTTTTTAAGCAAATGAGAAGTGAAAAATTTAATTAAGTAAAGTGTAAACTAAAGAGAAAATACGATGAAATAAATACTCAAAAGCCATAAAGTGTCTACTAGCATATTCCCAAGACCCGGTGTCACAAATGTATGAGCAACTAGTAGAATATATAAAACACCTATGCTACTGTCTGAAATAGGATAGACAGAAGGTAAATACAAAAGAGAGACTACGGGTGCTGCAGAACGGACTCAGAGAGCACCTCACCACTATGCCTCCGGATAACGGGGGTGCGCGCCTGAATGAACACCAGATGCACCTGCCTTAAATCCTGCACGATTAGTGCAGAAGTGTAACGTGAGTACATAAACAACATATACCGAGTAAGTATCCAGTCTAACCTCGAAGAAGTAGTGACGAGGGGTCGACATCGATAATTACTACGAGCCAGCAAATAAAATACAGAAATTCTACATAGGCATGGAATATGTGAATAATAATAACACAATAGCAAGTAATGAGTAAATGATTCTTTAACTGATAGTAAATTCCAAAGTCTCCAACTAACACTTACTAATTCCAAATCAATTTCGGCCATTAAATAAATTATAACCTCTCAAGTCATAAAATAATATCAAGTGTAATCGGGCTCCAAGTATTATCACATACGATTTATGTCGAGGTTGTACGGCTCGATCCATAATACTGTGTGCACTGCGAGGATCGAACGACACGAACCATAGATGCATCTATTATACTGCCGAGGCGAACGACCCGCTCCCATGAGAGTAGAGAAGTTTACCTCGCTCGCAGAAGTACTTGCGACGCGAGAGGACATGGATTTCTCAGAGTTATTATGTATTACTCAATTCTTCCCAAAAATAAGAAATCTAATTTTAAAAATTTGCAACTTTAAAATCCCTAGTGTCAGCCCTATTCAAGACAATTAATATGTATAATAAGCACAACAGTACAATTAAAGCATGATATGGATCTAAGACTATCCAGACATCTCATGGAATATAGCTACGCAGGGACTCTCGTCACCTAGTGCGTACTAGTTCCCCACACAAGTAACACACAACAAGATACACCTAAGAGGATGACTTCCCTCTTACAAGGTTAGGTAAGAGACTTGCCTCATTCTCAAGCTCACTTTCGGTCCACAAATCCGCTCTAAATCCTCAACTTGGTGCCAAACAACCTGAAACTAGTGAAATATTATATAAATGAATCAATATACACTCACAAGTCCATAATTTAACTATTAGAGTAATTACCCAACCTAAATTAGAAGATTCTTAAAATTTACCCCGTGCCCACGTGCCCGGATTTCGGAAATTTTTGAAGATAAATGTTACCCATAGCCTCAGGAACTCAAATATATAATTTTCACCCAATTCCATAATCATTTTCGTGGTTAAATCACATTTTTATCAAAACATAGATTTTTCAACAAAATCCATAATTTCTCCAATTTATATGTTAAGAATCTACCTAAAAATGCATGTATTAATCTCATATTGTATAGAAATTACTTACCTCAAAGTGCTAGGTGAAAATCCCTCTTCAAAGAGCTCTAAAATCGCCCAACAAGTGATTGAAAATGAGCCAAGAATCCTAAGTCCCGACATTAAATGAACCTCATTGCCCCAGCGATTTTTGCTTCTACGGGAATTTGGGCGCACCTGCGACGCTACACCTGTAGAAAAATCCATCGTAGGTATTGTCCTCGCCCAGCTTCGCCAAGTTCGCTTCTGCGGGGAGCATGCGCACCTAGCTTCCGCTTCTGTGGAGCTGGTCTCCATCCACGCACACACGCCTGCAGGAAGTCACCCGCACTTGGAATGCAGGCCTTCTTGGCCTAGCCCGCACCTGCGACCATTTTCCTTGCACCTGTGAGCTCACAGGTGCAGTAAAGCCTCCGCTTTTGCGACCACTGGACAACCTGTTCTAGGCCGCTTCTGCGAAGTTGCACCTGCAGCCAATACCTCGCAGGTGCGAACGCACCAGATCTGGGGCACCAGCACTTCCCAATTTCAAAGTTCCAATCCATTTTCGATCCGAATTGCACCCGAGGTCCTTGGAACCCCGTCCGAGCATACCAAAGTTTGTAAGCATAATACGGACCTTCTCGAACTCTCCAAACATGAAAAACAACGTCAAAATTAAGAATCACACCCCAAAACCAAATTGAATCAACTTATGAACTTCAAGTTCTTCCAAATTACTCCAAACGCGCCGAATCATATTTAAACCACTCGGAATGATACCGAATTTTGTGTGCAAGTCATAAATCACCATACAAAACTCTTCACATGCTCGGAATCCCAATCAGACCTCGGTAACACCAAATCCTACTACAAACCAAATTTAAAGAACTTGAAAACCCTCAATGCGCCAACTTTCAATATTAAGCGCTGAAATGCTCCCCGGTCATCCGAAACCCGATCCGAACATACACCAAAGTCCAAAATCATCATACAAATCTATTGTGTCCGTCAAATCCCGGTTCTAAGGTCGTTTACTCAAAATTTTGACTCAAGTCAAACTTAACCAATTTAAGCCAATATTAAGGAACTAAGTGTTCCGATTTCAACGTGAACCCTAACAAACCCGAATTAACCATCCCCGCAAGTCATAAAATAGTAAAAGCACATGCGGGGAGTCTTAATTAGGGGAACGGTGGTATATAAAGAAAATGGCCGGTTAGGTCGTTACATTCTCCACCTCTTAAATAAATGTTCGTCCGCAAACGGGTCTAGAATCATACATGGAGTGCCGAATAAGTGTGGATATCTGCTCCACATGTCCTCCTCAGTCTCTAGAGCTGCTTCCTCAACTGGTTGACCCCTCCACTAAACCTTTACCGCAGAAATCTTCTTGGACCTCAACTGGTGAACCCGCCTGTCAAAAATGGCAACTGGCTCTTCCTCATAACCCAGGCTCTCATCTAACTTAACCGTTCTATAGTCTAACACATGCGACCTGTCGGCATGATACTTCCGGAGCATAGACACGTGGAAAACTAGATGAACTCCCGATAGAATGGGAGGCAAAGTAAGCTCATAAGCAACCTCCCCAGCTCACCTCAACACCTCAAATGGACCTATAAACCTTGGGCGCAACTTTCCCTTCTTCCCGAACCTCATGATTCCCTTCATCGGCGAGACTTTCAAGAGAACCTTCTCGCCCACCATAAATGATAAATCGCGCGCCTTCTGCTCCGCGTAACTCTTTTGTCTGGACTGTGCTGTGCGAAGTCGCTCTGAATCAACTTCACCTTCTCCAAGGCATCCTTTACCAAATCAGTACAATATAACCTAGCCTCGCCGGGTTCGAACCATCTTATGGGCGAATAACATCACCGACCATACAAAGCCTTAAATGGAGCCATCTCAATGATGGACTGATAACTGTTGTTGTAAGAAAACTCAGTCCTCCGAGTCACACATGCTCTGAGCATATCCTCCAAGATCTGAAACATTCGCTCCAACTGCCCGTCGGTCTGCGGATAAAAAGCTATGCCGAGCTCTACCTAGGTACCCAACTCACTCTGTACTGCCCTCCAAAAATGCAAAGTAAACTGAGGGCCTCTATCTGATATGATGGAAACAGGCATACCATGTAATCAAACAATCTCCTAAATGTGAATCTGAGTCGATCTCTCTGAAGAGTACATAGTCACAAACGAATGAAGTGTGCCGACTTGGTCAACCTATCGATAATGACCCAAACTGCATTAAAATTCATTAAGGTCCGGGGAAACCCAACTACGAAGTCCATAGTAATGCGCTCCCATTTCCACTCAGGTATAACCATCCGCTTGAGTAGGCCACCTAGCCTCTGATGCTCATACTTAACCTGCTGGCAATTTAGGCACCTCGCTACATACTCAACTATGTCCTCTTCATCCGCCGCCACCAATAATGCTGCCTCAGGTCACAATACATCTTCGTAGCACCTGGATGAATAGAATACTGAGAACTGTGTGCCTCCTCTAGAATCTTCTCCCTCAACCCTAGGGACACATAGATGACCCTGGAGTCATAGAACACCATCCTCATGATAACAATCTCCTTGGCACCAACTTGTAGTACTATCTCTCTTAGAACCAACAAGTGCGGATCGTTGTACTGACGAGCCTTAATTTGCTCGAATAGTGAAGACTGAGCGACGACGCATGCAAGAAGCGGCTGGGCTCTGAAATATCCAACCTCACAAGTCTGTTAGCCAAGGATCAAATGTCCAAAGCTAATGGCCTCTCCTTTGCTGAAATGAACGCCAAAAACCCCATACTCTCTGCCTTTCTGCTCAAGGCATCCGCAACCACATTCGCCTTGCCCGGATGATAAAGGATGGTAATATCATAATCTTTTTGTAACTCAACCCACCTGCACTGCCTCAAATTGAGATCCCTCTGCTTGAACAAATGCTGTAAGCTGCGATGATCGGTGTAAACCTCACAGGACACCTTATAAAGATAATGCCTCCAGAGCTTGAGAGCATGAACTATCGCGGCCAACTCCAAATCATGCACGGGGTAATTCTTCTCGTGGGGCTTCAGCTGATGCGAAGCATATGCAATGACTTGCCCCTCCTGCATCAATACAAAACCCAGGCCAACGCGTGAAGCATCACAGTATACAGTATGCATCCCTGAATCGAAAGGCAATACTAGAACTGGTGCCGTAGTCAAAGCTGTCTTGAGCTTCTGAAAGCTCACCTCGCAATCATCGGACCACCGGAACGGAGCACCCTTCTGGGTCAATCTAGTCTAAGGTGCTGCAATAAATGAGAAGCCCTCCACAAATCGGCGATAATAACCTGCTAAGCCTAAGAAGCTCCTGATCTTGGTCGCCGTGGTAGGACGAGGCCAACTCTGAACTGCCTCGATCTTCCTGGAATCTTCCTTAATACCCTCGCCTGATACAACATGTCCCAAGAATGCCACAGAATCTAACTAGAACTCTCACTTGGAGAACTTAACATCTAACTTCTATTCCCGTAAGGTCTGAAGCACCACTCTCAAATGCTGCTCGTGCTCCTCCATGCTACGTAAGTAGATCAATATGTCATCAATGAAGACAATGACAAACAATTCAATATATGTCCTGAACACCCAGTTCATCAAATCCATAAACACTGTCGGGGCTTTAGTTAAGCCGAAGGACATCACTAGAAACTCATAATGGCCATATCTAGTCCGGAAAGCCGTCTTCGGAACATCCGAATTACGAATCTTCAACTGATGATACCCCTATCTCAAGTTGATCTTGGAGAACACCATGGAACCCTACAACTGGTCAAACAAATCATCAATACACGGCAACGGGTACTTGTTCTTAATGATAGCTTTGTTCAACTGGCGGTAATCAATGCACATCCACATAGTCCCATCTTTCTTCTTCATGAACAACACAGGTGCACCCCAAGGCGACACACTCGGTCTGACAAACCCCTTTGCTAGCAACTCCTCAAGCTGTTCTTTCAACTCCTTCAACTCTTCAAAGCCATGTGGTATACTGGAATATTTATAGGTTGGGTACCTAGAGCCATATCAATACAAATAATCGATATCATGATCTGGTGGCATCCTGGTAGATTAGAAGGAAACATATCGGAGATCCCCCAGACCTCGGGCACTGAATCAATCACCGGAGTCTCTATAGTAGTATCCCAAACATAAGATAGATAAGCCAAATAACCTTTCTCAACCATGTGTTGAGCCTTCGAGCAAGAGATAACCCGACTAGATGCACTGACAGATAAACCCTTCCACTCCAATCTAGGCAACTTTGGCATCGCCAAGGTAACAGTCTTGGCATGGCAATCAAGGACGGCGTGATATGAGACAACCAGTCCATACCTAGGATGACCTCAAAGTCAGTTATATCAAGCAACAACTCTAGTCTCATAACCACAGATAGTCATGATACATGACCGATAAATTCGATCCACAACAATAGAATCGTCCACTAGCGTGGACACATATACAGGAGCACCCAAGGACTCGCGAGGAAAACCTAAAAAATGAGCAAACAGAGATGAAATATATGAATATGTAGACCCTAGATCAAATAGTACCGAAGCATCCCTACCGCAGATAGAGATAATACTTGTGATCACGGCATCTAAGGCTACTACATCTGGTCTGGTTGGAAAAGCATAGAACCTAGATGGAGCGCCATCTGACTGGCCTCTACCTCTAGGATGGCCCCTTGGCACCTACTCTCGGCTCCGATGACGAACACCCTCGATCCCCCGAGCTATCTCCACAACAAGCTTGTAAGAAGTCCCCATCTCAACCTCTCGGGCCATAGTGGCCTGGATACCGGAGTGCAAACACCCAACAAACCTTCGCACTCTCTCTGCATCGGTGGGAAGTATCATAAGTGCATGGAAAGACAACTCAGAGAATCTCGCCTCATAATCGGTCACTGACATCTGCCCCTGCTGAAGCTGCTCGAACTGAAATCGCAATTCTTCCTTTGAGAGGGTGGAATATATCTATCCAAAAAGAGACGTGTGAACTGGTCCCAAGTCAAGGAAGGAGAACCTGCTGTCCTGCCGAGAAGATAGGACTGCCACCATCTATGGGCCCTACCCTCAAGCTGAAAGGTGGTAAAGTCCACCTCGTGGGACTCCAATATCCTCATGTTGTGCAGTCTGTCCCTGAAACGATCAATAAAGTCATGGGATCCTCATGACGCTCACCTCCGAAGACAGGAGGATGTAGCCTGGTCCATCTATCCAATAGCTTTTGCGGCTCGCCAGCCGCAGCTGGTCTGGGCTCAGGTATAGCTGCACCAACTGGCTGAGCTCCGCCCACGGGTAGCGCGCCTAGGGTCTGATATACGGCAGCTGCACGCCTTGAAGCCTGAGCGGTAGGGGCCTGTGCTCCCCCTCCCGCCTGGGATGTGACTGGGTCTGCTGGAAATAAACCAGCATGAGTCGTAGAATCCATGAACCACAGCATAAAACCCATGACCTCATGAAATCCTGGCGCGGACATGAAATCGACTGGGGCCGGTTCCGCTACGGGCACCTCGCCCTACTCCTCAATAATAGGATCCTCCACAGGATCCACTGGTTGCACAACTGGACTAACTATAGGATGCTCTCATCCTCTACCATGAGCTGGAGCCCTCCCTCGGCCTCTGCCTCTACCTCTAGCAACATGGAGAGCAACTCCTCCGCAGCTGGGTACATCTGTCGCGCGCGTTCTCACCATTTGTGAGAGAATAAGAGAAAGATACTTATCATAACATCAATTGCACAATGGGAAATAAAGAAAGAGAAGTTCCCTAATATCCTATAGCTTCTTGAAGATAAGTACGGATGTCTCCGCACTGATCCGCAAGACTCTATTAGGCCCGCTCATAACTTGAGAGACCCACATGAATCTAGTGCTCTGATACCATGTTGTCGTGACCCAATTTTCTCTATAGGCCATGATGGCGCCAACGTTGTGGCTAAACAAGCCAACAGTGAACTAGCCATGTATTTATTCCTTTTAATAATTTCAAAGTAGTTGATTTTTTTATTTGTTAAGCAAATGGGAAGTGGAAGGTGCTCTAAGGCATAGCCAGTACCTGCGAGCTAGCAGGTGTAGTAAGGCCTCCGCTTCTGCAACCACTAAACAGCCTGCTCTAGGCTGCTTTTGCTGTCGATGGGCCACTTCTGCGAAGTTGCACCTGCGGCCAAAACTTCGCAGGTGCGAACACACCAGAATTGGGGCACCAGCACTTCTCAATTTCAAAGTTCCAATCCGTTTTCAATCCGAATTCCACCCGTGGCCCCCGAAATCCTGTTCGAACATAGCAACAAGTTTATAAACTTAACACGGACCTGCTCGAACTATCGAAACACAAAAAACAATATCAAAACTAAGAATCACAACCCAAAACCAAATCGAATCAGCTTATGAACTTCAAGTTCTTCCAACTTACTCCGAACATGGTGAATCATACTTAAATCACTCAGAATGACACCAAATTTTGCGTGCAAGTCAAAAATAACCATACAAAACTATTACCAGGCTCGAAATCCCAATTGGACCTCGATAACACCAAATCCAACTTCAAACCAAATTTCAAGAACTTGAAAACCCTCAATGCGCCAACTTCCAATATTAAGCGCCGAAATGCTCCCGGGTCATCTGAAACCCGATCCCAACATATGTCCAAGTCCAAAATCATAATACGAATCTATTGGCACCGTCAAATCCCGGTTCCGAGCTCTTCTACTCAAAATGTTGACTCAAGTCAAACTTAACTAATTTAAGCCAATATTAAGGAGCTAAGTGTTTCGATTTCAACCTGAACCCTATCAAACCCAAACTAACCATCCCCGCAAGTCATAAAATAGTAAAATCACATACAGGGAGTCTTAATTAGGGGAACGAGAATCTAGAAAGCAAAATGACTGGTCGGGTCGTTACATAAATGCTTCTAACTCATTTTTAATTTTTAAAATTTAGGACATAGCCCTATGTCTTGGTTTAAAGAATTAAATGGGGTTTCAATTAAAAGCATGGATTAAAGCTTAAACCAAAGGAAATGAATCAAAGCGAAATACTTAGGTTATGGTTTAGACTTTACCCCATGGAAGAAACTTAAAGAACATTCTTGAATTCGCCCAATCCTAAAATTTCAAGATATGAAAAATTCCATCAACATTGATAGCTAAAATGTCCAGCTGTTCTGCCTCATTTCATTTGCCAAATGATACCGAAACTCGCTTTTCATGCCCTCGAAACTTACTTTTCATGCCCCTAATGGATTCCTCGTGAAATTCTAGTCAAGTTAGGCTTTGAATCACTCCATGTGACCTTATAATGAAAGAGATATGTTGGTTTCAATATTTGGAAATAGTGTAGATTTTTAAATACGAATTCAGTGGCAATTTCGTAATTAATCTAAAAAATCTGGCAACTCAATTCTTAGTAAAATTACCATAAATTCCTCATATGTTGTAGAAAATTGATGATTTCAGTTGCTATGTTTCTAAAATTACGATACCGATATAATAGCTTTGTCGAAACAAGAACCAAAGATCGTTTGCTCGTAACCTTTATGCTCAAATCAACGTCGAAACCGAAAATAATCACTATACAATCCAAACATATCCAAAACTCATCGAAATTTAACTAAGCTTTGTGGACATGTCCAAAACCGTCATAAAGACGTATTGGAATAATTAAAGCCCGATTCCGAGTCCGTTTACCCAAAAGTCAACCTTGGTCAACTCTTCCAACTTAAAGCTTCTAAAACGAGAATCATTCATCCAAATCAATCCCAAAGCGCTCGAAAATCATAACCAACCATACACACAAGTCATAATACATAATATGAAAGTACTCAAAGTCCCACACCACCGAATGGAAGCTAAAGCTCAAAATTACCGATCAGGTCATTACATATAGGCTATGCTTGGGAAAGCTATGTTTAGATTTGAGTAGAACTTGAGAGGGCTTGTTTCTAAACTCGTGACTCAAGAAAAATTTTCTGCGGTTAGGATAGAAATATAACTACTAGTCTCCATCATTTGACTGCTATGGTTGATGCATTCATGATAGATTTAATACCATAAGGTTGTATGACGATACACTGTGGATAAACAGATAGTACTGTGTGAACATGTCATTCATATAAAAGATCTGGTCAACCAGCAGCTAAAGATAATCAGATTAACATGTGTGATTTAAACTCAATAGGATCGATAAACCGACCACAACCCCATACTCTTCATCTTCATTGATTAAAACCTAATCACAATCACTTGCATTCTTGTTAGTTTAATTAATTACTTGCTTAATTCTACAATAGTAGTTTAGTAAAAATTATAACTTATTCTTCACCTTGGACAGATCATTAATTTTAGTTTACTGAGTTGACAATTAATCTAAGTCTCTGTTGGTTCGATATTCGGCTTTTGATTCACTTTACTACTTATGGTCCACTTATACGTGCTTGTATTTTAGGAGCTAACAGGTTTTTGGCGCCATTGGCGGGGACTTAAAAGTTAATTGTTTAGCTAAGTTAAGCTTTTATTTGATTTCTGTTAAAGTTTTTAATTTTCTTGTTTATGTGCTTCAATTTAGTTAATATGACTGAATGATACAAGATAAGGATAAGGACAAGATCACATTTGAAACATTTGATCTAAAACTTGAAAAAGCTCTTCACAAGAATAAGAAAGCAGCAAAAGCAGGAATTGAGATCATAGATACATAGAACTTCCCAGGTGTCTCACCGGACTACACGAGGCTAACTTTGTTCCCCTTCTCACTACTGGGGAAGCAAATGTATGTCTACAAAAGGAGCTCGCAAACTCAATCAGGAATTGAGATGACTTGGCCATGCAATTTTTGATTAAGTTCTTCCTATCTCGAAAGCTAAAGAGCCAGATACTTGGATTTGAGTAGAGCGAAGGTGAGTCTCTCTGTCATGCATGGGATATATCTAAAAGGTTTCTCTGTGACTATCCACATTGCTACCAAACAGATGAAATATTGGGGCACACCTTCTTAGATGGGTTAGATAAGGCTCCAAAGATGTATCTAGACTTAGCTTGTGAAGGTTTGTAGATGGTGAAGACTCATGGCAAAATTCAAATGTTGCTGAACTATTTTTTTGCCAATGATTCGAACTGGCAAGGTGACGGAGAACGAAATAAATAGTTAAACAGAAGTAAGCTGATGATCAATATGGATGTACTTACAACCATAGGAGTTGATATGGAAAAGATAGCAAATCATGTTGGTAAGTTGACAATGGCACAAGCACAACCAATACAACAAATGTCCTTTTGTTATGAGATATGTGGAGAGGGTCACACAGGTGACTATTGCCATTTGAATCTTTAATCTATCTGCTATGTGGGGCAATAACGTAGGAGTCCAACAAATCAGAGTACCGAAATATGGGAGCACATACAACCCAAATTGAAGGTATCAACCTAATTTCTCATGGGTTAGAAATCAGGATAATAACATATCTAAAGGACAGTATAAAAAATCACAAAAACCACATAGCAAGTGGAGGAGAATATGACTGACCTATCCAAAAGGTTGTTGGCCGACAATTAGCAACAAGGCTAGAAAATCAGCAGTCGAGGATTGACTTTAGGAACTTGAAAAGGAAAATTGGAAAAATAGCAAATAACCAAGTTACTATACCTATTGGGGCTCTACCCAGAAATAATGATAAATATCCCCAAGCCAATCCAGTGACTTTGAGGAATGGAGAGAATTGCTAGAGGTACCTTAGAAGAAAAAAGAGCCATTTGGTCTTGAAGAAGAAAGAGTTCCAGATTCCGTATAGATGAATAGTAAGAACATTTTAAAATTTGAGAAAGTTATAGACGAAAGAGGTCTACCATATTTCCCCGAAGGCTAAAAAAAAGGAATGATGATCACATGTTTAAGAGGTTTTTGAATATGTTAAAATAGTTAAATTTGAACATTTCATTGGTGGACATGATTCACAATGTCGCCAAATATGCTGAGTACATCAAGGTTATAATGGAACACAAAAAAAAGGTTGTCTGAGTTTGAAACCTTCGCACTCATTTTACGCAAAAGATTAAGGATCCGGGCAGCTTCACCACCCTCGTGCGAATTGGTGAAGTTGATGTGGGTAGAACTCTATTTGATTTTAGTGAAAGTAGTTGTTATCAGTGTTTAAGAAACTAGGATTAAGAGCTCCACGACCTACTTCAGTTATGCTATAGTTGGCTGATAGATCTTTGGCATATCTCGAAGGGGTAATTGAGGATGTGTTGCTACAGATTGGTAAGTTCATCTTCCCAGCAGACTTTATCATCTTGGACTATGAGGTTGATGAGCAAGTTCTCTTTCATCTCAAGACGTCCTCTTTTAGATACTGGGGATGAAATTGTCAAAGTTCGAGAAGGAAAGATAATCATGAGGATGGATAAGGAAGAGGTAGTCGTCAATGTCTATCGGGCTATTCAATTACCTCGTCATTATGAGGATCTCGCTATAATCTATGTAGTGGAAGTAGACGAGCTAGTCTTAGGCCCGAGTGTCTATAAAGATGATTATTTGAAGAAAGCATTGACACAGTTCAATCAAATTGAACTTGAATAAGAGGTTGAGGAGATGATGCAAATTCTGGATGTGTCATGTGAATATATCATATATAAACCTAGTTTGAGCCCTTGGATAGGCCGAGTGGACCTCTACCTAGGCCTTCTATCGAGGAAGCTCTGAAACTGGGTTTTAATCCCTTCCATTCTCATCTTCATTATGCATAATTGGGTAGTTCCGACACTTTACATGTGATTATTTCTTCTGATTTGTCTAACTTGCAGGAAGAGAAGCTTTTGAGGATGCTGTGAGAGCACAAGCATGCTACTGGATGGATGATGTCTGATATAAAGTGTATTAGCCCTGCTTTCTACATGACAAGATCCTTATGGAGAAAGGATATAAGCTTTGTGGAACATCAGTGCCTCTTAAATTTGACCATAAAGAGGTGGTAAGTAAAGAAGTGATTAAGTGTCTTGATGCATGTATTGTATTTCCCATCTCGGAAATGAAATGGGTAAGTCTAGTTTAATATTTACCCAAAAAAGGAGGCATGACTGTTTTAATAATGAACAAAATGAATTAATTCCTTCTAGGACGGTTACTGGTGTGATCATTTTCCCCTTCCCTTTATTAACCAGATGCTTGACCTTTTAGCTGGACAAGAATACTACTATTTCCTTGATGGTTACTTAAGGTATAATAAGATTGTTATCCCCATGAGGATCAAGGAAAGACCACCATTACATTCCCTTATGGCATTTCTGCCTTTAAGATAATGCTATTTAGGTTATGTAATATACATGCAACATTTTAAAGGCGTATGATAGCTATTTTTAGTGATATGGTGGAAATATTTGCTGAGGTATTTATGGATGATTTTTCTTTGTTTGCTCCCTCTTGTGATGAATGCTTAATCAATCTTGGTAAAGTGATTGTTAGGTATGAAGAGACTAATCTAGCGATGAATTAGGAAAAGTGTCATTTCATGGTGCAAGAGGACATATTATTAGGGAAGAAAGTGTCCAAAGATGGGCTGAGGTTCACAAAGCTAAGGTGGAAGCAATTGAGAAGTTTCCACCACCAATTTCTATGAAAGGAGTCTGTAATTTCTTAGGAGATGCAAGTTTTTATCGTTGCTTTATTAAGGAATTTTCAAAATTTCCTCTTCATTGTGCAATTTGCATGAGAAGGATGTACCTTTCAAGTTTGATTTTGTTTTTCTGAAAGCATTCGAGGAACTGAATTAGAAGTTAGTAAGTGCACTAATTATAGTGGCTCTTGACTAGAACGGGTCATTTGAGCTAATATGTTATGCTAGTGATAATACAATTGGGGCCATCTTGGGCCAAAGAAATAACAAAGTATTTCACTCTATTTACTGTACAAGCAAGACCCTCGCTCCTGCTCAGATATACTACATCGTGACCCAAAAATGAGGTACTTTTTGCATTTTGGGCGTTTGGGAAATTTCGGAGCTACCTAGTGGGCGCCACAGTTATCGTCTACACTGACCATTCAATGATTATGTATTTGTTTGAGAAGAAAGATTCTACACCAATGCTAATTCATTAGGTTCTAAATTTGCAGGAATTTGACTTGGCGATCCAATAGCATAAAGGAATAGACAATCAAGTAGCCGATCATTTGTCCAGGTTAGAAACTTGGAATCATGTGGCTGAGGAAGGTATGATCAATTAGACTTTTCCACATGAGCAGATCTTAGCCATCAATAGTAGGGAGACGCCATGGTATGCAGACTATGTTTATTCCCTGGCAAGTGGAGAGTTGCCACCAGACCTTGAACCTCATGCAAAAAGAAGTTCTTGCGGGATGTGAGATTCTATGTGTGGGATGAGCCATTCTTGTTTGAGTGATGCACTAATCAACTGATAAGATGATGTGTGTTAGAGGCTGAGATGAATGATATCCTACATGACTGTCATGTATCACCATACGACGGGCATCATGCGGTGACAAAACTACAGAAGAGGTGTTACAATCGGGCTTCTATTGGTCTACAAAGATGCACATGAGTTCGTGAAGAAGTGTAAAACGTTCCGGAGAACTGAAATAATTTCAAAAAAATACGATATGCCACTTCATGGAATTATTGAGATTAAGATTTTTAATGTGTGGGAATAAATTTCATAGGTCTGTTTCCTTCTTCCAATGAGAACAAGCACATCTTAGTAGTTGTTGACTATATGTCTGAGTGGGTTGAGGACATTTCTCTTACTACTAATGATAAACAAGTTGTTGTTTAGATATTTAGTTAAGATGATGCTTTGTAGTTTTTTGCAACATATAATTGCAGGTAGGAGTTGCCATGGGAATTTGAATGAGGTGTACAAAGGTTTGGGATAATTTTTGTGTAGCGCTTCACGAGAAAAAACTAAAACATACAGCTCAGCAAAGTTGAGCACCCAGGTAGCCACGTCGTGCCACCTGGGGCACTAAAAGACGAAGCTTCACTAATTTGAGCGCTGGAGGAACCACAGGCGCGCTATGCACAGTGCTAGAGCCAGGTAAATTAGTTTGACCCATTTTCACTTTTGACCGGCGATCGACCTGCCTTTAACAAACACAAAAGACCTTAACCCTTCTTACACTTCAAAAATTTAAAACACCTAACCCCATCTCCCTATCTCTCCCTGATGTTGCACTGATCGCGTCGTCTATGTCCCGCAAGGTAAGTCCATATCTCTCTTTCTTCTATTTTCTTCCTCTTTCCCTTGTATTTTTATCTTCCCTTCTCCCTCTCTCCCTTCCCATCACTGTCGATATCCCTTACCCCAAATTCCCTTAGGTTGAAGATAATAGCACTTGATTTTCTAAGAGAATTTCGTGAAATTTGGTGAGCTGTGATTGTATTGAAGAATGAATGCGAGGTGGTAAACTATAATTTCTACTACCTCATCAATTTTTGGGAGGATAATTCAATTGTCTCATTATTTGAATGGCTTAACCAAAGTATATGTGCGCCACATGTTCGATGAAATACTTGAAAGGCAAATTGATCGCTGGTGAAGTTCAGTAGCCTAGCCTTAATGTAATATGCTTAGGAAAAAATGTAGGATACTAGGGGATAGTTTGGAAATGCACCGAAGTTATTTTTCTCGACTTCCCAAGAATACCATGGCACGAGTGGTGCCGCACAACTATCATGCGCGCGCACGCGAGGGAGTCCTTAACTGCCTGTCTATTTGTGTTGTATCTTCTAGTTTTGTTTTGTTCTCCTATTGAGTCTTAGTGCTAAATTAGATAGTCTAGTATCGACGAAAGTCACCGAGCATGATATGACAACTTTTAGGGGCCAACATCAAGTCAAGACGTTAGTTATGTTCTACATGGTTGTCTGTCACATGCGAATTATATTATATGAAAATAGGAAAGTCTTGAGTACATTCTACACTTGACATTAACTTTTATTAGTGTGTTGACATATTGGCTAGTGTGATTAATGCTTTGATTGTGCACATGCTCATTTATTAAGTGTGGGATCTCTCTGATCCTTACTTTTGACTTGACCTTACTTTATGAGATTCATTTAAGGGGTGTGTCTATTTTGTAGGTTTAGGTACAATGGCTCCTGAGAAGCAAGACAAGTCCCAAGCTGATGCAAAGTCGTCCACTACTGCCCGTCCAAGGAAGACACTTGTTCATAGTAAGTCTACTTCGAGTAAATAATCTAAGGGAAAGAAAGCGACCGAACACTAGCTCGGCCACCAATGAAGCCCGTCCAACTATGAAATTTGATAATGATGATGCAAAGGCGTGGTACCATAATTTTGACCACATGACCGGTGTCTTTGAGCGGGATATCAATTTAGCTGCTCTAGAAAAGAGTTATCCTAAGGTCCTCGCACCAATGAGAGTATTAAATGCAATGACCCAAACGTTTGTTTTGTGTATTTGAGCTGCATTTTCTCTTTTTGAGGCTTCCATATGTGCATATGTTGTTTTACGACTTGCGAGGATAGTTGGTTGGGTAAGTTTTGAATTGATTTGGATTGATTGATTCTTAGTTTGAAAGGTTAAGTTGGAAATGTTGACCGAGGTTGGTTTGTGTGATAATGACCCTAGACTGGTGTTTTGATAGTTCGAATAGGTTTGTATGGTAATTTTGGACTTAGGCTTATACTCGGAATTGGATTCGGAGGTTCCTAGGTTGAATTGGCTCGTTTTGCCGAATGTTGGCAATTAGAAAAATCTGAAATTTCCTAAGTTTGACTATAAGTTGAATTTGTGGCTATCGAGAAAGTTCATATGATATTTTTATACTTGACTGGATGTTTAAAGCTCCTAGGGCTCGGGTGCGTTTTGGATGTGTTTAGGAGTATTTGAGAGAATTCAGATGTTGCTGGTGCATGGCTGATGCTGCAGGTCCCGCAAATGCGAGATCCTGTTTGCATTTGCTGACCTCGAGTCGCATTTGCGAGGTGGGCTGGAGGCTGCAGTGTTTGCATTTGCGAACTTCAGATTGCTTTTGCGATTGAGTACCTGGGAAGGGGTGATCGGTTTTGCGATCATAGGATCGCTTTTGCGAAGGGGCCTGACTTTGCAAATGCAAAGTTAGTGTACCATTTGTTGTATTCCCTGGGATATGCAAGCGTTGCTTTTGTGATGGTTCTTCTGTATTTGCGAGGGGTCGCATTTGCAAACTCCAGGTCGCATTTGCAACATCTGAAGCTGGACAAAGGGTTGGGATTTCGGGATTTAGTCTCATTTTGTCACATTTTGGAGCCCTAGACTTGGTGGGAGGCAATTTTAGGATGCGACTTTCATACAAAGCTATTGGATAAGTGATTTAACTCAATTTTGATTATATAACATGATTATTTATGAATTTTAACATCTAAATCATGGGAATTCTAGAGAACTTTTGATTATGTTTTGAAAAATAAAAATTTGAGATTGAAGAATTGAAATGGACTCAAATTTTAAAATCAAACACATATATGGACTTGTGGAGTTATCGTTAGTCGAGATGTACCCTTCGACTCGGGTTTTAATCTGGCGGGCCCGAGGTTGACTTTTGTTGACTTTTGAGGAATTGTGTAAAGATCTTAATTTTATTAATAAAAATTAGTTCCTCTTGCATTGTTCGATACTACTAAGTTATTTTTGGCTAGATTTGAGCCCATCAGAGGTGAATTTTAAGGTTAAAGCGTTTTTAGAGTGTTGAATTGGCCTAACTGAGGTAAGTACCTTGCCTAAATTTGTGTGGGGAAACTTTCTTTTAGGATTTTGTCTAATTATTTTATTTGCATTGTGCGGAATGACATGTACATAGGGTGACAAGTGTGTACGCAGTCGTATGTGTTGTAATTGACCGGATTAGACCATGGGCTATTAATATGCCTTAAATTAGAATTTGTTGTTATTTGAAGCACTCTTATTGTCGTTCACTCACGATACACACTTACTATATCCCATTCCAGCCTCACCTTACCCTTTCGTTAACTATTGTTGTGATTCATGTTCAAATTGTTAATGAGCCGTGGTCTATGTATTGTTGTGGCTTTGGTATGTTGTTTGGGAAATGTGGTGGCATATGTGTATTGTGGTGCGGTTAGTTGTCGTGTTGTGAATGAGATGCGCATGCGGCGACATAAAGGGTGATGTGTTTATTGATGTGCATGCTGCGAGATAAGGGGTCTTAAGCACGTGTTGCTAGTAAGGGTAAATACTTTGTTTTTGTGTTGCACACGTAACCAGATAAGGGGGCTTATGCACATGAAGCTATTTCAAGAAAAATGTTTTAAATTGAAGCTCACATGGCTTCATAAGGGTGATTTGTGATTATGTTATATGGTACATCGGGTGATTTTTGTCGTTATTCTCGTGTTGGAATGATTTGGTAATTTGAACATGTCTTTGTTTTCCTTACATGATTTCGCCTTGTGTTTTACATGTTTTGGTTAATTTGCCACGTTATCACATGCTTATTCTTGTTGCCATTTAATTGGTTATGCTTTTCCGTTGTTAGTTTTATATTAATATTCTATACAAGTTTTATGTCTAGTGCGTGTCTTGACTTGAATCTCGCTACTAGTCCATCGAGGTTAGTTTTTATGCTTACTTGGTACCGATTGTGGCATACTCATATTACGCTTCTGCACATTTTTGTGCAGATTCAGGTACCTCAGATCGTGCTAGTTGCTAATGAGTTGAGGCGGAGACTTCAAGGTATACGTTTCCTGCTCACAGGCTTGACAGTCACCTTCTATTGCTGTTCCTCATTACTATTATTTGTATTCCACAACAGCGATATATTTTGAGATTTTTAGTGTACTCTCAGTAGAGCTTATGACTTTGTACTAATGGTTTTGAGATGTACGAATGTTGACCATTTTTCAACTATGTTATGCTATTTATCAATTTTTATTTAATAGTTAAATGATTTTAAACTGTTAATCTCATTATTTTTTAGGCTTACCTAGTCCTAGAAACTAGGTGCCATCACGATCTTAAGGTGGGATTTTGGGGTTTTGATAAGTTGGTATCAGAGCTCAAGGTTCATAGGTTTTACCAGTCATAAGATAGTTTAGTAGAGTTTTACGGATCGGTACAGAGACATCTATACTTTGTTGGAGAGGCTACTGAACTATTAGGAAAATTACACTTCTTTCATTCCTTATTGTGCAGATTTATTAATTTCGGTAATTAAGCCTTTGTCTTTCTATTCTCCCACGGATGGTGAGGACGCTAGCTTCGGTTACTGATGATGCTTCCTCCGGTGGCAGTGTTGCTAGAGGCTGAGGCTGAGGTTGAGGCCGAGGCAGAGGCAGAGCACGTCTGCAATAAGGGGCCGTGATAGAACCGCGACTGAGGAGCCACTAGTAGCTTCGGTTAGGGAACATGCATCTGAGGAGCCTGTTGCTATCTTGGACTTTAGAAGTCTTTGGCACATTTTCTTAGCATGTTCGGTACCTTGGTTCAGGCTGGATTGATCCCAGTTGTACCGGGTACTTCTCAGGGTGGGGGAGGAGCTCAAACTCTTGTTGCCCGTACTCTAGAGCAGCAGGCTCATATTGATCAGGTTCAGGGTGTTATACCGGTGCAACCAGTGATTGTGGTTCATCTCGAGGTCAGGCCAGTGGCATTAGAGGAGGAGAAAAAGATGCTTGAGAGATTCAAGAAGTATTTTCCTCCTACTTTTAGTGGTGCAGCTTCTGAAGATGCACATAGTTTCTACACCAGTGTCATCGTATTCTGCGCACTATAGGCATAGTGGAGGTGAGCAGGGTCGGCCTTACTACTTTCCACCTGATGGGTCGGCATATAATTTGTGGCAGGCTTATGAAGAGAGTAGGCCAGCTGGTGTAGTGCCACTTAATTAGGCTCAGTTCACCGATCTTTCTTTTAGGGAATTTGTTCTACAAACCTTTAGGGATATGTTGCGCTCCGAGTTCAAGCAGTTGCGCCAGGGGACTATGAAGGTGTCCGAGTATGCTAAGAGGTTTAGTGAGTTATCTCTTCATGCACCTGCCTTGGTTTCTACTGTTAGAGAGAGGTTTTACATATCTATTGAGGGACTCGGTTATGGTCTCAAATTTGGGATTGCATGGGAGTTGGAGACTGATACTCCATTTCAGCAGGTTGTGGAGATTACTAGGAGGTTTGAGCGTATTTGCGACCAGGAGAGAGGGCATAGGGAGGCCAAGAGGCCCCGAGATATTGGAGGATTTAGTGTTTCCCACTCTGAAGTTTCAGCTCATCATGTCAGAGGTTATATCAGTCGACCAGTTCAGTCTGCACTCCATGTTACTCGTAGTGCTCCAGCTATTCAGAGACCTCAGAGTACTCATTTTGGACAACTATCTTCCAGTGCACCTTCTTCATGGGGTTCCTACAATGTTTATTCTATGCATCCGGGTAATACTCAGCTCCAGCATCCATGTCTGCAGTGGGGTTGTTTCGAGTGTGGTGATATTAATAACATGGTGAGAGTTTGTCCCAGACTTCTGAGTGGTGGACCTCCACAGGGTGCTTAGGCTATAGTTGTTGCTCCAGTTTCTACTCCACCTGCACAGTCAGCTAGGGGTGGAGGACAGGCGTGTAGAGGACGTCCTAGACGTGGTGGCCAGGCAGAGGCTGTTGCATTAGATGATATCTTCACAAGTATTGTTCCGGGTTGTCATAGAGATGCATCAGTTTTATTTGATCCAGGTTCCACTTATTCGTATGTGTCATCCTATTTTGCTTCATATTTTTGATATGTCTCGTGATTCTTTGGGTACCCCCATTTATGTGTCTGTGCCTATTGAGGATTCTATTATGATAGACCGTGTCTATCGGTCGTGCTTGGTCACTATCGGGGGTTATGAGACTAGGATTGACCTTCTGTTACTCAATATAGTAGACTTTGATGTGATTTAAGGCATGGATTGGTTGTCACCATATTACGCTATTCTGGATTGTCAAGCTAAGACTTTGAAGTTGGCTATGCCGAGGTTACCGAGGTTGGGGTGGAGAGGCACATTGTGTCATTTCCTGGTAGGGTGGTTTCCTTTATGAAGGTGCAACGAATGGTTGAGAAAGGGGTGTTTGGCATTCTTATCCTTTGTGAGGGATGTTAGTACTGGTACTCCTACCATTGAGTCAGTTCCGGTAGCGAGAGAGTTTCCAGATGTGTTTCCTGCAGATATACCGGGCATGCCACTAGATAGGGATAGTGATTTTGGTATTGACTTTGTGGAAGGCACTCACCCCATCTCTATTCCATCATATCGCATGGCACTAGTGGAGTTGATGGAGTTAAAGGAATAGCTTCAGGAGTTTCTTGATAAGGGTTTTACCAGACCGAGTGTCTCGCCTTGAGGTGCTCCAGTTATATTTGTAAAGAAGAAAGATGGCTCTATGAGGATGTGTATTGACTATAGGCAGCTGAACAAGGTTATAGTCAAGAACAAGTACCCACTACTACGTATTGATGGTTTTTTTTTATCAGCTTCAGGATGCTAGGGTATTCTCCCAGATTGATTTGAGATCGCGATACCATTAGCAGAATATCCACGCTTCAGATATTCTGAAGACTGCTTTCATGACCCGCTATGGCCACTATGAGGTTTTGGTGATGTCTTTTGGACTGACCATTGCCCCTACATCTTTTATGCACATGATGAACAACGTATTCCAACCATATCTTGATTCCTTCATCATCGTAACTCATTGATAAGTATCGGTGTATTCTGGTAGCCGGGAGGATCATGAGTAGCACATAAGGATCGTGCTCCAGACTTTGAGGGAGAAGAAGCTATATGCTAAATTCTCCAAGTGCGAGTTTTGGCTTGATTCAGTGGCAGCTTTGGGTCACATGGTGTCCAGTGAGGGGATTAAGGTGGATCCGAAGAAGATTGATGCAATATAGAGTTGGCCCAGGCCTTCTACCGCTACTAAGATTTGAAGCTTTCTAGACTTGACAGGGTTTTATTATTGTTTCATGGAGGGCTTTTCATTTATCGCAGCTCCTTTGACTAGATTGATGCTGAAGGGTGCCCCATTCAGGTGATCTGATGAGTGTGAGGAGCTTTCGGAACCTTAAGACTACCTCGGTCACAGTTCCAGTTCTAGTTTTGCCTTCAGCATTGGGTTTTTATGCAGTCTATTGTGAAGTTTCACGGATTGGCATTGGGTGTATGTTGATGCATGAGGTAGAGTGATTTCTTATGATTCACATCAGTTGAAGCTTTATGAGAATAACTACCTAGTGCATGATTTGGAGTTGGCAACCATTTTTCAAACGCTTAAGATTTGGAGGCACTATCTCTTGTCATGTGAGGTGTTCATAAATCACAAGAATCTACAACACTTATTCAAGCAAAAGGATCTGAATTTGAGGCATCAGAGGTGGTTAGAGTTACTAAAAGACTATGAATCACCATTATTTATCATCCTGGGAAGGCCAATGTGATGGCCAATGCTTTGAGTAGGAAGTCTAAGAGCATGGGTAGTCTTGCTTTTATTCCATCTTGGAAGAGACTATTAGCTTTGGATGTTTAAGCTTTGGCCTACAAGTTTGTGAGGTTGGATGTTTCGGAGGCTAGCCGGGTTCTTGTTTGTATGATTTCATAGTATTCTTTGTTTTAGTGCATCAAGGAGTATTAGTATGATAATCACCACTTATTGTCCATAAGGATATGGTGCAACATGGTGATGCTAAGGAGGTGACTATTGGTGATGATGGGGTATTGAGGCTTCAGGGTCGGATTTGTGTGCCCACTATTGATGGGTTATGGGAGCTGATTCTTGAGGAGGCCAATAGTTTGCTGTGTTCCATTCATCTGGGCATCGGAAAGATATACCATGATTTGAAACAACACTATCGATGGAGAAGTATGAAGAAAGATATTGTGGAGTATGTGGCTTGGGTTTGAATTGTCAGTAGGTGAAGTACGAGCATCGGAGATCGGGTGGTTTGCTTCAGATGCTTGATATTACAGAGTGCAAGTGGTTACGTATAACTATAGATTTTGTAGTTGGACTTCCACAGACCTTGAAGAGATTCGATGCAGTGTGGTCATTGTGGATAGATTGACCAATTCTGCACACTTTATTTTGGTTATGACTACCTACTCTCCAGAGCAGCTGGCTCGAATTTATCTTTGTGAGATTATTCACCTTCATGGTGTGTCGGTGTCTATTATCTCAGACTGAGGCACGCAGTTCAAATCATATTTTGGAGAGATGTTTAGTGTGAGTTAGCCGCACAGGTCGAAATGAGCATGGCATTTCATCAACAGACATACTGGTAGACCGAGCACAATATTCAGATCTTGAAGGATATGTTATGTGCCTGTGCTATTGATTTTGGGGGTTCATGGGATTAGTTTCTGCCGCTCGCAGAGTTCGCCTATAACAACATCTATCAGTCAAGCATCCAGATGGCTCTGTACGAGGCCTTTTGTGGGAGGCGATGTCGTTCTCCAATTGGTTGGTTTGAGCATGAGGAGGCTACGTTGTTGGGCACTTATTTGGTTCGAGATGTTTTGGAGAAGTTAAAGTTGATTCAGGATCAGCTTCGTACAACGTAGTCTAGGTAGAAGAGTTATGCTGATCAGAGAGCTCATGATGTGGCATTCATAGTGGGTGAGAGGGTTCTGCTAAGAGTTTCGCCCATGAAGGGTGTGATGAGGTTCAGGAAGAAGGGAAAGTTGATCCCTCAGTATATTGGTCCTTTTGAGATTCTTGAGAGAGTTGGTGAGGTAGCATACAGACTTTCATTGCCAGCCAACTTATCGGGGGTTCACCCGGTGTTCCATGTTTCCATGATCCAGATGTATTAAGGCAATCCTTCACATGTGTTAGATTTGAGCTTAGTGCAATGGACAAGGATTTGATTGATGTTGAGGAGCCAGTGGCTATTTTGGACAGGCAGGTCTTGAAGTTGAGATTGAAGAATATTGCATCGGTGAAGGTTTAGTGGAGAGGTCAACTGGTCGAGGAGGCAACTTGGAGACCGAGCAGGACATGCGGAGCTATTACCCTCATCTTTTTTATACTCGTTCGAGGATAAATGTTTGTTTAAGAGGAGGAGAATGTAACAACCCGACCAGTCATTTTGTGTATTTGAGCCCCATTTCCCCTTTCTTAGGCTTCCCATATGTGCATTTTTGGTTTTATGACCTGCGAGGATGGTTGGTTTCATTTTGGGGAGGTTTTGGATTGATTTGGATCAATTGGTTCTTATTTTGGAAGCTTAAGTTAGAAATGTTCTGGAACGCTGTTTTGTTTGTTCCAATAGGTTCGTATGGTAATTTTGAACTTAGGTGTATGCTCAAAATCGGATTCGGAGGTTCCTAGGCTGAATTGGCTCTTTTTTCGAATGTTGGCAATTTGAAAGGTTTAGAATTTTTCTACGTTTGACTGTAGGTTGAATTTATGGCTAGCTGGTTCGGATTGTGGTTTCAGAACTTGGAATAGTTCTGTTTTGTCATTTGGAACTTATCTGTAAAGACTGGCGTCATTCCGAGTTGGTTTGATAGGAATTGGATGCTTGATTGTGATTCTAGTGATTCTTGAGTTTCATTGTAATTCTATGTGTTTGGTGTGCGTTTCTAGGTTCCGGATTTTATTTTGCTGTGCCGAGTGTGCGAGCGAGTTCGTATGATGTTTGTAGACTTGTAAATATTCAGTGTGGAGCCTCAAGGGCTCGAGTGAGTTTTAGACGAGTTACAGAGTGATTGATAGATTTTTGATTTTGCTGGTGCAGGGCCAATGTTGCAGATCTCGTAAATGCGAGGTCCTATTCGCATTTGCAAGGTGGGCATTGTATACGCGAGGTGGGCATCGCATTTGCGAATCACTTTTGCGATTGGGGACCTAGACAGGGGTGATCGCTTTTGCGATCACAGGATCACTTTTGAAAAGGGACCTGACTTCACCAATGCAAAGTTAGTATCGCATTTGCAACATTCCCCGGGATTAGCATGCATCACTTTTGCGATGGTTTTTCCGCATTTGTGAGGTGTCGCATACAAAGCCCAAGTCGTATTTGTGACATCCGTAGCTGATCAAAAGGTTTAGATTTCTGTACCTAGTCTCATTTTATCATATTTTGGAGTCCTAGACTCGATGGGAGGTTTACAGAGGAGATTTGCATACAAAGCTATTAGGTAAGTGGTTTAACTCAATTTTGATTATGTCGCCTGATTATTTATGAATTTTAACATCTAAATCATTGGAATTGAAGAGAAATTTTGGGGATTTTGTCAATTTTTTGAAAGATAAAAATTTGAGATTTGAGAGTCAAATTGGACTCGAATTTGAAAGCCATACACATATATGGACTCATAGGTATATGGGTAGTCGAGATCTACCCTTTGACTCGATTTTGACCGGGCGGGTCTGATGTTGATTTTTTTTGACTTTTGAAAAATTGTGTAAAGATCTTAACTTTATTAACCAAAATTGATTTCTTTTGCATTATTTGATACTGTTAAGTCGTTTTTGGCTAGATTTGAGCCGAGCGGAGGTGAATTTTAGGGGAAAAGACTTTTTAGAGTATTGAATTAGCCTAATTGAGGTAAGTATATTGCCTAACTTTGTGTGGGGGAACTTTGCCTTAGGATTTGGTCTAATTCATTATTTGCATTATGTGTAACGGCGTGTACATGAGGAGATGAGTGTGTACACGGGCAAATATATTGTAATTGACCTGATTAGACCGTGAGCTATTAATATGCCTTAAATTGGAATTATTTGTTATTTAAAGCACTCTTATTATTGTTCACTCTCCGTACCTTTGTAGTATTGTTGTGATTCATGTTCAAATTGTTGTGGAGCAGTGGGCTATGGATTGTTGTGGCTTTGGTATTGTTGTTCGGGCGACGTGTTGGCATATGTACATGTGTGGTGCGGTTGATTATTGTATTGTGAATGAGATGCGCATGCGGCAACATAAGGGTGGTGTATTTATTGATGCGCATACGGCGATATAAGGGTAGTGTATTTATTGATGTGCATGCGGCGACATAAGGGTGGATTATTTATTGATGTGCATACGGCAAGATAAGGGGGTTTATGCGCATGTTGTTAGTAAGGGGAAACACTTCATTGTGATGCACACACCGCGAGATAAGGGGGATTTTGCGCGTGAAGCTATTTCGGGAAATATGTTTTAAATGTAAAGCTCACGCGGCATCATAAGTGTGATTTGTGATTATGTTATGTGGTACATCGAGGTAATTCTTGTTGTTATTCTCGTATTAGAATGGTTTGGTGATTTGAACATGTCTTTGTTTTCCTTACATGATTTTGCCTTGTGTTTTACATGTTTTGGTAAATTTTCCGGATGCACGACTGTTGACCATTTTTCAACTATGTGATGTCATTTATTAGTTTTTATTTAATAGTTAAATAGTTTTAAACTATTAATCTTATCATGTGTTAGGCTTACCTAGTCTTAGGAACTAGGTGTTCGATCCTTAAGGTGGGATTTTGGTGTCGTGACACTAAAGTTGGACCATTTTTTTTATTCACCTTGCCATGCCAACATGAGCATGGTGCATGGTTGGATTGGATATTTTGAAGGATTGGTATTGATTTGCAACATTAAGTTTCTACTTAGAAGCTTTAAATTGTAGGAAATGACCAAGGTTTGAATTTTAAGTAAACGGGCTCGAGATCGGATTTTGAAGGTTCCAATAAGTTTGTATGATTATTTTGGACTTGGGAGTATGCTTGGATTTGGTTTTGGACGTTCCTAGAAGGGTTGAGCACCATTTGTCAAAAGTTTACAATTTGAAGAATTTAAGAGTTCACAAGTTTGACCAAGAGTTGACTTTGACGTTATTAGACTCCAATTGATGTTTCGAGACGTTGGATAAGTCTATATAGCTGAATTAAACTTGTGTGAAAAGCTTGGAAGTAATCCGAAGTGTCTAAGTGTGATTCAGACACTCTTTTGAAAGAATAAAGATTTAAGAACTTAAGAGAAATTTTATTTGGTTTGAGCCTCGATTATTTGTTGTGATATTTTCATAGGTGTTTTGAGCCTTTGCACAATTCCATATAGATTGTTTAGACTTGTAAGAATGATTGGACAAGGTCTTAAGGGGCTCGGAAGCGTTTTAACGTGTTTGGTATTTTGGCATTTTTAGCATAAGCATGTAATGATCCAAAGGTGTTTTTTAGTTCTAGAGATTGGAATTTGATTCTGAGACTTCCGGAAGTTTGATAATGATTTATAGGACTGATATGGAATATTTCGTCTAATTCTAGTAAATCTCTTTTGGGTTTTTATCACGAAGCATGAGTTAATTCTTTAACGAACGGAGTTGGTATCACATTGAGAAAATGAGCTCGGAATTGAGTTCTAATGAGCGTCTAGGTTCGTATTATAATTCAGGACTCGGAGATACAAGAATCATCAAATTCCGAGTTCGTATGAGGGAGTTAGAGTCTTTTTAATGAAAAAGAAAAGTGGCTGGTGCAAGCAGGTTCTGGTTCGAACTTTTAGCGACTAGATTGGTACTTTTAATGACGAAAAATGGGCATTTAATGACCAAATTAGTGTTTATATTGAACATTTTTTTTTATGATAAGCTAATTTCACCATTTTTAGAGGCTACGGAACTCTGATTGAGGTAATGTTTTAAGAGGAATTCACTCCTAACTAATGGGTAAGTTTTTCTACCTTACATTTGATTATATATGCTAATTCCAACGGATTTCTACACCAAAAAAATGAATTCTTAAAGTAAAATTTGGGATTTTTATCTACAAGTCAAGAGAGTGTAGCTTGAGGTTTTAAACACCGATTTGGACCCGGATTTGAAATATAATCACATACTTGGACTCTTGGGATTATAGGTAAACGAGTTCTACTCCAAGACTCGGGTTTTGATCATGTGGGCCGGGTTAACTTTTGTTGACTTTTCTAAATCTGAGATTGGATCTTTGTTATTTAGAATTGATTTAGCTTTATTTGATTTTATTAAATAATATTTGACTAGATTCGAGTTGTTGGGAGGTAGATTTGAAGGAAAAAGTGTATTTTGAGGTTGAAGGTGTTTCGCAAAGAGGTAAGTCTCTTTTCTATCCTTGCAAGAGGGAATTCTCCCCATAGGTGATCGATTTGCTACTTCTTGCTTGATTTAGGAGCCACATATATGCGTGGTGACGAGCGTATACGTGTAGCTAGGTTATGACCATATCCGGTAAATTTTGGTTTGTAATTTTGCCTTATTTGGACTATGTGAACTTTTTTTTCAAGTTTTATCGATTCTATCACTACATGATGATTTGAAATTGTGGCTTAAAAGCAAGCTTAGGTCATGAAATGTTTGAATTAGGCATAAATGATTGTCTTGCTACATTGAGATTCTTTGTCGAGCCGTAGTCATATACTTATCTTATTGATTCATGATTTGGTAGTTAAACGGCTTAATTTATTCATGTTAAATATATGATAAGACTTTTGAAGGTTGAAATTGCTTATTGAATTGTTGAGGTGAATTGAATTACATAATTAGCCATAGCTATCTTTTAGCCATATGTTCTTTTATCCACATTTTCTATTATTATGATCTGGTGCCTTTATTTGTATAGTCTCATACATATATTTTATGAGTTGAGAGTTGAATATTGTGAAAAGATGAGAATTTTTGTACCACGGACAACACGATCGGATATTGATTATTGATGAGGTTGTATGGATCGGATTGCACGCTGTAATGGTAATATATGTGGATAGGGTTGCACGTCGTAATGGTATTGTTATTTTTTATGGATCGAGTTGCATGCTGCAACGGCGCTTGGATTTGGTACCATCCCTCTGGAGTCAGGTGATTATCCTTTTTACTTCGTGTCTTGTGAGCGCAGCCACCCAGATGATGTTTGTTTGGATACTTGGCCAGTGTCAGGTATATGGATTTATGCTATGAGGTATTGAAAGTGGTTCATGGGCATACATTTGCATCCTAGATTCATGCAGTTGCTTTTATATAAGCGTTGATTGATTCATATCATGGTTATGTAAAGAATTGAGCACTAGACATTGTATTGTATCCCTTTGTCTGAAGAGCACGTTTAAATTCCAAATTTACTATGCCTTTATCTTTGTACCTATTTGATGATACCATGCCTTATTTCTTAATTTTACTTATGCTCCCACTTGTTTATTGGACTGTTAGTAGGCGTCAGCGTCGACCCCTGGCCACTTGTTTCTCGAGGCTATTCTTGATACTTACTGAGTACCGCGGTTTTGTACTCATACTACTTTTGCACTTTTTGTGCAGGTTTGAGTTTGATTATTAGCGTGACCGAGAGAAGGCATAGCGAATTTTGGTGAAGACTCTTGGTGAGATGCTTTGTGGATCGAAATGCAGCTTATGGAGTCTTTTTCTATTTTCTTTGTCTATTGTTCTTTCCTTCAGACAGTACTTGTATTATGATTCAATCTTGCATGTATTCTTAGTTGCTCATTGACTCGAGACAACAGGCTTAGGGGATTTATTAGTGATGCATGAGTATTTGATTTTATTTTTGTTTCATCTTTTGTCTTATATCTATTAGATAATTTTACATCCTATTTAAGTTATTTATTTATGTGTTTTGGTTTACCTAGCAAGCAGGTTAGGCATCATCACAGCCTATGGTGATTTTGGATTGTGACAAGTTGGTATCATATCTCTAAGTTTCAAGCGTATCACAATGTCATGAGCAAGTATCTAGTGGAGTCCTTCGCATCGGTATGATGTCGATCACTCTATAATTTGGAGGCTACAGGGCATTTAGGAAATTTCTCTTTCTTTTCTCTCCAAATCATGTGAATTTATTTCAGCTTGAATCCTAATTATGTCACTTCATTCCATTCATTCGTATGCAATGATTAGATCGAGACTTTAGTTGGGCACCGACTGTTGGTGATGATGTCACAGATGAAGTGCGAGATATTGTCTTTGTAATGGAAATGAGAAACTTTGAGATAGCAATCTTTTCAAGATTTGTTGCTCAAGGCTTGCGCATGGATGCCACTATAACCCTACAAGATAATGAAGAGTGGTACTGCGAGGATTGGTTGGCGAGAAGGCAATGTATCAACTACTAGGATTACGCTGTGAAGGTTCAGATATAACAAGAAGAATTCTCTTGCGATGTCAGAGATGTAGTGAATGCCTCAGCATCAACCAGGTTGATTTATAAAATTTTACAGCATAGACGTGCCGAAGGGATCTCAGAAGTTCATTGACACAATGGAGCGTACTGTAACATCTTATGGACTAATGCTAATTTGAATCAATGAATCAGTTATTCTGAGTCGTGTATTCAAGATCAATGTTATGGAAAGATGCGTATTTAGGACTACATATTTGAGCTATTTCATGTGCAGAGGTTCAAGGTGAATAATCTCCTATGAGGCTTCTATGGAGAAGTTTTCTTCCAACTCGACGGAGTGGATGCGCTTCTGGGAGAGTTGTATATGTTGAGCAATATGGCAAGACTGTCACAAGGATAGATGTGTGTTAGATCGAAAATTTTGATTGCATTATGAATAGTTCCTCATGGGCTGGTGAGAAGTTAAGTTGAGTATCGGTGAGGTGATATGGTGGATGGATGCGAATAATTATTTTAAGCTCTCAGATGATTTAAATATGGCTAAGAGCCAAAGTAGGGGATCATACCACTGACATTCAGATTGTTATAGGTGTATTATTACAGTTTCCATATTGAAGTATGCATGTGGGTCGCTATGGCTAGAGAAAGGATGACATTAAGATTAATTTGGTTAAGGAATTTGAGAATTGCTAATGTATTATGCCTGATTGATGTGTCAAGATAATTGGTATGATGACCTAAAACCATTACCAGTCGTGATGTAGCCTAACCCACTTAATGGGCAAGCCAATCATAAAACAATAATGAAACATAATAACAAATTACCAAATAAATAGGTTTGAAAGTCACATAACCATAGAAAAAGACCGCATCAATACATAAATCCCTAGAAACTGGTAACATTGAGTCATGAGCTATAATACATGAGTACGTTTGCCAATACAATATACTGTCTGCAATAAAAAAATAATGGAAATAGAAAGAGATGCCAAGGACTGCAATAGGGATGCAACTCTATCTTATATCTCAACGACAACATCAACTATGCTCATCACTCGGCTGGGTCCCACACTTAGATCTGCACAATTAAATGTAGAGTATAGTATGAGTACAACTGACTCCATGTACTCAGTAAGTATTATGACTAACCTCGGAGAGGTAGTGGCGAGAGTCGCTAATGATACTCACTAATCAAACCTCTGCAATTCATGAATATCTATTTACATGGAAACAATGTTAGAATATAAGCATAAACTACTGGTAAAACTAACGGTGCACATAGAGAGGATATGCACAAGCATCATAATCAAGCTAACACTTAAGCATGTGGAGAAGAGATGCAGGAATAGAAAATCAAGTTACAAAGATTGACATGTAGAAAAGATATGTACCATGAGTCATTTAAGCAACTAAATCGGCATATGGAGAAAATATGCATAAAAGGCATGTATACATTCTGAGGCACAGCATATATAGAAGATACGTAGTAAAAACATGTATACATCCAAGGAACTTGCATATAGAGAAGATATACTAAGTCCAAACACTAATCAGCTTTCATAATCTGCGTGTACATCATCAAGGAGAAATATGAGAGAATGACCCTGGGGGCGTGGATCCTTATCCACATGCTGCACGGACAATTCACGTGTCATAATCATAATATCCGCACAAACAACTTACGTGATCCCAAACCAGTCCATATCACAGAAAATATATACAAGGATACATGTATGGGCATAATAGATATCAATCACGTACTTATGACTGAGAAAAATAGCATGCTAAGGTGTATGCACGTGCAAGGTGCACAACTATAAATTAGATTAGGCGGGTACGCCATATAACAACAAGTTTCATGCTCAAACAGGATATCAAAGTCTATACATAGTCTCTAATATTATCCAAGAGTTCATGTAGTTACATAATGATCAAAACGGTAATCATAGGGAGTACACAATCCAAACAAGGGATACTAGAAGCCTAAAGTCCAATTCGGTCAAAGTTATATATAGCACCTGCATATACGCTCGTCACTTTCCATATACGTCATTTTTCACACATTCCAATTATCCCAATAAGGTCACATCCTAAAGGCATTCCCTCACAAAAAAATTAGGCAAGATATTTACCTTAAACAAGCAAAATCAATACTCCAAAAATGTCTTCCATCGCAAATCGGCCTCGATCTGCTCAAATCTAGCCAAATAACTTAAAACATCAAACAAAGTTATAGGAATCAATTTTAAACAATAAAGCTTTAATCATTAATTAATTTTAAAAAAAACAAACAAAAGTCAACCCGAGCTAATATGGTCAAAACCTGAGTCAAGGGGTAGATCCCGATAACCCATAACCCCACGAGTCCAAATATGTATTTTGATTCCAAAAACTAGTCCAAATCATAGATCAAACCCCAAAATTTACTCTCTTATGTTGTAGAAAACACTCCTCCCCCCCCCCCCCCCCCCCCC
>MCJB01011520.1:194594-210092 GCA_002018475.1 Nicotiana obtusifolia | reverse complement strand
CCCCCCCCCCCCCCAAAATTTACCTCAAAATCCCATTGGTTTGGGTGTTAATAATCTATGTAGATTCTTGAAATAATACCAAAAATAAGTGGAAATCGCTTATCCCGAAGTTTTGTATGAAAATCTCCAAGCAAAATCGCCCCTCTCCAAGTTTAGGGTTCAAAATAGGAAAACATGAGCTAAAATCCTGAAATACAACACTTAAATGCATTGTCCAGGGTACTCTTCACGAACGCAGCACGTGCCTCGCGTTCGCGGAGCACAACTGCTTCTGCCTAGAAATTAACACTTCACGCTAGAGGAACCTCCCCCGTGAATATGATGAACATCCTAAATCTGCTACGCTATCACAACCAGCCCTTCGCGAACATGAAGGTCAATGCTCTACCTCCGAGCTCTCAAATACAACCACGACCCTCTTGGCACGAACGTGAAGAGCAAGTCCACCAACCATCTTGAACACAACACCCTGCAGTGAACTCGAAGAACAATTTTCCCCCAGCTCCAAAATGCACTCTTCGATCGCGATGCTACCTTCGCGATCTTGATGAAGGACTATCTCCAATAAAACTCTGCAGCACCAAAAATGCTTTGGGTGGTCCGAAACTCACCCGAGCCACCCGAGACCCCATGTATTCTTACAAACAAGTTCATAATCACAACTTGGACCTATCAAAAGCCTCCAAAACACATACGTTAATATCATATCAACAAATCAAAGTACAAACACAAGTTGAACTTTTCTTAAGTTGAAGAACTTCCAAACTTCAAACCAAGCATCCGATGCAAGCCTAAGCAATTCAGATTACCTCCAAACCCTGCACAGAAGTTGCAAATAACAAAAGGAACCTGTTATATGTTCCAGAACAACAATCCCAATCTGATATCATCAAGTTCAACTCTTGGTCAAACTTAGAAACTCTCCAAACCTTCAAATCGCCAACTTTCGGCAAATAGAACCATAATATCTTAAACCTCCAAATGCAAATTCGAACATACGCATAAATCTAAAATCATCATAGGGACCTATTGGAACCATCTTACCAATCGGGGGTTATTTATATAAAAGTCAAACATTGGTCAACTCGTATAACTTAAGCTTCCAATTCACTCCCATAGCTACCCCAAACCAAGCCAACCATCCTCACAAGTCACAAATAACAAACAAGCATATGAGAAATATCAAAAAGGGAAACGAGGCTTAAATGCACAAAACGATCGGTCCCGTTAGTACATTTGGCAACTCAGATTTTCTACTATATGGATATTGTGTAAATGTGATTTCTTAGAGGTGGACTGATGTCGGTTAGGTCATCATTGGTGGGTTTGTCAAGTTTGCATTCTCTATATTGGGATTATCTACTTATGTTTCACAACGTCTAGATGGATCTATATGGTGTTTGACTTTATGATTTTAGAATGTGATGGTTCATGATGCATCTTTGGGGAGAGACTCAGTGAGGATTAAGTCTGCAAGTGGGATTGATATGAGTTCTTCGCTCTTAGTTTGACGGCCAATCCGAGCAGAAGATTCAGATTCTTGAAGATTTGTTAAGGACTTGTGTGGTTAAAAAATATGGAGCTTATTCGAAGCGGATATGATGATCTTCATGTGTCAAGATGTGCTACTTAGGATATGCCAATGTTTCGTTGTTAAAGATTTGAGTTTGGCATCGGATCCTGCCAGGGACTTAGAGTGTTTCTACATTAGTGTTCATATCACCATACAGAAATAGAGAGTTCAAAAAGAAGCAAGTTTTGAATTCGTTAAGGTTCTCTTTAGACCAGAAATTTTGATTTAAAGAACTATCACATATGAGATGGGGGTAAGTGGGACTTGGGTTAATTCAACATTGTTACTTCTTGTTGGATCATTATGTGGGTTGGATAAATCCATATTGTTCTTGGAGGAATCAAGTGGTGTATTCAAAAGAGGAATCAGGAATTTCATAATGGAAGTTGGTCAGCGTAGTAGTAGCTTGGACTGGGATTTCTAAGTAAAGATTTGATCTTTTGATGTAATTGTGTGTTGCAGACACTTGGTGGATTGGAAGTCTGAGTATGGAAGTTCTGTGGTGTGGTTGCCGAGAAAGGTTCAGTTCTGATGGTTAAATCTTGTGGAAATAATCATCGAAAAGTTTGAGCTAGTCTTTGCCATGATTTCAACTTTAACATTGCTTACAAACTCGAATAGTGTGTCGCATGCTGGTGGTTTATTTCACGAGTTGAGTTAAGTCATATGCTTCTTCAGCTACTAAACGCTTTTGGAAAGCATGATCTTGCATGGGATGTGATGTCCATGTTGATGATGGAGTTCTTATAGTTAAAGGTACTATGCCCTTATTTGGTATAGTAAGACTTGAGGGACAAAATTATGAAGGTCGTGGTTTATTTTTAAGAAGAAGGTCTTTGGGCTAAGTGACAACATGGATGGTTTGAATTGCTTAATAGTGTGGTAGCAATATCTTGAATCATCCAGGATGAGTGTAAATAATAGAAGATGCATCGTGGTTGAGGACTGTAGATGATTTGTCTAGTGCTATAAAGATGGTGTGATTTGTAACTAGTCTGATTGAGATACTTATTGCTTGATATGAATAGGTTAATGGAAATATTCCTTACGAGGTGATTGTATATATGGGTTCACAATTGTTTCGAAGATTGAGTCGGAGTTCGTCAATATGAGTATTCTTATATTCTTGAAGCTTAGAGATTGAATTCAAGAGGCGAAATATCTTTAAAGGTAAAGTAATATTGTGTCAATGGTTAAAAGTTGGATCAAGGTATTTGGTGTGAATGAGCTTGGAAGGTTAGTATCTGATGGGATATATGATCTGTAATATTACTTATGAGTATATTATGCTTGCTTTATAGTGGAATGTATCTCACCGAAGTCATGGAGTGAGAAGTGTGGATCAGGTGCAGCGGGTGTTTCTTCGTTGTCCCTATAATGGTAATTGGGTTCAATAAGGGATCCAAAATTCAGGTGATCTTAATATCTGATATTGTTGGATACACGATGTTATATTAAATAATATGCAACTTGTTCAGATGAAGGATCATGAAATAAAGGCTACCAACAAGGTTTCTTGTTACTTCAGTCAATAATGGGTTGTGTTTAGTTTAGTGATTGAGATTCGTGGTCGAGAGATTTCTGGAATGTCCATGAGTGGAAGGTGAAGGCATTTTCCATAGAACTATGAAGCTCTTATTGTCTATTTTGGAAGAAATTGATGTCAGTTTAGATGGCTGCTAACGCTCTGTTGGGATCATGTGTTCTATGGCATATCAAATCTACTTATACCATGCAATGTGTCAGTTACATCTCGTACTTTCATGCGTTGAAGTGCGTCGTAAGTGAGTCGACGTAAGATTGGAGACAAAGAACATTCTCTATTTTAAAAGTGTTTAAAATCTTTATACCACATGTTGGACGGTTTAGAAGCTAAACGAATCAAAGAAAATAAGATTCGTCGAAAATCAGCAAGTTAGGAATGTTATAAACTGTTCTTTTGGGGTAATACTAGGAGCGATTAACATGCTAAGAAGGTAATTTTATGAGATATTTTAATCGTATAATTATCACATTTTATGTTTTTATAAAACAAAAGTCGGCAAAAGTTATCGCAATTTATGTTCATAAATATACTGAAATTTGGGTCTAATATCACTGAGATTTACTACTATATATACTTAAATTTATATGGCCATCCACCCTTCAAATTGAAGATCTATGAGTTTAGTTTCCAACACATTTAACCGTTTGTCGATAAGACGTCAGAGTAGAGAGATATTCGTATTTTTGCGAGACCACACAGACAGTCCCCTTTGCGACCCACATAGGCAATGGAAGGTTCCTCCTTTCTATTTAAAACGGTGGCACCTTCTCTTAATTCATCTTTCGACCAAAACTGATTCCTACAATCCCTATGGGATCTCTTAGAGTCTCTAAACCTTCCTAGGTAAGATCCAAAGGGTTCTAACCCAATTCTCTCTTCGGAAAGATCGTAGAACTAGAAAAAGCTCGGTTTCTACACTTCATAGTCAAGTTGTGGCTTATTTAGAGTTGTGAAGAAGCTTTCTAGAGGGCAGTTCTTAAGATTAAAGGTAAGAATATATATCTTCTTCATGTGTATGATTTAGTTGAGGTTTTGGTTGTGTTTAATCATTGAGAACATACGAGATATTGACCAGAAGTCATAAACTAGTTGTTGAATGTAGTTGTGCTATGTTATTGGGGCTGTTCTTTTTGTGTGGAGTTGCTGGAGATGTGGTAATTTAAATTCATGTATTTTTAATGATATTTCCAGGTTTATAAGGGATATGGTCTTGAATATTCACCGTAGGAACGGTTGTAAAGCAAGCTTGTTTCTCATTAGTTAGTTAGCATGTTTCTCTTGTTGATGTTAGTGTTGTTTTATTTATGGTGCGATGTGTTGAGACTGGTTTTGTATTGAGGTGGTTCTGGAGATATTCATGTATGTGTAATCATATGTTATTGATGGTTTTATGAGAATTAGATGAGAGTAAGGCGAAGATATATTTCCAAGAATCATGCATAGAGACGATTGTCGTTCTTCGGCTAGTTGTTATGTTTCTCTTCATTAATAGTAATATTGTTCATATATAGCTTATTTGTGGAGAAGGCTGGTTCCATCAGCACCGTGGAAAGGTTGACATAGAGGTATGTAAGGCTATTCGTTATCCTATTCCTTGGCATGAATCTATAGTAAGTTCCCCTCCAAAAACGTGAGTTCCCAAATGAACTGCTTAGAAATATTATACTCGTATATTCAATAGCTCCCTATGTTCTTAATTGATGTCTCCCTGATAGAACATGTTTCATATAGCTCCTTACTGCCCATGTTCTTTTCAAGAGAGTATATTGAGCTATAATATTTCTTTTGTAAAGACCTCCTTAGTATAACGACCTTTTAATGCGAGTTGTTCTGCCCATGTATTAGCTAGCTGCAATGTTCCTTACTTGAGATTTCCCGATGTCACGATTTTCATATGTTCAACAGTAATCCCTTGTTTTTGTCCGAAAGTGCAGATGAACCACGACGGCCCCCTCGTAAATATTCATATATCAAAACGACTACCATTAAGGGTTTCTCTACTCAGACCTTTAGTAGCCCCTATATGCCTTAACTGATAGCACCTTGGTAGGTCCAGTTTTAAATATTGTTTAGTAGCTTCTTATACTATTTTAAAAGGTGTCTATGAGATACAGTGACTTACTTATGAGGACTCTGGTATCATGACGATACAAGTTGGCACTATGCGAGCTATTGGTTGTAGATGATTGTAGAGATGATGAGATTGAACTTTATTGATAGTTATTGCTTGTAGTATGATTTGATGAATTTAATAGAAGGGATATAAGAACTCTACTTGTTGAGGCATGTTTTTGGCACGATAGATACGTACAACGAATAGGTCCAGTGACATGGTAGTACATGAGTGCTAGCCCGGCAGATACGGGCATGGTAGTCCGGTAGATGACATATACCCTAATCCGAAAGTACCGGCTTATTAGTTGGGTATGAGATGATAGTACCGGTATGCATGGTAGGAATGTACGAATTTATGAGTCTGGTATCTAGCACATACATACGAGACGATACAAGTAGTTAGCATTTCAGTTTTATGTGCTCATGCGAATGATGTATGATAGACTAGACATGGTGTGAGTTACGATATGTTGTTACTGAAATTTCAGAAAGACAAAGCCGTAGAGCAATGCTACAGGTCCGGTTTGGTAAGACTATTGTATATGACCTTCTAGACTTATTATCTGATATGAGCTCTGATCTCCAGGTGATCTTGATGCTTGTTTTATCTAGTTATCTTCCTTCAGCATTGTTTTATTTGATTATAGTACTTATTTATGATTATTCAGTTACCTTACATACTCGGTACATTATTTCGTATTGACGTCCCTTTGGCCGGGGACGTTGCACTCACGTTGGAGGTTCAGGTTGGCAGTTTGACGAACCCCTGGAGTAAATAATTTCAGTTGTAGCTGTTGATCAGTATACTCCATATCATCTAGAGTGCAACCTAGCCTAGAGATACTTATATTTTTATTTTATATATAGACTTATGAGTAGGTCGAGGTCTTGTCCCGACTGTGTTATGTCAGTTAGACACTCTTGGAGGGTTTTGTAGGCGTATGGATACATGTGGTAAGTTATAGTGTGTTAGTCCTATGTCTGTACAGGTTTAGGCCTTGTAGGCCCGTGTGTTGATATATAGGTGTGTGTGTGTTTTCGGAATTTTCTGATTGCATGTGCTTCAAATATTGTATGTTTACAGTTTTTTACGGAATGGTTGCCCGTAGATGTAAGACATTAGATGCATGTCCACCTCACCTAGGTTGAGGTGTGACAAAGTATTATCAGAGCATATATGTGTCCCACAGATTCTACAAAGCCGTGTCTAGTAGAGTCTACTTTATAAGTGTGTTGTGCACCATATTTTGTAAACATGAAGCTATAAAGAATTTAGGATTGCTTTCATTTCTTTCATTCCCAGATCGTGCCATAGAGCCGAGCCATACATATACGCCTAATTCATAGAAGTTTGATACTAACCTGTGTTTTATTATGTGTTTATGGCAATGTTGATAGGTAAGAAATGACAGGGGTCATCAGGTTACATATGAGGGGCCTAGTAGTAGACCACCAGTATATGGGAGTCAAACTTAGACCCAACACGGGCCGACATCCAAGGTTTCCCCGACTCCACTGATTCTAGAGAAGTCCCGAGGAGCTTCAGTACCCTCAACATCCCAATCAGGTGGAACAGAGTACAATTGTGGGAGGCAGTACATCTATTGACGTAGATAGTAGCAGCATATGCACAGTGGTAGGTGGGAGCATCTTCGGGGCTTGACCTTAAGATAGATCGACTAGTTCAAGGGTACAAGAGTTACATAGTCTAAAATTCCCCAGAATTCACAACATCAGATCCACACGAGAAACCATAGAATTTTATAGACGAGCTTCATAGGACATTTAGGGTTATACACGTTATGGAGATCGAGGCGGTACAGTTAGCATCATATAGGTTGAAGGATGTAGCTATGATTTGGTACAAATCTTGAGAGCAATCCCGGGGTCGGAATGCACCCACAGCATTATAGGAAGAGTTTTCTATGGCCTTCCTAGATCATTACTTGTCGGTAAAGATCCAATAGTCTAGAGTTGAGCAGTTTTTAGCCCTTGAGCAGAGGAATATGAGTGTAAGAGAATGTAGCCTCAAGTTCGACTCGCTAGATATATATGCCCAGTCTATAGGCTCCGATGCGAGATAGAATCCACAGATTTGTGTTGGGTTTAGAGCCATACTTAGAGGAAGAACGTATAGTAGCATCTTTGAACCCTGAGATGGATTTCTCTAGAATTTAGGCCCTTGCCAAGATTTTAGAAGAGCGCGAGAAGCAGCATCAACTTGACCAAGATAGAGATAGATCTCTAGACGATTAGCCAGCCTAGCCCAGGTGCCAGCATATCACCAGAGGTTGCTAGAGAGACCGAGTCAGAATTCATGAGTTTTAGGACTCCGCTCATAGAGAGATCAGAGCCAGATAGGGCCATCCAGACCTTATTATATGCAGTGTGGGAAGGCACACTCAGGAGTGTATTGCCAGGATACCAATGTATACTACAGGTGCGAGATTGATATTATAGGGTAAGGAGGAGTGCAATGGCATCATCATCAGCAACAACAATATTTCAACTAATAGAGGATCAATAGAGATAAAAGTCACCGCGCGACGAGGATGTAGGTGTGTTATTGTTTCTTTTACTAAGTAAATAAGGGAGAAAATTACAGATTGTTATATATATAGTTTACAAATGAGACCTCCGGTTAGTGAATAAGAATTTTAAGAACCTCACAGGACTAGTGTCAACTTAAGGCGAATCATTAGTAGTTAAGCATGAGATTACGAGCGATTGGCTAAGTCAAGTGTAGATTAGTGTGCCGAAAATGAATACGTTGACCAATTTATCTCGTGAGTATGCACAAGGACCTTAGCTTGAGAAAATAGAAAGGACATAACGCCGATATATTATGAGTAAGTTATGTAAGGTAGGTAAATTAGAAGTCTTTCCATCCCTATGTGAATAGTTAAGAGTTGGATCATCCTATTAGCCTCACATAGTGAGCATAAGATAAATTATGGCCAGAAGACTTAGTGTTTCTAAAGTCAGCTCCTAGAACCGCCTAAGGAGGTCTATGATGTTAACAAGTTAGATGGAGAACTGACAAATATAGCCCTAAGCCAAAGCGTGGTAATGCGATGAAGATTTTGAATAGATAGAAAAAGGGTGAAATGAAGTGAAATGGGAAGTGCTCAAAAAAATGGATAGCTTGGTATAACTTATGATAAGCCAGAAGAGTTAAGGCTAGAAGAACTTAGAGATGGTGGAGCATTGTAACAATAGTAGGGCCAGCACAACAACAACAAGTGATAAGAGGATAATGTTAACGGTAGGATGTGTTATAGTTTTCCCTATTAAGTTTGTAGTTTAAAGACAAGACTGTTGGCTCAACGAGTAAGGATTTTAAGTACCATTGAAGATAGAATGTGGTGTTTAATAATAAGAGGATAGCAAGAGACTATAGCTAATTGGTGAAGTTGATTAAAGGTAGACACTTTCATGGAATCACGACGACAGTCCTATTTCAAGATCATATGGTAAGTTTAAATGGAGGAATCGAGTAAGATGAAGGGATTAGAAGTGTTCGATCGTCAAGAGAGACCTAAGTACGTAGAACCGTGTTCCAAAGTACCCAATGAGACTAGAAAGTTTCATCTCAAGAGGGATTGTAATAAGATAGCACTAAAGGGCATATGCTAGTATATGTAAGATAATGAATAGAGAAATAGTTTCGGGTTGAATTAGAGATGTCAATGATACCACAAAGAGGTGCAAGTCATTTTGATATAAAAAAACCTTAAGAGTAGAACCACATAGACTACGTGACAGAAGGTAGTGATAGTTGTAAGTTCGATACGTTATCGAGTGATGAACTCTAGTACAAAAATTATGTCCAAAAGAATATACCATGCCATAGTCTTACATACATTCTCGGACTAGGGTTAAGTGATTGTCCAACAAGTCATGAGGATACTACGCATATAAGTCCAACATTCGAGGATGAATGTTTTTGGGTTGGGGGGGGGGAGGATGTTATTTCCCGTACTTTTGTATGTTGAAGTGTGTCATAAGTGAGTTGACATAAGATCGGAGAGCAAGACCATTCTACATTTCAAAAGTGTTTAAAACCATGTATAGAATATGTTGGACGGTTAAGAAGTTGATCGAATCAAAGAAAATAAGTTCCGTCAAATATTAGAAAGTTGGGAATGTTATAACTCGTACTTTTGGGATAAGACTAGTAGTGCTTAATAGGACAAGAAGGTCATGTTATGAGGTATTTGAATCATATAATCTTCGTTCGTTAAGTTTTGAGTCAAGCAAGTAGTAAAACAAAAGTCGGCAAAAGTTATTGCAATTTACGCTCATAAGTTTACTGAAATTTTGGTTTGATGTTATTGAGCTTTTCTCCAAATATAATTGGAATTATGGAACCATCCACCTACCGAATTGAAGGTATACGAGTCTATTTTCCAACACATTAAACCGTTTGTCGATAGGATATTTGCATTTTCACGAGACTATACAGGCAGCCCCCTTAGGAACCTCGTAGGCGGTGGAAGGTTCTACCTTTCTATTTAAAACGGTGGAACCTTCTCTTAATTCATTTTTTGACAATACTGATTCCTAACATCCCTAAACTCTCTCCAAGAGTCTCCAAACCTTCCTAGGTATGATCCAAAGGGTTATAACTTGATTCTCTCCTCCGAAAGATCGTAGAGCTAGAAAAAGCTCGATTTCTACACTTCATAGCCAAGTTGTGGCTTGTTTCGAGTTGTGAAGAGGATTGATAGAGGATGGTTCTTGAAATTAAAGGTAATAATCTCTATATTCATCATGTTTATGAGTTAGTTGAGGTTGTGGTTTAATCCTCGAGCACATACGAGATGTTGTCTAGAAGTCGTAAACTAGTTGTTGAATATTGTTATGCTATGTTATTGGTGTTGTTCTTGTTGTTGAGTTGCTAGAGATGTGGTATATTTGAATTCATGTATTTTAATGATGTTCCAAGGATTATAAGGGAGATAGGCTTGAATAATCGCCGTAGGAACGGTCGTAAAACAAGCTTGTTGCTCATTAGCTAGTTAGCATATTTCTTTTGTTGATGTTCGTGTTGTTTTATTTTTTGTGTGACGTTTTGGGACTGGTTTTGTGGTGTGGAGGTTCTGGAGATATTCATGTATGTGTAATTATGTTTTATTTAATGGTGTTATGAGGATTAAACGGGAGTTAGGCGATGATATACACCGTAGAATCATGTATAGAGTGGATTGTCGTTTGTCGGTTATCTGTTATGTTTTTCTTTATTAATAGTAATATTGTTCTGATGTGTCTTAATTTGTGGAGAAGGCTGTTTCCATCAGCGCCACAGAAATGTCAATTTAGAGGTATGTAAGGCTATTTGTTATCCTCTTCCTTAGCATGAATCTATAGTAAGTTCTCCCTCTAGAAAAGTGAGTTCCCAAATGAAATGCTTAGAAATGTTATACTCTTGTATTCAACGGCTCCCTATGTTCTTCTTTAATGTTGCCCTAATAGAATGTATTTCATATAGCTCTTCACAGCCCATGTTCTTTTCCACATAGTCTAATTGAGCTATAACATTTCCCTTGTAAAGATCTCTTTAGTATAACAACCTTTAATGCGAGTTGTTCTTATCATGTATTAGCTAGCTGCATATATTTCTAACTTGAGATTTCCCCAATGTTGCTAGTTCCATATGCTCAATAGTAATCCCTTGTTTCTGTCCGAAAGTGCATATGAACTATGACGGCTCCTTGTAAGTATTCATATCAAAATGACCACCGTCAAGGGTTGCTGTGCTTATGCCTTTAGTAGCTCGTACATGCCTTAACTAGTAGCATCTTGGTAGGTCCAGTTTCAACTATTTGTTAGTTGCTTCGTATCCTATTTAGAAGGTGTCTATGAGCTACCGTGACTTCTTTATGAGGACATCGGTATCATGATGATACAAGTTGGCACTATGTAAGGTGATGGTTGTAGACGGTTTTAGAGATGATGAGATTGCATGTTGTTGATAGTTATTGCTTGTAGTATAATTTGATGACCTTAGTAGAAGTGATATGAAAATTTTACTTGTTGAGGCATGCTGTTTGTACGATAGATATGTATAGCGGACAGGTCCAGTGCCTGGTAGTACATAAGTGCTAGCTGGAAGATACGGACACAACAACCTAGTAGATGATGGATATGCTAGTCCAAAAGTACCGACTTATTAGTCGGGTATGAGATGACAGTATCAATGTGCGAGCCTAGAAAGTACAGACTTACGAGTCGGGTAGCTAGCACATATGTACAAGCCAATACGAGTAGTTAGCATTTCAATTTTATCTGCTAGTGCGACTGACGTATGATAGACTAGACATGGTATGAGTTGTGAGATGTTGTTACAGAATGTTAAAAATAAAACCAACAGAGCAATGCTGCGGGTCCCGTTTGGTAAAATTATGGTATATGACCTTCTAGACTTATTGTATTATGTGAGCACTAATCTCTAGGTGATTTGACCCTTGTTTATCTAGTTATTTTCCTTCAGAATTCTTTTATTTGATTATAGTACTTATTTATGATTATTCAGTTACCTTACGTACACAATACATTATTTCGTACTAGAGGTCCAATGGTTGATCTGTAGGCTCTATATCATTCGGAGTGTCACCCAGCCTAGAGGTCCTTATGTTTTTATTTTATATATAGATATATGGGTAGGTCGGAGCCTAGAGGTCAGATGCTCGAAGAGGCTCTTGTAGACGGATGATACCTATGGTCAGTTACAGTGTGTTAGTCAGATGTGTGTACAAGTTAAGGCCTTGTAGGCCCGTGTGTTGATAATGTATGTATGTTTGGGATTTTCTAATTATAGGTTCTTCAAATATGGTGAGTTTATTGGGTTATTTTACGAAATAGTCATTTGCAATAGTAAGACATTAGATGCCTGTCCACCTCACCTAGGCTGGGGTGTGACAGTGTCACACAGATACGTCATTTGAGAAATTGCAGTCATTAGAGGTATTTTTGTTCAACGCGTTGTCATAGTCCATTACGTATTATTCACAATGTGATAGGTGGTTTTTGATACACAGGCTTGGATGTGTTGGTTGCTTATCTGCTAATTTAATGAACAACATGTGTAGGGTCTACATATGGCTAGGATTGTTGGGAAAGTATACCATGAGCTCGAGGAGCTATTGGATCGATTAGTCGCTCTTCTTCATGTTTATCGCATTTTTGCAGTTATTGGCATAATGCATAATCTATTATTTTTGGATTTATCCGAGATTTGACGTGGTTGGTTGGTTGAGAAGTTTTTACTAGATGAGATGGAGATGACGGACTTGAAGTTTCTATAATTGGACTAGGATGAGGTCAATTTTTGACAAGAATACTTTCAGATAGCTTAGATCATGAAATGACTTCAATCAGATAAGAGAAATCCATGATTTGCTGCTACGGAGTTTGCCTATGAGTTTCTATAGGTCTCACATATCATTATGTGTGGTGTGAATACTTAGAAGAATGATCTATTAGGATTATGCTACTTTGTCGATACTGGATCCGGTATGATATGTTATTGCAGTAAGAGGATATTGTTATATCTATGAGGTGTATGGAATGTGAAATGTGATTTCAGTTGGGAAAAATGCATATATGTTATGATACAGTATGCTAATGATGCAAATATGCAAAAATTGGACTTAAGAGTAAGTTTCAAGTGTTAAAGATAAGTTTCAGAGTTGGTAAACTAGAGTTGAAGAGAAGCTCTCAATAAAATTACCTTAATGGTATCATCTGTATGAAACTGGCATGAGATCACCGTTAGAAATATGTATGATGCGTTTTCACAATGTCTTGGTAGCTTTTGAACAATTCTTGGCATGTTCGAGGACGAACATTTATTTAAGTAAGGGGGGAAGTAATGACCCATCGGTCGCTTTAAGTTCTAGAACCTTATTTCCCAATTAGAGGCTTTACCTGGGTGCATTTGATAGTGTATGACTTACGTGCGTGGTTGGAATGGACTTTGTGGGGATTGGAATTGATGGAACACTCAGTTCCTATTTGGAAGCTTTTAGTTGCAAGAGTTGCCCAAAATTTGACTTTTGGATAAACAGACTCAGAATCAGATTTTGAAGGTTCTAATAGGTCGTACAATGATTTTGTACTTCGGTGTATGTTATAATTTTGTTTTGGTGTTTCCTAGAACGATTCCTCACCATTTGTCGAAAGTTAGCAATTTGAAGAACTTAAAATTTCATAAGTTTGATTAAGAGTTGACTTTGATATTATTGAACTCCAGTTGATGTTATGAGATTTCGGATAAGTCTATATAGTTGAATTAAACTTGTATGTAAAGTTTGGAACTAATATGAAGTGTCTAAGTGTGATTCAGACACTCTTTTGAAAGAATGAATATTTAAGAACTTGAGAGAAGTTCTATTCGGTTTGAGCCTTGATTATTTTTTATGATGTTCCCATAGGTTTTCGAGCCTTTGGAATAGTCCATATAGTTTATTTGTACTTTTAAGAATGATTGGACAAGGTCCCCAGGGGCTCAAATGAGTTTTGGATGGGTTTTTAGCGCGTTTGATGTTTCGGTGTTGTTTTGGACATAAACATGTAAAGATCTAGAGGTCCATTTTTAGCTATTGAGATCGGAATTTGATTCCGACACTTCCAAAAGTTTGATAATGGTTTATAGGACTTATCTGGAATGTTGGTCTAATTCCAGTAAGTCTTGCTCACAGTTTTATCACAAAACATCAGTTAAATCTTTAACAAGCAGAGTTGGTATCGCATTGAGCAAGTGAGCTTAGAACTGAGTTTCAACTAAATGAGTAGGTTCATATTATAATTTTTGATCCATAGGAACAAGAATCTTTTAATTCTGAGTTCGTATGAGGGAGTTAGAGTCTTTTTTGTTACGATCCAAAATCCCACCATAATCGTGATGACGCCTAACACTGCTTGCTTGGCAAGACAACAACCAATATGCATAAATAAACTTCAACAATAGTATAAAATAGTCTTAACAGCATCATAACATAAATAACTAAGGCAAAATAGCGATACAACTGAAAGTCATCCCAAATTCTGGTATCATCGAGTGCATGAGCTCTATGGAATACAAATTACATAGTCTAAACAAAAATAGAATATTGTCTAGAAAACTTAATAGAAATAACATCATATAAAAGAGGGGACTTCAAGGACTGCGAATGGAAAAATAATGCTACCTCAAAATCTCAATACTCAACATTGTTTGGAACAAAATAAACCGTAGTAAGGAAACAATAGAAGATGACTCTGAGGCCTGCGAGCGGAACAACAGGTATACCTTGAAGTCTCCACGGCTCTGACTCAACCCTCTAGTGACCAGCACGATCCTCTGTACCTCGATTTGCATAAAAAATAGTGCAAAAGCGTAGTAGGAGTACACCACAATCGGTACTCACTAAGTATCAAGACTAACCTCGGTGGAGTAGTGATGAGGTGCACGTCAAGACACTCACTTGTCAAAATAACCTGTGCAGAATATCAATAAAAAACTAACAATGGAAAGCATAGCAAAATAAATGGCAACAAAAGAATAGGGCATGTGATAACACGGCAAATCAACCATAAACTCGTAAAAACTCAAGGAAAAGTCATTTAATGAAAACAAGAATTTGATCAAAACATCAACCCTCAGTTTCAACACATGAGCAATAACAACAATCATCCCCTGATATATCTCATAACAATCCTCGATAAGCTACGTTTATGTCGCCGCATCCACATAAACAATGGAATGCCACCCTTATATTGTCGCATGCACATAAATAGCCACTCTTTTCTCGCCGCATGCACATTAACATTGGAATGCCACCATTACAATGCCTCATGCGCATCCTAATCACAACACAACAATCAACCCGCAAAAAAAGTTGCAAAGTACCACAATGTCACCAAATCAACAATACCAAAGTCACAACGAGATATAGCCCACGGCTCAACAACAATATTCACAAAAGAAAATTATAACAATAACATAAGAATGCCGCAAATGAACAACAATAAAACATGTTTCATATAACAAAAAACCCCAATTCAAGGCATTTTAATAGCCTAAAGTCTTAGTTGCTCAATTACCACACATACGCCCGTATACACACTTGTCCCTTTATGCACACGTCGTTTCACATAGCACAAATAAAGTAAATTAGGCCAAATCCTAATGGGAAATTCCCCCACAGTTAGGTAAGATACTTACCTCAAATAAACTAAGTCAATACTCTAAGAAGCCCTTCCCCCCCCCCCCCCCCCCCAA